>CM066922.1:9382956-9495760 GCA_033964015.1 Scolanthus callimorphus
AGTTTATGGAAGGGGGAAATCATGAACCCCTCCCCACATCCATATGGCCATTGTGATTTTTTTCCAGAGAACACTTTAAGTAAAATAAATTTCCCACTTACACTCCGTGAATTTTTCACGGGCATCAGCTAGTGATAATTATTTGTCTAGTGATCAGGATATTATGAGCTAAATTATAGGTTTTCTGAATGGTTTCAAATGCCTAAGGTAGGGAATTTCAAGTAACTGACAAAACCTTATTAAAAATGTTGATACTCTTCGGTTTACCCTACCTCTGCTAGAGCAAGAAAGAAATAGGTGCATCAATTGCAGATTTTGTGTGGGATTCTTTGCCTACCAGACGACACCTTGTGAGATAAATCAGGTTCCCAGATTTGGCACATAGCCTGCGAAAGTGAGATCTCATCTGAGATTTGCTGGAATTTCACAATAAAAGGTGTGATACCATAACTATGTACTTTCTAATACCTCAGCTGTCACCTGGGCAAAAAAAGAATCTTCCCACTAAAGCAAATAAAGGATTTTCCTCCCTGTAAGAAACCTCCTTCAAGGCATCTTTGTATTCACTCCTTAATTCTAATCTTTCCGAAGCAACTCATCACATCCTACAGGTTCTTACAAAAAGGTACGAACTACTTCATTAACTAGCCATTGTAAACCAATTCAAAACAGTGACTATTTCAATTACTAAAATATGGACCACTACTATTTGCAAGCATGCATGACAAATGACAAAACTAGGCATGAAAGGTTTGTATTGCCAAATGTCTCCGTTTTCTTCAAGTTGCTTCCACCAAAGGACAGTAACCTTGCATCAGCTTAACACAGGTTTGATGCTCTGTAGCAGTTCATTGACAACTTATTTGATAACAATGTACATGTAGTAACAATGTGGCTTCTTGTGGAACATATCAATAAAATTTTCCTTGACAGAATCCTTAGCCACCAATTTAAAACTAAGGTGGGCTTGTTGTTTGTATCAAAGCCACTCAACATAGCAAACAGGTAACACTTCTGTAGTCAACATATGTTCCAAGGACTTGTGAAAATATGCTCTCAGCACCAACTTTTCTTTGATTAGAAAACTGAGTATCACATAATATGAAGTCTAAAGACCCTAGTCTTACAGAGCTTACACAAACTTTGTTGCTGTGGTAGTTTACTCTCAGCAATTTTAACTATGTACCACAATGTGACTTCTTGTAAATTGTTTCGGGGGGGGGGGGGGGGGGGGGGGGATTCTCCCAAGTAAGAGTGATAGGGTTGCTCGTCAGGACTTCAGAAATATACCCTAAAAAATACAACAACATAAAAAATTCACCCCTTAAAAATACCTTAATAAAACAAAATGACCCCTAAAAAATACCAACAAGAAAGCTTTTTTGTTATTGTGGCATGGCTGATGACATACTGCCTTATGAACAAGCTTGTTTTAAGAGCTATGAATGAATAAACAATGTCAGAAAACGTTTTCCTTGGTTTTTGACCCTGTCATTCATTTGGGCACCCCTAAAAATACCATTTATTAGTGAAATTCACAATGTTTCTCAGAAACCCAAGAGTCAATTTAGATCCCTAGAAAAATAACGAGCACCCCTATCAGTCTGACAACCTTGTCAAGACCCCCCTCCCCCTCCCTGTAAAATTGATGCTGAAGTTCATTTTGGCAGTTCTTTGGCGACGAATTTTGTAACTAGGTGTGACCTTTTATTAAAATAAACATAAAATCCGCTCATCATTTGAAACTCATTTCCAATCTGTCTTTTGTCAGTAAAAACTTCTGAAGGCAAGATGTGTGCCAGTGACTCGTGAAATGCAGTCAGCACCAACCTTTCTTCAATTACAAAACTGAGTATCACATTCTTCTTACATCGGCTAACCTTCATCATGTGGCCACACCTACTACACTGTGTTATTGGTGTCAACCTGATTAAGCTTTCGATTGCAGTTTACACAAGAAAAAATATCTCCACATTCTTCACAGTTGACACAAGATCAATATCTGATTTACCAATTTCATCATCAACAGGTTTTGATACTTCCTCTGCTTTCACAGCATTAAGCGCAGGATACTCCGCCAAGGGATAAACCTTGCTTTGCCTCCCTACTGACAATTCTTCTTTCCCTGCCATATCCGTAATGTCAAGCCAACAATGAGTATGACATTTCGTTTTTAACAACTTTATTATTTGGATTCCAGATATCTATTTCTATGGTACTATGCAAATCCCTGAAAAGTCCTGATACCAGTTCTAAGTCTTTCTTTTGGACGTCCATTTCGTGTAAATGAAATACTTTGCCTTTGACATTTACTCTGTCATATTCCTCTGCATTTTGAAGTATAAAATCGATTGAAGAAAAGTCATTGTCTTCCAGATGGAACTCCTTATATTGGAAGTCGTATTTCGTCGTCTCAGGAGCACTAATGCGTGTCATATCATTGATTACAAACTTGCTGCCGTCCTTCGTGTGTGTTAGTTTCTGCAGCTTCACCGGCTTTCATCCAGCTTCATTAGCTGCAAGGGTTTTCCTTTTTGTGGGAGAGTACAAAAGCGCCTCATGAAGTTCACCAGACGAAGATTGAAAATTGAGTGTGTAGTAGGTTAACGTATCTTGATGATTTCTCATAGGCTCCGACGTAGGCAATCAGTTTCAGTGTGAATAGCAAGCATAAAACAGTAATATCAATTTAACAAGGTGTTCACGGTTCGAGTGTCTTTACTGTAACAGGAGTTGACTGTATACACCCAAAGGTGGGTGGCTACGGGTTGACACACAACTGTTTGGCTCTTATAGACTGAATTTATACTAAGGGTTAGTTTAGTTTAGTTTTACAAAATAGTATTTGCCACTTTACAGGTTAATAGCTGCTGGTGATAGCCGGCACTTTTTTGCAACTTCGACATGGCTGTCAAAAAAATATAACAACAAATGTTTAACAAATAAACAAATTGTGTGCGAAAACGGCCAATTGCAAATTGTGCAGCCATTTTGCAGAAGGTGCAGAAATTGGTATCACTGAATTCCATATTATAATAATCTTCTAATAGAAGGGTTCAAGGGCTTTCTTACTTGAAATTCTACAGTATCACAGTAGTAATTTGGAGCATTAGAAACAAGACCATGGATCCTATCACAGTGCAGAGGTGGAATAGACATTTTGGGGAATTAAAGGAACTGAACAGTGTATTTGAGGGATCAGATGAACACATATACCACTTAAGGATCTTATCAACGACACACTTAGCTAGAGAGCAAACGGGATTTAAAAATTGGGTTTAGAAGAACTCCTGGAGCCAGAGGGGGCAGAGAACTCACCTCTTAAGCGCCTTCGAATCTTCTTCTCGATACTTTTGCAGTAGTCTACTCATTCTTTCCTTGCAAGCTCTCACAGAAATTTCTATTTCGTTCTCTTCCGTGGAAAAGGCATCGCTAAGTCTCTGTGCTATAACCTCCAGTCATCGTTTTTCTCTGGAGTATTCTGGGCAACTTCTTTGGCAAGAGCAACATCATGCCAACTAATGGCCAACGGAAAGGCATTTTGTCAGCTGTGAACTAGGAAGCAATTTACAGTTTTCAATTAGTCATCTCGTGGTAGTACAAAATTTAATAAACGACAGAAAAAAACTCATTTGAAAGCTAAACTTTGACATAGTTTTTTCCTCGCATTTCATGGCCGCCATGTTGAATGGACAAGCCTGTTGTACTTGTTTTCAAATGCAAATAAAATCCAAAAATTTCGCTTTTCTGTATTGATTCTTGCAAATAATTGTAGAAAAGGAAATGCCTTTTAAGACTATACGATTGATACCTGGCATAACGAAGATTTTATAGTGAAAAAGCTTTCAGGTAAAACACTTACGGGAAAACCTACCTCTTCACGTTGAAAACGCGCGTTGAAAACCTCAAACGTGACGTCGGGAGCTGGTCACGTGACACCTAGCGGTTCGCGGTTCGACAAAAACGTGGATCTAAATGTCTCTATTAGCTCATTCGTTCATCCCTTAGTACTTGCACTTAGACCTCACTTATTTCACCAGACTGACATTGGTTTTGATATCAGTCCTCAGGAGAGAGAGAACCTAAAAAAACAAAGTTATGAAACATTTAATAAAATTATGTTTTCTGCAGATCATGAGAGCCGTGGTAAATGCAATGAGCATGTTACATGCCAATAATATAAAACCAATACTGTAAATTCTGTATTATAGAAAACCATGAAAAAAAAACATTTATGCTGGAGCGTGCGGTGAAATTATTACTGAAAAGTTAGGAATGCATATGCGACGCTACAGCTTTTCTCGCAGCGAGGAGTACGTAATACACTAGGCCTAGTTGGATTTTTTTTGGGCCACGAAGGTGGCATTTAATACAAATAATAATGCGTACCAAACATTGTCTCACAAGCGTTGTTGGGGGCAATTAGGTTACCAGCTACATCATGTGGCGAACCCCACGACCGCCGCAGACGCACATGCAAACCAAACTGAACCTAGCAAGAATGCAACGGGAAAACAGAACTAATTGTAGATACTGACAACTTGGTGATCAACTGCGAATAACTCCCAGCCGCTAGTCTGACGGAGTTTTTGAGGCGGCAAAAAGAGCACCAGCCGCTTGTCTGGAATGCACTTACAATAACGTGATCAGCCGCTTGTCTGAAAGGCCCCGCACTCTACTGACTATCGTGTCGAGCCCGAGTTAGGTCGAATGTACAACTTAAATGCGTCAGATTTCCATCGACCGAGGCTGCGAATTTGCACGTCCGACAGTCCTTTCTCGGCGGCCGAGCTGGCTGCCCTTATACGAAAACTGTGAGATTTATACAGGGAACAATCCAGGTCACAAAAGGCGAGCGCCAAGCGTAGCTGCCTAGTGAATAGCTCTGTTCGAATAGCCGAGCCATCTAAGTTTACAAAAAGTGACAACGAATTTTACCGGGCAGTAAGAGGAAAATCCCCTTTATGTATAATAATAGAGAATGGGTGTCTGTCCGTGTTGTGTTTGAAATCTGACACAACAAGTTTGAATGCCCGGATATCGACGCCTGATTTTAGAACGCTTAACGCTTGCAACGGAAGAACGAGGTGCGCTTTATTCGCAGCCTTTGCCGACACCTCCCCGATTCTAAAGAACCGTAAAAGGCTACCAAAAACATGGTTTGAAATAAAACTCGTGAGTACTCGGACGTGATGGTATGGTTAAGTGCCTGTACAAGCTTATGTAACACATCACGTGTAATGGGTAGCTGAACATCCGGTCTCGAGCAAAGCCTGCTGTGAGCGTTAATGATTTTTTGCACGAGAAAACTCTTTGTTGGATCTGGGTAATTAACCAAGCTTGTGAATCTAGCTAAGAGCCGAAATATAAGTGGAGATCGTAGACGCGGCACGCTTTTTGGCCGATAAATACGCGAGAAAAAGAGCGATATCACTCACTGACAAGGGAATAACCGGAGAATCCTGGCTGCGGCCAATTCGTATGCAAACTCCAAATACTTATCCCAGGCTCGTTTATAAGTTTTCGCGACCCTTCAGATAGGGCGGCTTGTAATAACTCGCTCAGCTGACGCTCCAGTTGCGTGGCAGTAATTCGCCCGGGCCGCGACTGGTGCTTATTACTGCGGTCAAAGCTCTGAGACCGAGGGTAGAGGAATGCAATGCTTGATTCTAAAGCTCCCAATTAATCTACCTCCATGCATATTGGAGAGGCCTGGCCTGGCGAATCACACGAAACTGCTCATCATAAAAGCGCCAGTTCTCCCCTTTGCTCGCCAAATCGTGAACAACTTCGCAATATTTCATTAGGGCTCCTGTTGCTGAGGGATATTTTTCCGTGTAGACCGCCACAAACGTGTGGAATGCCGACAGCCAGTCGGCAAGTGAAAGGTATTTTCGTTTAGGCTTATCTGGGTCAAGCAAAGATTCGGGCTGTCAAGGTTGTCGATAGCCAAGGTTCCTCTGGGGAAAGATCCAGCCCAGATCTTGGCCTTGACCCGCTCCGAAACGCGACATTCGAGCCCGATCCCCATACTACAAAATTCCAATTCCGCGCTATCCGGGACGCTATCTAAAGCTTTTGACATACCCGGTAATGCCCCTATTTCTACCTCGGCAAGGTCGCTCACAATCAGCGGGGCCATGGGAAGGCTGCCGTCACTGACGCGGTGATCATTGTCGTTACTTCCTCTCGGTCAGGGTAGTTGCTTCTGTCCGGCTGTGAAGCGGTTGATGACTCGCTTTAGGGTGTTGAGGGCGACTTGCGTTTGCAGGCATGACTTGAAAAAATAAGGATATTAATAATCGAGAAACCAGAAAGTGTAACGCCCATATAGCTAAAGGGACATGCGGTAGTGTTTGCGCAACAATTTCCTTGAGAGGCAAACACCGTTAACATACTTGCGATAGTCGCGTTACCAACTCAATGTAGGATTTGTATGGTGCATGGACCAGAAAAGAGGCACAATTCGTCCCAATAGTGGCCTGCGTGTGTTGGACTCGCTATTGTAAAATAGTGGCCAAGTGCCACGGCCCCCTACTTTCCAGGCACCCTATAGAGGATTGGGTGGTGGGCGTGAACCCGTTGCCATGGAAACGCTGCCCTGCCGGACGGAGGCGCCCACCGTACAGCATCCTGATACCTAACCCCAAACCCAACAGTCGATGGGTTTTAACTACATGACAAATATTAAATCAATACGGTCCAAATACTACTAGAGGAAATATATATACCTTTCAATTAAAAAGCAAACATAGTTTAAATATTAAGAAATATATTGTACAAATATAGTTTTCAAAGTCAAGCATCTTTTCCACAAAGACGTTCAGTATGTAGTTATAAACAGTCTGATATTTAGCAAACTGTTTACTGCACAACCATTTGGTCTCGAACTACTATGAAAACATTGAAAACTACAACCTATTCAGAACTTTGCAGCGCGCATAATTACCGGCCTTAGGAAATATGACCATGCCTCGCCTGCACTTACAGAGCTTGGGTTTGTTTGTTTGTTTGTTTATTAGTTTTGCCACCCCTATAAATAAAATATACGTTTTACAATACGAAAAGATAAGAAACAAAAATGACATTAATTTGAAAATAATAATTTGAAAAGAGAAGTATAATGGGTGGCTCTCGATAAAACTCCATCTCAGAGACAATACTATGGTCTAGTGCCAACCTATCTTTCAGATAAGCTAACAACTCTACTACTCTAAGCATCGGCGATAATAAAGTTTATGCGGGAGATTTATGCGGTTATCTTATTTGTACACGAAGTAAAGAGATTAGGCGCCGGATGAAGGAGATGGTTTAGCAGATGTCAAGAGCAGCATTGACAGGTGCGTCCAACGACGGTATAAAAGGACAGCGCCCTCCTTTGATCTTCGAGCCAAGCAAGTACTTCTCTTTTATTTCACTATGGATCATCCTCGCATTTTTATTATCGGTCACTCTTTTGTAAGACACGTGGAAAGTTTCCTGCTCAAAAGGAGCAGCGCCATCTTTACGCCCAGCTGCGTTCACTGGGACGTTTACGTTTTAAGGGAGCTGGAGGCCTTAATGTGCATTAAGCGTGATTTGGGTTTTGTGCGCTGTTTCCAGCCCGATATAGTTATCTTAGAATGGGAAATGCTTAACAACAAAACAAAGGCTGTGACAATCACAGTTATGAGTGACTGTGTAAATGGAAAACGCCTCTGTCCACCCTGCGATGTCTTCAATACGACGCGTCGCAGGGTGTTGGTGAGGACAAGGTGGCCATCCAACAACAACTAAGGCTCTTGTTCGGTGCTGTGCTGCTAGATTCGACGAGAGCAGGTCACTCAGATCGACATATTTGGCAGCGAGAATATTCGTTGCCAATTCTGCCGGGACGGGTGAAAAACCGGGGCCCATGACGAAAGGATGGTTTAGGAGGGAACCGTTCGCGCCGCTGGTTGGCCACGGCGACGAAGATAGTGCTTTGGGGCCCACTAAATTGTGAGATCCTGCCAGCATGTGCGGTGTGCTCAGCATGTTTGACGGATCGTGAACGTCTGCATAAAGGTCGGGACCACAATGGAGCTCTGTTGTTGCGCCAAAGATGCAATCTCCGGTGCTCTGGCGCTTCCTGATCCTGGTCTCCATATTGCTTGTCTCCCATTTAGCGAAATAAGGCCGCACAGAAGATTTGGCACTAGAGATCGGCGTCAGCTGTTAACATATAATACTTAAACAACACGGCATTCATGGAAAACAGGCTTTAATTTTCATTTATTATGTTCTTGTATAGCCAGTCTTAGTATATATTATAATTTTACCCGAGTTTTACCCGTGTATAGTTTTAATAAAGATGATGATGATGATGATGGGGCCACGCCATAGGACGTACTTGTGAACGAGCCAAAGCAGCTTTAAAAGCCTGTGCCACCGCCTCCATAACATCAGTGGACAGCTTGCCACCCGAGTTGCTAACTTCAGCTTGCGTATCGGTGTTTCAATGTGATCGTCTCCATATTGCTTGTCTCCCATATAGAGTATAAGAAAAGCTTTTAGCGAAATAAGGCCGCACAGAAGAATTGGAGCTAGATGGCGCGGGCAGTGCCAAGCACTAAATGGATATCCTTTAGGATGCGGTAAGTCTTAAAGGACGCTGTCATTAAATTGGATATCCCCAGGTGTACCCCTGATCCCGCAAGGCCGCCCCACAATCGATCTACGAGAAACACATGCATGCACAGTCACAGGTTTTTAACTACGCCTTAAATTATATTTAGACACATTTAGAAACATATACGCCTATATCTTTGGTAGTCCGATTAGTATTTGTAAAGTCATTTGTATCGCATGTGTGTCTCATTTTTTTCATATTTAAACAGTATTAAGTATTATCAGAAACATATAAGTGAGTTGAAATGTGTAACAGCGCGACAACCTGCGAACAACTCGCGATCAATAAACACCATATTTGGAAAGCATCAGGTTCTTCGTTTAGTCTTACGTGAAATTTGATTGGCTGCACGCAAGGGCAGTGTTTTCCAAATATGGTGTTTAGTGATTGCGAGTTGTTCGCTGGTTGTCACATCAGATTCATTCATCTGTTACACGTTTCAACTAAGTTGTATGTTTCTGGTATTATCCATCTGTTGTCAAACGGCATTAATAATATTTGTCTTACAAATACGTATAATTCAACGTCGCACGAGAAAGCATCCAAGCCAAAACGATACTTCAGCGGTTTACAAAAACATCGCGAGCTCTTATTTACGCATGCGCACCTTGCGTTAGTGGCGACCTGTGTACACAACCAATCACAGTCCGTCTTGAATCACTGAGCGCGCGCGTCATTTTGTCCTCGATATGGCAGGGGACACGGACCGGAAGTCGTTCCTTTATTTTCCCGCTGAAATAGCTCACAAAACACGCGCCCGCGTCGGCTCGCTCGAGTTCATTCAGACAAGCATGTAACGGAGAGTTAGCTCGCAATCAACATTGATAAAATAAAAATTGATAAAATAAACATTGATAATCACAAATTTGGATTCTTTAAAGAGGTAAACAGTTATAGATGCAAGGAGGGCAAAAGGGACTGAACTAATAGCGGAATTGGAAATACTGCATGCAATCAATCAATCGGTCATAAGCTTATATTACAAGCGTAAAATTCCAGGTTGGGTACTGAACCATAAATTCCAGGTGACATTTCAAATTTCACTGAAATTCCAGGCTAGGTATCGCAAGCTGGGTTCCTCAAAAGAGATACATTTGTTATAAGAATAAACCGTGGAGTTCTGCTTTTAGGCATTGCCTAAATCTATAAATTATTTGCCCAATATTTGCCTCATATTTAAAAGATCCACGTTTTAATGCTTAGGTCGAGGCGATTGGCGTTTCATAGACCACACAACATTATGGTCGATTGCACAATTTTTTGGTAATTTCGGCAGAAAGTGGTATTTATAGGCAACATGATGCTTTGCAAAGTATGAAATGTCAGAGTGTGTTGCCTCAGGAGGTTACGGTGCTGGTCATTTTTACTCATCTCCGCTCTGCTCAGCTTCTTTGGCCTGACAGGTTTTCCTTTCCCCCATATAGCCCGTAGTCGTCGGACTATATGATGTAAGCAATACTGTGTGGTCTATCCATTCTCCTCGCCAATCAAAACGTGCATCATTTGTAATACTCCAAGAAAAGAACAGTAAAGTCTTATGTTTTGTGCGCATCTTGCGATGGCCCCATCTCATTGCAAATTAACAGTACGGGCATATACGATACTCATGTTTTTTTGACCGCTGTATGAATTATGAGTAAACCGCTGGCATATTCACATAACCTATATGTATTTTATCTACCTTGTCCGCATTCGCGTGTTAATTCCCAGTACTTACCATTTTACTGTGGGTCGTTTGCGGCCTTGTAGCCCATTTTGCTGTGCAGTGCATGGCTAATCTTTGCCACGGAAGATGGTGGTGCACCAGGTATTCTCGCAATGAGGGCATAATGTAATACAAAGAAAACATCACGGGAGCTCATGTCTCTTTTGGCAGACAATATAGCTGCCAATCAATATTTCTTAAAATTATGGTCGCAAACGTTGTACCTTGTAGTGCCTGGATCATATCCTCATCCAGGTCTTTCAGCCTTTTCCCCATACAGCCGATTGCGTTTGAGCGTTTTACCCAGACAGTTTTGGGCGTTACGTTTTGACGTTTGAACGTGACGTTTCTATGGTGAAATGTCTACGTTTCTAAGTAGAAGCGACCTGTTTATTTGCTTGCCGCCGTTTGGAAAACATGTGGAAAACAAGCAGCAACGATCGCACATATCGCTAAAAAAAACCTCTTTCATTGGATTTAAGAACTAGTATCTTAGATAGAATAACGAGAGGCGGAAGAGATCCGATCACAGCGCGTTTCCTGGAAATTATTCGGACGTAGCGCGCGATTTCAACGTCTCTTATGTGGTGGTTTCGAAATTATGGAAATAGTTCTGCCTCACAAATACGCTCGCTCCAAACGTTCACGGCGGTGGAAGAAAAAGCAGCCTTTCTTTGGGTGTTCTTCATCTTATCGAGCTGTTGGAAAGGTCAAAACCATCGGTGACTCATGCGGAAGTTCTGGATGTTCTCTACGACTACGGAGATCTTCCTTCAGGCTCAAGTACAACAACGGCCGTTTGCCGAGCCGTAAAGAGCAGACTTCCTAGCGGTCAGGAATTTTCTTACAAGAAAATAACCCATGTTGCCCAAGAGAGATTCACATTAGAAAATATGGCGTACACCCAGATGTTTGTTGATTATTTATATGCGAAAGATCCGTATACGTTAAAATACTTTGATGAATGTGGTGTAAAACTGCCGGTAAACGGAGCGCGGTATTACGGACACGCTCCAGTTGGAGAGCGAGCTATTGAAATTGTGAGGTATTCTGAAACTGCAAACACGACAGTAAATGTCATGTGTGGACTTACGGGGATAGCTTACATGAACACTGTAGAAGGGCCGTCCAATACCCTTGAATTCCTGCGATTCTTATTGACATTATTGAGTTACAATTTTCAAACCTTACCAACACTGACTTGATCCGCGCTTAATACACGGCAATCCAGTATATAACACTTGGGTACATGCAATAATTTTTTCGCAGTACTGGCTACCTGCAAGTTTAGTGCGGGATTCAAAGAAATTTGACTCTCCATGTGCGAATTCGAAAAGCCGAAGGCTGAGCAAAGTTTCAAGTTGCATGTAAACATCGAACATATCAGTATAACTTTGAATTGAACTGCGACCCTACTACAGCGATTTACAAGAAAGCAAATTATTGGAAGGTTTAATCATATGTAAAGTGTAATGATTGAGGATTTCTTTGATTTGATGTTTTATTTTTGGTTAGGTATCTAAACACGAACACAAGAGAATTCCTTCATTATTATGGCTATTTTTAGATCGTTGCGTGGGAACTTCACAGGGAGAGGAACAACGCTTGAAGACCTTTGAAATATCACGTTTTATATCAACTTTTTATTCAAATTCATTAAATACAAAACATTTTTTCTCCATGAACACTCGAACTCAACTTGTTTTGTAAATATGTTGCAGAAATAATATAAAAATGTGAGAGTTTTGCCGTTCTTTGATGTGACGGCTAAAATAAATCAATGAGCAGATTATACAAGGCAACAATCGACACTTCAGCGTGTTTCTAAAATTGGAATGACGTAGGTTTCTCAACCAGAAAATGCTTTACATGTATTATCAATACAGCAAGTAAACGTTTATTTCAATTAACAAAAGTATTAACATAAGTATTAACAAAAGCATTGTCTCTGCTTTACAAATGTAAGTCTTGGCTCTTGTACGAAGATACAAAGTCTCTTAGCATTCTTATTTGTCACCTTTAAGTTCTAACAAGGCAGCTGCTGCTGTAGTAGCATCGTCGCTTTCTAAAGACTCACATGTCTTTGAGTTATCGCATGTCTCCGGGGTCTCATAACAGCTTTCTGACTTGGTGATTTCCTCTTGTTGTAACTTGAGGGCTAACTTGAAATCGTTCATGTTTGACGCATGAATACTGCCACCGCAAGACGGCTCGCTAGAATCTCGAGGCAGTTCCAGAGCTTTGGGAATCGAATTCCAAATTGTGAAGAAAGGAATTCTTTATGTGAACTCATCCGATGGTCCGTTATATTTGAAGTTCCCACGCGGGCCGCCTTGCAGCTTGTCGTCGGTCTTTCATTTGCAGCCAAAACAACTCTGTATAGCAGCCTGTTTACATTCTCTCGAGAGGGAAGTTTTTTTTGGATAGTCGCCACGTCTTGATTTAATAAAATCCAGTTTCTCAAACCTCCAAAGCCTGTGTATCTTTGTGGTAGTTACCTAATAATAATAATTACCTCCTCGATTCGCTTTGGAACCGAATTAGAAACTTTTGTCGCCGCGCGTTCTGCAGTCTGTATCTCATTGCTAGCTGTTTCGAGTTGCTTACTGAATTTGGTTACCTCTCGTTCCAAATTTGAGCATACCGCTTTGTCCTCGCTATGCTTGGAAGATACCACACTCATAGGCAGTTTTTACACGGACTGAATGTGCATTTTCGTTTGGTGTGGCCCAGTTTAAGGTGGCAATTTCCACATGCAGTAAGAGTTCCTGAATTTTGTTGAGGCGCTCGTTTGATTTTATCATCCAGAGTTCGAAGCTCCTGATGCTTGCTATCAAGGGTATCGGAAATAGTTTTCAGTGCACTCTTTTGTTTTTGGGCGTATCGCTCCAAAGGCAGAAGAAAGGTTGCTGCTCGATCCTCTGTAAATGTTGTTGTGGTTCTCGTTCTCGTTTCGACGACAGACATCTTCGCTCGCGTGGATGCGCTAAAGGTTCGGTCGACTCTTGTTTTTCAGCAGTGTTTGCCGCGTTTGCTGCAGTGCTTGTTGATGTGAAAATATTCACAGTAGAAGGCGAATCAAACGACACAACCTTCACATCAATAGTTTTCCCCGTGTTCCAACAAACCTTTGATTTGGAAACCGAAGTAAAGCTGCGAAAGATCAACTTCAGTTCTGTCTTCAATGACACTAATTCGGAGTGAACCTGTCGCTACCTTCGCAAGGTGCGGAACCTCTTGGATTAATCGCACCTTGAATGATTCAAATGTCAGCTCCAGCAACTCATCTTCCAAAATGTAGAACGGGGTCACTCTCTTGGAAGTGTAATAGTCGTAAACTACTTTTATTCTCACCAAAGTCGCCATTTTACCCAGCAAGAGAATCCGAGAGTAAACCTCTTGTAAAAGAGCGCGAAAATGTAGGCCCGCCCCCATAGAAACGTAGACATTTCACCATACAAACGTCACGTTCAAACGTCAAAACGTAACGCCCAAACTGTCTGGGTAAAACGCAATCGGCTGTAAGGTGCTCATTTGAGTAAAAAGGCCACAGCAAACTTGTTGCCATGCCGTCCTTGTGGTGCTGCTAGCCCGACAGGCGTTTATGGCTATAGGGTCCATGTAAACCCCCATGCCCAAATGTTTCCACTAACGAAGAAAAACACACAGTAAGTACTCGCATGTAAGAACATAGAATGTTCGGGGTCAGACTAAACAGGTTCTTATTTTTTAGGGTTTTTCGTAATACGTTTTTGAAAAATACCCTTTTAAAATAACACTGTTCTGTATGTGGCCCGACTATGGAAACTGATTCGCCTAAAAATCGTTATAGCCGAATCTCGTTGGCTTACTACACTTAAAATCCGCATATCAGGTCCTAGATAGTGAACATTTTGCGATGTGAAATTTTATACACAGTACTAAACCATTAGGTAGTATATACAGTATACATTATATAAGAAGTATACTTTATGGTGCCACTCGGTATCCTTGATTATATGAGCGTGTAGCATTTCAATTTTTGCTTGCCACTCAATTGTATTCGAATCGTTCATTTGCCCTGACCTTTGCAGGACATGATTTTTACCCCAAGCCCACAAACCAGTCCTGTGATCCTTGCCCCGTGTTAACGACCTTGCCTTGGGAATCACATTACTTTAGTACTAACTAATGATGGCATAAAGAATAATTTACTAACCGGCGATGTTGCTAGAGTTTTTTGGTGAAGCTACGGTGGCTTCAGGTTCAATAATTTTGGCATACAGTGCCTCCCTTTTTTCCTTGCAGACTTATACACTTTGGCGATTTGGCGCCAAATGCCAGCCTCGAGGGCAATGCCGGCCTGGCAGCCAGTGGCATCCGTTTTTCGTATGCTGTGTAGGTGCCTCAACAACTGTTACCGTCGGTGTAGGAGAGCTTGAATCAGCGACGACACTGTCGTCTGAGTCTGACTCAGTCATCGCAAGGTCTAAATGTGCCGTATATGTGCTTGGTCCCGGCGCGCTGATCAATTCTACAAGCCCTTTGTAAGGGCTCCCTATTAAAACAATCAAGCACACAATACGATTAGGACGGAGTAACAACTGTAAGATCCTAGTTGGGGATGATAGTTCAGTAAAATACAATACGCTGTCCATGGCACGGTCATGCATTGTTTTCAGTCTTTTTACATCCATCAAATGCATAACTTACCTATTTCAGTTGCGTCTGTAGAATTTTCGTTTGTCTTTGTTTTCTTCGATTTGTTCTTGGCAGACAGAGTAGAATTAAACTTACAATTCACAAGCATTACAAAAGAGAATATGGTCCAGTCACCGTATTATTGCATCCAACTACTCTTGAGACCATAATATAGCGATAGTCCGTAATGTCGCCGAGAGCTCCAAACTAGTAATGTCAAAAGTTCACTTTGAAAAATAGCCTTGTCCGTACTAATATCCCGGTGTTGCAAGAGTCGACTGCAGTTAGGCCTAATAAGGAGTATCATTTTTCATGGAGAAAGCACCAGAAGATAAAATATGTTTTTTTTGGGCAGCACCTTGTTTTCGCTGATTTTTTGGTTTGGTTGAGACTTTCCTTTTCTTGCTGCTTGTCTCTTTACCTAGAAAGGGGAAATTCATTCATGGCAAGTTGACAATTTAGTTTCAGTTTAGGTAATTTTCCTTAATTGACATATCAATGATTTGTCGGTTGGTGTCTTTGTGCGTACTGCTGATCACCAACGAAGCAGTGAAAATACCTATACACATAACAAACTATCGTGCTAAAATGGAGAATATCATTTGTATTTGTTAGCGTCCTAACCATTAAGACAGGTCTTCCCTTGATTCAACCAATCAGAGGTCCTTTATCATTTTGCGTGGCTGAAGCCCGCAGACCTTAGGCAGGTTTTAACCAATCAGAGGTGTCATTTAATTGGCTTCACAGACCTGTGATAAGATCCTCAGTCATGCGTGAAATGCCTGTTTATTACATTTCAACGCATGTCAACACTTCCTTTAACCTTTATGCTTTCCTTTATGTGTCATAAAAGAAAGCAAATCCAGATCGAAATTCAACAAAAGCCTTCCATAGATAACCTGGTTTTGTTTCGTCTTTTAAACTGTGTTTGTTTCTCGCTTGTAAATATTCACAGAAACATAAAGAGAGCATGCAGGCCGCATTGGAAATAGTAAAAAAAGTATCAACCAAGGATGTATGCTAAAGGGATGACTAATATGGTATTTTTTTAATGACGATCGCAGCATCGTAGTACTGTTCTTATCTTATGAGAACAGATACACAACCAGAACTTGAAAGCCATTGCTGTTATGGTATAGTGTTTTCTACGGTATTTCAAGGTCTTTCTAAAACACAAAAATCCCATTCCCACTTTAGAATTTCGCTCTATGCGCATTAGATGCGCCAACTTTCCCTCCAACTGTTTATAGTCCATCCTGTGACAGGCATTGGTTTTGGGGAAGGGAACATTTCCCATGAAGATCTGATGTTCAAAAAGTTATTCCACCCCATCTAGCCATTGGTACCTCCCCTCGGGATCACGATAGAAGTAATAAATAATAATAATAGTAATAATAATAACTAGCTGATGCCCGTGAAAAATTCAGTGTAGGGAGAGAAGAAACTGGTCAAGTAAAAATGGTCTTTTTTTAGTTTATATTATTTATATTTTTTCGGCTTTATCCCTCGCTTAAAAAATAGCTTGAATTAGAACTTAGCCCAAAGTGAATCTTTTCCAACGAAAACAAGCCCACTGGAGGGATTTCCTCCTTCTCTTCGGGATTGTGTTCTTCGTTTGTGTTCTTTGTTTTTACATACCAAAAGAAGGCTTAGTATCTGTAGAGTTGGAATCCATTGCCATTTTCTCAATTTTAGACACCAGTTTTCTTTGAGCCACCCGAAAACAAAGCCTACCCACGACAGCGAAACCCCCTTTGCCCGCGACCGCGCAAGAAGTTGAGCCACAGGACTGGCACTAGTGTGACATCTAACTTTGCCCAAATCGCAAAGATAATTTCCAAGCGTAAAAAGTAAATTTGACAACCTTACGAATGAAATTGTTGTTTGACTTACGCTATCAGCTTTTTGGGAGAACTCGACACGATTGGGGAAAGCTCGCACTGCGGGAGGAGCATATCACGCAAACTCTCCTCGTCCTCTGCCTCCTCTGGAGTAGACGGCGGGACTTCAGTTGAGATTTCTTCCAGGCCATGATCCGGTACCTCTGATTCAAAGGGCTAATCGGAATTGCAAAGGTCTAGAACAATTCCCGAAGCTAGTGTAACCTAGAAAATGTAATAATAATAATAAGATGAATAAGAATGAAAGCTAAATAATAATAATAAAAGCAAAATAAGTACTCTGTCACTTGAAGAACAAAGTAAAAGGCGTTGCTTTTCCTTGAACGGATTTTTATTTCAACATTTGCTAAAACTGTCCATGTTTTGATAGGGGCAAGATTTTAGACAATGCATAGAATACGAAATTGGAATGTTTAAGACCTGCAATGAGATCCAATAGCGAGAAATAGACGGCATGCGGTTGGTTGCCCATGACAATGCAGATTGGTTAGAAGCTCGTTCTGACTTAGAGCAGACATTGTTTTTTCTTTTGGAATCGTCGCGAAGTTCGACATCCAAATCTAAACTAAATGGTAAATTTGATCTACTACAAAGGCCATACACCCATGACAGAAGCGTCTCTAGATTACCTTTTTCGAGTAATCATCTTCCTCCCATTCCTCCTGTGGGTCGATCTATTTTAAGATAGTACGAGTAAGATAGGTAAAAGAATTTTCATTGCCATTGGTTTAAAGGTTTTTTTTTCGTGGAATGTTTGTTTTGACAAGAAATATAACAGCAGAGGTGAGGAAATGAAATAGGTCATATTTCAGCCATTCCGTAGAGAGCGCGGGAAAACATTGTGAATAAAGCATTAGTCAGGAATATTATAATTTCCCATTTTACACAGAGTCGTATGGCGTTCCCTCGCCGAATGGGCTTGGGCGGGGTCATGGGGGAAGTCGGTGAGATGTATATAAAACGTTTGGAACAATTACATCAACTTACCAAAGTGGCTGATACGAGTTCATCCAGCTGCTTCTTATATTCGTGAAGCTTTCGTTCTAGCTCTTCCTCCCGCTGAAACAGTACAAAGTGAGATTCATAAAGATAACTGCCATCTCCAAAATAAAAGTTAAACTAAATTTATTCCACGTTTTCCTCCCTGTGCTGCCTAGGCTGCTGCAATTCACGAGCAAGTGTATCGTCCATGAGTTGGTCGCGCCCTGTGATTTCCTTAAGAAGCTTTAGAATGAAAAGGCAAAGTGATTGGTAATCACGTTCTAAAAATTTCCTACATAACGCCAAAAAACTCGGCTTTTTGTCTAAATTCTGTACTAATCTTTGCACACTTTTTTGCAAAAAAAGTTGTATTTGACTCTTGCTATGACTTCACCTGTGTTTCAGACTTACTGCTTTCTATCTTTGTGCGAAAATAGAGAACACACAATACTCTTGTAAATGCAGACTTTTTTGCAAAAAAGTTGTACCCCGTATCCAAAGGGCTAATCGGAATTGCAAAGGTTTAGAACAATTCCCGAAGCTAGTGTAACCTAGAAAATCTAATAATAATAATAAGAAGAATAAGAATGAAAGCAAAATAATAATAATAAAAGCAAAATAAGTACTCTGTCACTTGAAGAACAAAGTAAAAGGCGTCGCTTTTCCTTGAAGGGAAATTTTTTTTCAACCTTTGCTAAAATGTCCATGTTTTGATAGGGGCAAGATTTTAGACAATGCATAGAATACGAAATTGGAATGTTTAAGACCTGCAATAAGATCCAATAGCGAGAAATAGACGGCATGCGGTTGGTTGCCCATGACAAACCAGATTGGTTAGAAGCTCGTTTTGACTTAGAGCAGACATTGTTTTTTCTTTTGAAATCGTCGCAAAGTTCGACATCCAAATCTAAACTAAATGTAAATTTCATCTACTACAAAGCCATACACCCATGACAGTAGCGTCTCTAGATTAGCATTTTCGAGTAATCATCTTCCTCCCATTCCTCCTGTGGGTCGACCTATTTTAAGGTATTAAAAGTAAGATAGGTAAAAGAATTTTCATTGCCATTGGTTTAAAGGGTTGTTCTTTTCGTGGAATGTTTGTTTTGACAAGAAATATAACAGCAGAGGTGAGGAAATTAAATACGCCATATTTCAGCCATTCCGTAGAGAACGTGGAAAAACATTGAATAAAGCATTAGTCAAGCATATTATAATTTCCCATTTTGCACAGAGTCGTATTGCGTTCCCTCGCCGAATTGGCTGGGGAGGGGTCATGGGGGAAGTCGGTGAGATGTATATAAAACGTTTGGAACAATTACATCAACTTACCAAAGTGGCTGATACGAGTTCATCCAGCTGCTTCTTATATTCGTGAAGCTTTCGTTCTAGCTCTTCCTCCCGCTGAAACAGTACAAAGTGAGATTCATAAAGATAACTGTCATCTTCAAAATCAAGGTTAAACTAAATTTATTCCGCGTTTTCCTCCCTGTGCTGCCTAGGCTGCTGCAATTCACGAGCAAGTGTATCGTCCATGAGTTGGTCGCGACCTGTGATTTCCTTAAGAAGCTTTAGAATGAAAAGGCAAAGTGATTGTTAAATCACGTTCTAAAAATTTCCTACATAACGCCAAAAAACTCGGCTTTTTGTCTAAATTCTGTACTAATCTTTGCACACTTTTTGGCAAAAAAAAGTTGTCTTTGACTCTTGCTATGACTTCACCTTTGCGAGTTCATCTTTGAGCTGAAAAAGCCTTATAATGACCTTAAAGCGACTGTAAACCTTCACGGGTGCCTCTCATTAAAATCATTCCTTTGCGCGCGCTTAAAAAAACATAAACTATACATCATTCTTGAACCTATTAAATTGTGTTTCAGACTTACTGCTTTCTATGTTTGTGCGAAAATAGAGAACACACAATACTCTTGTCAATGCAGACAGTAGTATAGTGTTTGGGGGTATTAGCGCATTTTATAGTGTTTGGGATACGAGATAATGTTCTAGGATAATTGCGTTGGTTTTTATCACGCATATCAATCAAATCTTTAACCACACCTGTCAATCAAACTTTTAACCACACCTGTCAATCAAACTTTTAACCACACCTGTCAATCAACTCTTTAACCACACCTGTCAATCAAATCTTTAACCACACCTGTCAATCAAATCTTTAACCACACGTGTCAATCAAATCTTTAACCACACCTGTCAATCAAACTTTTAACCACACCTGTCAATCAAACTTTTAACCACACCATATCAATCAAATCTTTAACCACACCTGTCAATCATGTTGTTATGGTAGGGGGAGTATTGGTACCCCGGTATCAGATGTGTGTAGAAAAAAGTAGGTGAGATGAAGGAAATAAATATAAATAAGAATGATGTAGATGTGATGTAAATCTAAGCAAAGAGGAATTGTGACAATATGAAGATAGAGAAAGAAATAAATAAAATAAAAGCTGTGTAGAAAATAAAAAATCAAAAATAGATATGAATAAAACTAAAACATAAAAATATTAATGTAAACATAAAAAATACCTATGAATAAAACTACAAAAATATAAGTATAAAATATAAGCGTAATAAATAAAAAAATATATATATATGAAAATATACAAAAGTGGAATAAGAAGGAAGAAAAAAATGGGAAACTGAAAAATATATAGGAGAAAATAAATGTAATGAAAACTAAGAAAATTTATTAAAAGTCCATAAAAAATAAAAAAAGGAAAATAAGGAAAGAAATAAATAAATATACGAATTGAGATAGGAGATGAAAAGAGCGGAATGGAGAAAAAAAAAATAAATAAAAATAAACGATAAAAATGATAGAAATATTAGCAAAAAGGAATGTATAATATTACCATTGGGAGAAATAGAGTGAAAAAGAAGGGGTAAAAAGAAAAAAAATAATAAATAATAAATAGAAATATGAAGAGCGTAGTTGTTGTGCGTGGTACGTTGGGGTGTGCGGGGTGACCTGTTTATAAAAACCTAAGTGGAAGGAAACGAAAGTGTAACAACAGCGTGGATATGCTAAACCCTAATCGAAGAAAAAAAACAAGTGTTTAGTTTATTGAAGGTTGTGGTGAAGAATGGGACTATTGACTGTTGTGTTCTGTAGCGTTTCTGAGTTGCCAAAGTCGGATTATAGAAAACGAAGTTTTAAATGAGTGTCTATTGTGTGACCTTGATAAATGGGTGATTATCCACCGGTACATTTGTCCGGTACATTTGTTATTTTGCGGTACATTGGTTGAGGATCGGTACATTTGTTATTGACCGGTACATTTGTTATTCGACCGGTACATTTGTTATTTGACCGGTACATTTGTTATTCGACCGGTACATTTGTTATTTACCGTACATTTGTTATTTACCGGTACATTTGTTATTCGACCGGTACATTTGTTATTCGACCGGTACATTTGTTATTTACTTGGAAAAAAATTGCCCTGACCTGATCGACATGTTTGTGTGCTTGTATTTCCTCAGGTTTAATAGTTGCACCCCCCTGGTTTATGGTGAGTGAAGAGGAGACGTTGGACTGTGCTCACCTCGAATTTGGATGTCTTACATTGTAAAGGAAGCGAAATAAAATTCCCGAAAATCGAAATTTTTTCAAAATTTTTATGCAAATTAGGCAGAAATATGTAAATTAGGCATTGTTGTAATAAACATTTTTTCTCAAATTTGAAGTGTTGTAGTTCATTCCCGTTTCATTCTGGGACCCCGAAACTCGGGATTCGGACAGACCACCGTCTGGGCTACACGGCCCACCATGACAAGGGGGTGCAATTTTGCAATCCTGAGGAGATACGAGCCCTCAAAGTCGGTAGCGCGTACAAAAATCTCAAAAAAATGAAAATATGATAGACCAACTTTGAGAGCTTATATTTCCCCAGGGTTGCAAATACCACCCCCCTTGTCATGGTGCATGTTGTAGAGCAGCCCTTTGGCTATCAGAATCTTGAGTTTCGGGGTCAGGGGTTAAAACCCCAAGGAAATATAGGCCACACAAAACGTGTCCTCACGTCAAAAAAATTCAAAAAATGATAATATGATAGACCAACTTTGAGAGCTTATATTTCCCCAGGTTGCAAAATACCACCCCCCTTGTCATGGTGCATGTTATAGAGCAGCCCTTTGGCTATCAGAATCTTGAGTTTCGGGGTCAGGGGTTAAAACCCAAGGAAATATAGGCCACACAAAACGTGTCCTCACGTCAAAAAATTCAAAAAAATGATAATATGATAGACCAACTTTGAGAGCTTATATTTCCCCAGGGTTGCAAAATACCACCCCCCTTGTCATGGTGCATGTTGTAGAGCAGCCCTTTGGCTATCAGAATCTTGAGTTTCGGGGTCAGAGGTTAAAACCCCAAGGAAATATAGGCCACACAAAACGTGTCCTCACGTCAAAAAAATTCAAAAAAATGATAATATGATAGACCAACTTTGAGAGCTTATATTTCCCCAGGGTTGCAAAATACCACCCCCCTTGTCATGGTGCATGTTATAGAGCAGCCCTTTGGCTATCAGAATCTTGAGTTTCGGGGTCAGGGTTAAAACGCCAAGGAAATATGGGCCACACAAACTAGCCCTCACGTCAAAAAATTCAAAAAAATGATAATATGATAGACCAACTTTGAGAGCTTATATTTCCCCAGGGTTGCAAAATACCACCCCCCTTGTCATGGTGCATGTTGTAGAGCAGCCCTTTGGCTATCAGAATCTTGAGTTTCGGGGTCAGGGGTTAAAACCCCAAGGAAATATAGGCTACACAAAATCAAGAATGGACATAGACAGACATAGACATAGACATAGACATAGACATAGAAACCTTCACGTGATGCTTTGGCCACTAAGCAAATCGTAAGGGATTTGAACCCTTTACTGCTTACGCAGCATGCCAGGAACGACTTTGGGCGGGTCAAAGCATCGCCGTGCAGGCCCTGTGTGTGCATTGTGTGCTCTGTATTGTGTTGTGTGTAGGTGTTTGTTTTAGAGTCCTGGCCGAGGCTTCACAGAGATTGTCGTCTCTCTCTTCCCCCAGCACCACCCCCATCTGCTGCTACTCGTCACTGTTACCGCGCAAATTTCTACATCAACACCGATTCATCAACAAGCACACCCCTTCAAATGAAAGAAAAACATGTGACCGCGTCCTCTACATGAAGAATTTCTTCTTCATGTTGCGCACCTTTTGGTAGACGCGATCTTCCCCCTCATGGCGCAGAAGGCGTCTTGATCTTTGCCTGTTCAAGAGAGCGTCGAGGATGTCCGCCCTGTTGATGTCTCGAAAGCCCTTGATGAATTGGCCTACTACTTCCATCAGGACGGTTTCATCGTCGTTGGACCAAGCTTTGCGAGATCTTGTCTTATGCTCGATCCTGCTCTCTTCTCCAGGCTTTGTGCTGATGCTAACCGTGTTGGTCGAGGGTTTGGTTGAAGAAGGTGGAGGGTCAGGGTTCGGGTCTATCTTCATTCTGCTGGTGGTTTGCAGTGGATTTGATGCTTTCCCCGGAGGCGCTTGTTCTTTTTTCGCGCCAGACGTGCTCGGCTGCGTCCAGAGATGACGCACGGTCTTATGAGACTCCGCAGCTTTCGCCAACTTGTCAACAATGGCATAGTGGCTGTCTGCGGTTGTCCTCTTGTGCGCCATCCCTGACGCGAGCGCAGTCTTCACGGGGAGCTTTCGTCTCTGGTGTTGGACACCACAACTTTCCTTATCATTGTCGAAGACATAACGTTTACCGATTCCTGCCTCAAGGCCCCGGACGCCTTGCAAAAGCTTTTGATTAGCTTGTGTATCGAATGGATTCTGGCGCCGTTTTGCGACGGGAAGAGGACGCCACTGGCTTGATCTTGGAAGATGGTAGGCCTGACGTTGGAGATGTATAATATTAGCCGGTTGTACAGTGCCTCGTCCAGCGTCAGGAACAGAGTGCCATACCCTCTCTCTGCGGTTTTATGCTGGTAGACTGGCACGACGTAATTCCCAGCCTTCCTCATCGCCCCATCGATGTCAGCGCATGAAAAGGTTGGAAATTACGCCGGCCCTATTTGCGTTCTGGAGACAGATTTGCATGACTAACATGTTTCTGCAGTCAAGGGCATCTTGCAGACTTTCTACAGACTCTCCAGCATCGAGGATCTTCTCAAAGGACTGTACTAGAGGGCACTGGAGTAAGGAGGAGATCTCCTCAGTTGTCGGCATGGTATCCAGGGCCGCCAAATCTAGCCTCTCCTTCCTGGTCTTCATTTTCTTTCTTATGATAGATCGCCAGTTCGGAAGAACAAGGACAAGCTTACGTAGCTGGCTTCTCAGAGTCGTAGACAGGGTGTCACCAATTACGCCGAGACTATACCTCACGAAGTCTTCTATGGCCAACGAGAAGATGGTTAGACTGCCCTCCGCGTAGCTCTTTCTTGCATCAGATTCGAGGTGTCCCTTGAAGAAAGCCCAGACTTTGCTTTTAGGTGTGTAAACTCTCAGTGATGTTGGATCTTTTGATAACTGAGCGTTTACGGTCCTGAGCTGTCTGATGAAGCTAATGGCCGCCTCCTTCGTCTTATTTTTTCCATCCGGGGATCTCATGTGGATGTAGAACCCCCGCAGCAGAGCGTTCATCTGGCACTGTGGTGCCGTTCTAAAGATCTCATCCTCGCTGCAGGGGTCCTCTTCCTCCGAAGGCAGGACATCAGAGTCGTTGTCCTCTTCCTCTTCTTCCTCATCGTCTTCCTCTTCCTCTTCCTCGTCTTCCTCTTCCTCCTCATCGTCTTCCTCTTCCTCCTCATCGTCTTCCTCTTCCTCTTCTTGGTATTTGTCGTGGTCATCGTCTTCGTGCTCCACATTGACCTCGTCCTCTTCCTCGTCATCACGCCGGGTGAGATCTTCCCCGCAGGGTTCCGGCGCAGTAGACGGAGGAAGGAGGACGGGGGAGACAGGACGCTTGTCATTCGCCTTCGAGGACAAAGGTTGTTTCTCAGCCGGCTTGGAGGAGACTGCTGACTGCCCGGGATCATAGAACATTTTCTGCATGGCCTTTTTTGATAGTTTAACCAAGGGCTCATCAGACTCTATTGAAGAGGCATCGTTCCTTGTGACCTCTGAACAAATGTTTTCTTTTAATACTATGATAACACTCACTTTGAGAGCTTATATCTCCTCAGCGTTGCAAAATTGCACCCCCTTTGTCATGGTGCATGTTGTAGAGCAGCCCTTTGGCTATCAGAATCTGGAGTTTCGGGGTCAGGGTTAAAACGCTAAGGAAATATAGGCCACATAAAATGTGCCCTCACGTCCAAAAATCTCAAAAAAATGAAACTATGATAGACCAACTTTGAGAGCTGATATCTCCTCAGCGTTGCAAAATTGCACCCCCCTTGTCATGGTGCATGTTGTAGAGCAGCCCTTTGGCTATCAGAATCTGGAGTTTCGGGGTCAGGGTTAAAACGCGAAGGAAATATAGGCCACACAAAATGTGCCCTCACGTCCAAAATCTCAAAAAATGAAACTATGATAGACCAACTTTGAGAGCTGATATCTCCTCAGCGTTGCAAAATTGCACCCCCCTTGTCATGGTGCATGTTGTAGAGCAGCCCTTTGGCTATCAGAATCTGGAGTTTCGGGGTCAGGGGTTAAAACGCGAAGGAAATATAGGCCACACAAAATGTGCCCTCACGTCCAAAAATCTCAAAAAATGAAACTATGATAGACCAACTTTGAGAGCTTATATCTCCTCAGCGTTGCAAAATTGCACCCCCCTTGTCATGGTGCATGTTGTAAAGCAGCCCTTTGGCTATCAGAATCTTGAGTTTCGGGGTCAGGGGTTGAAACGCTAAGGAAATATAGGCCACACAAAATGTGCCCTCACGTCCAAAAATCTCAAAAAATGAAAATATGATAGACCAACTTTGAGAGCTCATATCTCCTCAGCGTTGCAAAATTGCACCCCCCTTGTCCGGGGGCATGTTGTAGAGCAGCCCTTTGGCTATCAGAATCTTGAGTTTCGGGGTCAGGGGTTAAAACGCTAAGGAAATATAGGCTACACAAAATATTGTACTTTTCATTTACGTTAATTATAAGTAATAAAACGTAACATCATGACGTCACGTTGTCATGACAATATTTAAACGATATTTGCACAAGTTGTAGAGCCAGTGAAAAAGAGATGCTTTGGCCTCAACAGAAGTCCTAAGGGATTTGAACCCTTTACTGCGTATGCAGCATACCAGGAAAGACTTTGGCGGGCCAGCATCAAGTGCAGGCCCTGTGTGTGTGTGTGTTTTTTTTTTTTTTTTTTTTTGTATGTAATTCAGGATATAGTGTTGTATGTTAGGTGTGTGCAAGAGGCGCGGGGAAGCGGTCAGTGATCGCGGCGTCGTCGTTTTCTGCCGCTTCCCCGACGCCTAAAACTTCCTCTTTCTGGGAGGTGGCAGCTACATGAAAAAAAAAGATACATAACGTCATTGACAAAGAAAAGTTAAAGAATGCAACTGAAAATGTGATTGTACTTACGTCAAACATTTTCGGCGGGTCAGAGTCTGACTGTTCCGACTCTTCCGCCGCAGCAGCATCCCCCGGATGTGGATCTGGATCGAATTGCGCATCATCCGGGGGGGGGGGGGGGGGGGCACAGGAAGAAGACGGGCCTCGTGGGGTCGTAATAAACGACCGCACCGTCTTCTCCAATGCTCCCATACTGCTGCGGCTGTTGGAGTGGCGACGCCCCGGGGCTCGGTGATTCGCCGAGCCCCTCCAGGATACTGGGGGAGGGTGGAGTTGGTGGTATCACCGATGAAGATGACTCTGAAGATGACTCTTCTTTCTGGCCCTCGGGGTCCAACCGGTGGACGACGTACTGCTCGTACTCTGACGAGCAGCAGCCTCCACTGGCCGGAGACCCCAACGGGGAAGAACTTTGGTTGTTTGGATTGTCGCTGGAATCCATTTCTGGAAAAGCACGCACATATTTTTTTTTTTTAAAATGGTCAAAATTAAAAAAACTCAAATTGGCGCCTTAGCATGGTCTTTGGTGTTTATAGTTGTTTATAATGCTACCCCGTTTTTTTTCAAAAACGGCCAGATTTTCAAAAAGTCAAAGTTGCCCGTTAGCATTGCCCTTAACCGTTCTTCAAGTTCTGCAAATATCGTTAAAAATATTAAATATAGTAGAAGATACAGAGGTTTGAAAATTACCCACAAATGGAAGTTGTCAACTCCTGCCCAGACTTGCCCGCTTGGCGGCCATTTTGGATGTCACGAACATGGAAATTTGCTCAAAAATCACCAAAGCGGACTATTTTGGCCCGGTTTTTTTGTTTAATGCAGAACAATGGCTCCTTATGTCGATGCCCATGAGGTTTTTTTGGCTCGATCGGCGCCAATGGCGCCGTACGAGGCCAAAATTCCCGGAACTTCGCACACGTGTCTTACCTCTAAGCAGCACCGTGAGAAAGAGGACTAGTTAAGGGGGCTCGGTGGTAGCATAGCAACAAAAAAAGGGGCAAAAATAAAAAATAAAATTGAAAAAAATAGAAATGAGTGGGAAATGATTTTTTTCAACTTTTAACAGCTGATCGGTCCGTTCCCGAGACTCTACAGTCCACATGCGGACGCTTTTTTAACTTTTTTTTAATTTGAGGAAGTTTTTTCTTCTAATATGACACACCGTTTGAGCCCAAAATTTGACGAGAGGGGAATCAATCAGGAATGCAGTACAGAGTACATGCACGCGTCTCTAACATATGTGAGAACCAAGCTTTCACGTTAAAACGCGACCGAGATGCAAGGCCTCAAAAAAGCGGGCGAAGTCTATTTGGAGGGCACTTAGCGAAATTTGCCCATTTTAGCGACATTTTGCACGTACCCCATGGGTACATAACGCGTTACTTTCGTGTGTTTTCAGTGGCTTAGGCGCGTCTTCAGAATTTAGGAAGTCAAGGGACCACTCTACAACATATGCAAGTACCAGGCTGTAAAAAAAAAATTGCAAGAGTTACAGGCCTCCAAAGTCAGCTACGTTCTGAACTTTGAAGGCTCAGGTTAGTACAAATTCGTCGTACCTGGCTAAACGAAGCTGCTTATCTGAAAGAGCGTCGTCCAGGCTACAATTTTGCTGGACTGACCTTTTTCGAAATTCGGCCATTTTCTAGGAGAAATGGGGCCTAAAGTCAAGAAACTCAACCTGCTGCTGCCGCTCGAGCTTTCAACCAAAATAAACCTGACCTGATGGTCACGTGCGCAGTGACGTCTTCTTACGTCATTATGAGTTTCAAATTATTTCATTGCAAAGGACGGCCATTATTTCAAAAAAGCTATCTTTGTCGCGTTTCACTCGAAAAGGCCAATTTTTTTTTTGAAAGGTAGGACGGACGATCAAGTGTCCGGTTCGGTCGGTCAAATTTTTTCAATCTCAAAATTGGCCGACTTATAGGGTTTTTTTCTGTTTCTCGTAGGCATTACAACTTTTCAAAATACAAGTATTTTTCCCATGATGCCCTACCCCATGCGCATCCAAAAATACCTACTGCGCATGTTTCTGCGCATGTCATTTTTTGAAATTTAGATTTTGTCATTTTCAAAATTTTTTTTTGTTTCCTTTGCATCGACCTAAAAAAATGAATTTCTAAATTTTTGGGCGTGGTTGACGCAGATTATGGGGGTGAAAAAGGAGTTTGAAGGGTCAGGTTAACTTTGAAAAACGAAAAGTTTGAGGTTGAATATTTCTCTGGAAAAAAAACTTTACGCAACCAAACTTGCACACGTTGTACACGCTCAGAAGGACTCTCTGCGTATGTAAAAAAATATGCATATTAATTAGATTTAAGGTGGCTAGGTGAGATTTTAAATCTGCAGGATAAAGTACGTTATTTTCTTTAAAAATGAATATTTATGAGCATACTAAACGGCATTCAACAGTCCATGGACGCGTTATCACGGTCTGTAAACCAAACCTCGCCAACTTTAAAACTCGCTTCAGGAGAGCTCTTCAAAGTTTGAGGACCGGTACATTTGTTATTTTTTTGTTTTTTTTCAAAACGTTATAACAACGTCGCGTTTCAATGAACTGCGACCATTTTCACACATTGTGTGCATTGATCTTTCTTCTACAAAGCCTATGAGTTTGGTGCACTAATACGTTTTTTTATATATTTTAAATTTTTTTTAAAAACACTCGACCTACAAAATTCGACAAGCCATAACTCCTTGAGAATTCAACCAATCACAGCGATACACCCACCGGTGGATAGATCTCGTCGAGACCTTTCCGGCAATACCAAACTTGACCAACTTTTATTTAAATGCGAAGACGCTAGAATTTTTCTAAGTTTTATAACAAATGTACCGTTTTTTCAAACAACCATAACTCTGCCCCAGGCCCACCGGAGAAAATAAAATTTACATATTCTTACAGTGCTCATCAAGACCTTTCCAACGATACCACTCCCGACCCCTAAAGCTAGAAAAAGGTCATTTAGGGTTTTGAGGCTTCTGTGGTGTACGTAGAGTATAAGTGCCACATAGTGTCTTCAGACCCTCAAAACTTGTAAACCCGATTTGTCGGAAACTATAAGCTGGTTAGCCGGGTTATTTCGAACCAAGGTAGTCCTCGACGAGCTCTATCAGACCTATGGAATATCGTTTTTGATTCATGAATATTCATCGAGTTAATGAGGTTGGACACTTTTTTGTTATTTGACCATGGTTTTTTAACTGGTCATAACTCGGCCGGATTACATAGGTTAGTGACAAGTTTGGTACCGTTGGAAAGTAGAAGGATAGACCTTTCCACGATACCAAATATGTTCACATTCGACTTCGTTTTCTAGCTCAGACTTAGGGTCAAAAAAGTCGAAAATTACCGGTACATTTGTTAGGATACTTATTAGGGGTGAGGTTGTGGTGAGATGAAAGATTGTGGTTATTTAAGAAATTAGCGCACTGGATTTGGGTGACAGAAACGTGATCGGGAGAGTAATTGATGTTGCCTTAACAGACTGAATTCGCTAGATCCCCGCTAAATGGAACGTGATGAGTGGAGAAGTTTTATCAGTAAAATAGACGTGAAGAGTGATATGTGGGTGAAAAGATACACTGAGAGAGCAAAGGTGGAGTGCTATGTTGGGCGGGGAGCCTTTATGCTTAGATGACGGAAAGACAGATGTCAGTGTAGTTATGCCTAGGAATGTTTGTGAGAGTAGATAATGCCTATTGGAGTATACAAATGTAGCAGTGAAAGTTTAATCGCGTGCGCGTAGAACAGCGAGTGTGTGAAGGGTGACCGAGAAAGTTAACGAGAGTTGTGACTGAACCTAAAGGGTAATAACCGTGGAGTGGTATAAGAAGACTAAACGCTATAGCCCTAAGTGTAAATTGAGGTCAAGCGGATGTTGAATTTAAAGTTGAAACCCGAGGGTGAAGTGTAATAAGATATGAACGTGGGATGGCGTGTGTAAACCCCGAAACATGGTGCGCTGGTGGGTACCTAAACGGAAAAGAATGCTAATGACAAAATGTAAAGTAACTAAATGAGCTCATCTAGGACAAGGATGAAAGCACAAACGACCGATTCTAAGATGATCTCTTCAGGGGGCGGCATCCAAGAATCTCCACTTTACTGGGTGAAAATAAAATAAAGGGGAGCCGAGGGAAGGGGGTGTATAAGAAAAAAAAGGCAGCCAATATGCAACGAATGAAAGTAAAAAATACATAATGGTGCGAGGGAGAGCAGCTGCGGTATTCTGTAAAGTCGACACACGTTTCGAAATACATAGGAATTCCATAGTATCTCGCCCCGACGTGTGGGTATTATTTGTGCTTTCTGATTACAATTGCGATGTTACAAGTATAGGAGATCTTACCTGCGTTTTTGGCGTTGTACATAATTTCGAATAAAAAGTAAGGTTAACAAGAATAACGGTCCCGCGTGTGATAGTACCGGTGACTACTGATAGCGTGGGTAGGATATGTGCAGAGGGTTGTGGCTGTGAGACAGGGCGGCGCCAATGTCATTAAAGAAAACATTACGAAAGACAAGAAAAAGCTAGAGAAAATGTATGTAATTACGCACTCGAAACCGCATTGACTGATGTTTATCTCTTCGTAGTGAATTGTAGATGTAGGGAGAGGTGTGGGTTGCCTGTGGAAGTGTGAGGGTAACTGACGGAGGGAGACTGGGATAACGTGCGCTAAAAATAGAAAATAAACATGGCTGTGCAGGGAAACCACTGGTCTGACTGCTGTTGTTTCCCAACGCGCAGCAACAATGAAAAGGCTATAAAGTGGGATGTAAACTGTTAAAAGGAGAATACATGGACACCAATATATGGACAACATGTGTAAGAGAAGTAAGGAGAAGAAACACGATACATAGCTACAGAAACCTGATGTAACGATGAACCGAGTGAAATGAGGGCTTGCTTTAATAATCAGCTGGATCGAGCTCGTGTAGACCTGATACAGGGAGAATGATGTATTGTATGAATGCGGACAGTCCTAAATTATCCTTACAATTATATGTACAAGGTATTGGTACCAGCTTAGCACGATTAACAATGGTGTTCTTCAGAAGTGAGATCCGTGGAAAACTCTTATTTTAGCTCGCGTAGATGATGGAAATGCTGAATTGGATAGGACTATAGCAAGTGAAGGTAACATAAGCTTAAGCTTGTATGCAGGAATGAAGGCTGTTTATTTACATTTGACTTGAATGTTTCCTTTACTTTCGAATTTTACGACGTATGGGTTGCAGTCCTGTGCTATAGATTACTCTTCCCAGACTGCCATCCAATGTTGTTATACTGTTGTCTGTAGGTTGCTTGTGATTGTTCGCTTATGCTTTAGACTCCAGCACATAGCCGCCAGTGTGTTCATAAATAGCTGTGAATTATTCTTGATTTAAGCATGTGATAATATGTTGACGTGTAGAGTAGATGAATTTCTTCCCATTTCAATGTTTTGCAAACTTCTCATTCACATAGCTGTCAAAACCCGCATAAATAGGAATGTGTAACAAGATAAAAATCCAGTAGCCCGCCTTGTTCTTGCCAAAAGCTTCATACAAGTACTGTATTTTACTCGCATTATATATACATTCTGTGTTTGTCCGCCATCCCTAGATTGTAGACCAATTTGGTTTCACATGTATGCATTCCATTCATAAATGTCTTGTAGAGTGGGGTGTCTGCTGCATGCATGATTGTGTGTGTGTTGAAAGCTACATTGTGGCTGCTTGTGTTGTCTCATTTTTTGGTTTTGTTTTGATGAATCGTGTGTGTACTAGGAAGTCTTTGATGTTCTTATGTCGTGAGAATGCAGTAAGAGGAGGGGAGGGGAACACCTGTGAAAGTTCAGGGTCAGTGGAGATGAGGTCCCAGTTGTTACGGAGGGTGTGGCCGATGGTAGCTGTGTTTGTATTGAAAGGTACTATGAAGGGCAGAGGGGGTCCTGTAGGGGAAGTTATGTAAGGTGAAGCATACGACTTGTTGAGGAGTTGGTTCTGTGTGAATTGTGATGCTTTGTGGAAACACTCCATTATGAGTTTGTCAGGGTAACCCCTTGCTAAGAGAATGTTGCGTAGCCTATCTAGGTGATGTTTGTATGTTTTGTCATCTGTTGTGATTGTGCGATAGCGGAGTGCCTGACTGTAGATCGTGCCTTTCTTGCATGATGGGGGATGGTGGGAGGAGTGATGTAAGAGGAGTGTACTGTCTGTTGGTTTGACATAGAGAGATGAGATAAGGGAACGTTCTGGTGTTATGTGAATTGTAGTATCTAGAAAGTTGATGTGTGTATAAGAGTATTCATGTGTGAATTTAATTGTGTTGTGTATGGAGTTTGCATGCTGTAGAAAATTGAGAAGAGCTGGTTGACCATGTGTCCAGATAATGAAAACATCGTCAATGAACCGTAGCCAGATATGGGGGCGTAGGTTCGCCGGGGCAGTAGTGAGGATTTTATCTTCTAGTGCAGCCATGAAGAGATTAGCATAAGAGGGGGCCATGCGGGTTCCCATAGCTGTGCCTGTGAGCTGTAGGTAGTGTTTGTCATTAAAGGAGAAATAGTTGTTTGAGGATGTATTCGAGAAATTGTTTGAAGACTGAAATAGGAGGTCTAGTGTGTGATCGTGTAAGAGATATTGCTTTGAGAGCTGTTTCAATTCCCTCACAATGAGGGATGTTTGTGTATAATGAAGTGACATCAATTGTAGCTAGGATGCACTGTTGAGGGAGGGGGGTGGGGATGCTGAAGATTTTGTTCAAGAAATGAGATGTATCCTTTATATAAGAGGGAATGGATGGGACATGTTGTTGTATGAAGTGGTCAAGATAAATCGAAAGGTTTTCGGTTGGTGCATCACAGCCCGAGATGATGGGTCTTCCTTGTGTGTGTGGTTTGTGGATTTTGGGTAGCATGTAGAAGAGGGGGGTTCTTGGTGCGTGTGTTGGGGTTAGAAATGTGTGAAGTCTGTCATCAATTGAGTCATTATCAAGGAGAGAATCGAGGTAGCGATGGATATTGTCTGCTAGCTGGGGGATGTTGTTGTCTGCCATTTGCCTGTAGTGTTCGTGGTTGTCAAGCTGTCTGTAAGCTTCTTGTAGGTAAGATTGTGTAGACCAGAGTACTATGGCGCCCCCCTTGTCTGCTTGTTTGACTATTGTGTCGGGAAGTTCGATGAGCTCTTGTAATGCAATTTTCTCTTCTTGTGTAAGGTTTGAGTGTTGTGGATGTGAGTGGGATGTGTGATTGTGTACAATTTCATTCCAAAGACTGGACGTATATAACCGTAAACTGGGGTTTGCAGGGGTGGGGGGTGTCCAGTCGCTGAGTGTGTGAAAGGGTTGAGGTTTGTAGGGGCGGTTCCTGAAATGGTATCTGAGATGCATGCTTCTCCTGAATCTACAGTATGACTGTTGTAGTGTAGAGAGTTTTGTGTATTGTGGGGTGGGGCAAACTTGGTAAGGTTGTGGGTTGTGAGATTTACAATTGCCTTGCGGTGGACTGTCTGTTTTATCTTGTGGAGTGCATATTTTTTTCGCTTGTTAGCTCCTCCGCGGTGTTTGTGTCTTGTCTGTCTGTGCTGCTTTGTGAGAGAGGATAGTGTGAGTTTTTTATTGTAGTGTCTGTATTACTCTCCTTGTGTGTATTGGAAATGCCTGTTAGTCATCTTGACCTCTTGTGGGGTTTATGTGTAAGTGGTGTAGCTCCCCTAGGTGGTACAGGGTTAAGGGAAAGAAGTGGTGCTGGGGTTGTGCCCCTAGGTGCTGTAGGCTTGAGGGATAGGAGTGGTACTGGGTTTGGGTAGTGTAGGCTTGTTGCATGTACTGTGAAGTGGTTGGTGGTGGTGGTAGTAGTGCATGTGCACCGTGTGTGTGTGATTGTGCATCGTGGCTGTTGAAAGAGCTAGTAGTTGTAGTGTCGTGTGGTTTGTGTTTATGGTAGGTTTGTGGTGTGGGTAGAAGGGCATGTTTTCTATTTCCATTTGTTGGTTTGTGTGTGTAGTTGGGATTGTGTACCTGTGATTGGTGGTTTTGCAAATGGGGTTGAGGTGTGTGTTCTGAGTAAGGTGGTGGTGTGGGCAGAAGGGCATTTGACCTTGTAGTGTTTGATGGTTGGTGTATGTGGCCAAGGGGGATTTTATTGCCGTGTTTCTTCTGCATGTTTTGTTGGTACGTGTATTTGTAGCAGGGTGGTGGTGTTGGTAGGAGTGCAGGGCGTTTTGTTATTTGTGTGTTTGTGGTTGGGTTGTTGGCTTTAGGGTGATAGAGAAAATTTGTGTGTGTTGTGGGGTTGTGTGTGTACTTGGTAGAATCAGGTGGTGTTGGGAGAAGACCCCGATCTTTGCTTTTTTGAGGTGTGAGGAGAGGATGCTGTGTTTTGTTTGGTGTATTTGTAGCAGGGTGGTGGTGTTGGTAGGAGTGCAGGGCGTTTTGTTATTTGTGTGTTTGTGGTTGGGTTGTTGGCTTTAGGGTGATAGAGAAAATTTGTGTGTGTTGTGGGGTTGTGTGTGTACTTGGTAGAATCAGGTGGTGTTGGGAGAAGACCCCGATCTTTGCTTTTTTGAGGTGTGAGGAGAGGATGCTGTGTTTTGTTTGGTGTTAAGGGATTGCTGTTTGCTTTGTTTTTGTTTGGTGGTGTTGTTTGAAGCAGGTGTGATCGCATAGGGGAGAAGAAGGGATTGCTGATGGTGGATGTTGTGGAATAGCTATGTGGGTTTCTGGGTCCAGTGGGTTGCTAGAATCGAATAATAAAGGGTGGGTGGGTGTTAGTAGCGAGTCATGTGTGGTGTTATGTGGTGTTGTTGTGGTTGCAATGTGAGCTTGTTGGATAGGGGTATTGGGGTTGTTGTTACCGTAGGTAATAGAGTAGGTTGTTGATGACGTAGTGCATGGTTCTGGTTGGTGTGGGTAGTCATTGTTGAGTCTAGGGGGTGTAGGGATGTGTTGGTGTGGGAAATTTGTATCCTCTTGTCTGTCTGAGATATCGGTTTCAGGGCTTAAGAGTAGGCTGTCTGGGTAAGAGGGAGAAGGGATTGGGGTGGATGTAGTGAAACAAGGGTCTTCGGTCTCGAAATTGGGTGAGTGTATGTTGAGTAAGTCTGTGTCACTGAGGCTGTCTTTGATGTCAAGGTCAGTCGTGTCTGCGTCAATAGACAGGGAGTCATTGTCAAAGTATGTAGGTGCAGTGGGTGCTTCAAGTTGTGGACTTTGTGGGTTGTTGTTGTATGTGGGTGGTAGTTGATGGGTGTGTGTTGTTGTGTAAAGGCATCTGCTCCTTGGTCCATTGTGTCCCAGGCGTTTGAAGGAAGTTGTCTCTGTGGGAGAAGAGGGAAACGAGGGGAAAGGAATCTCAAACGTGAGAGATAGGTGATGGGCAGGGGCTGATACCGAAGGATCCTTGTGATCGAGAACTTTCCTCCCAGGATGATCAAGTTGTTATGGTAGGGGGAGTATTGGTACCCCGGTATCAGATGTGTGTAGAAAAAAAGAAGGTGAGATGAAGGAAATAAATATAAATCAGAGAAGATCAGAAAATAAAATACGAGAAGAAATTATGAAAGAAATGCGAGAAAAGATAAAAACCGTGGTTTAAAAATAAGTTTTTATTATGAAACCACACCGACAAGTAATAATATACATATTAGTAAAGAAAGATGGTGATCATACAATAATTATTTCACAGTTTTGTTATTATCTTTAATCTTTACCTTCACCCGTTTAGTTATAAAATTATTATCTGATATATATGGCCATCCCAAATGAACACAAATTTGTTTCCACAATTTTTCATAGTATTTCAATGTTTGATGACTGATATATTTTATACATAGGTTCATATTTTCATGATCATTTTTAAGTTGAAATAATTTGTACAAAATGAATTTTAATTGGATATATCGTTTTTTAGTAAACAACTTATTCATAGCGGTTTCAACCTTATTAAAATTTTTGATTAAATCTATTTGACTTGTTACATGTAAATCAAATAATATATTTACTAGATGATATTTTCTATGGTAAACGGATTTTCTCCTTATCCTATACATGTTTTCATAGAAATCTATATACTCATTCACAAATTTAGAACCATAGACTAACCCGCAGTTTAAGCAAATATATACGCCATTGTCATCTATTAAATCTTGCTTATCACAACATGGTTCATGATTTCTTTTCTTAGGTTCTTGAATCTGTTCATTACAAAAAGGGCAAATAAACTCACCCATATTCTCAAATTCTTGATGGATTTGAAAATTACAACTCATTATATACTATTATATGAGATTATATTTTATGTGACTTACGCTTACGGGAATTATAAAACACAAAACTAAAATAAGACAGATCAGAGACAAGTTATGCTAGTACAGTCTATTCACATGTTTTCTTTACATCTTCGATAACAAGTTCCAGCAGATCCACTTTACAGGATCTAACTTTCTTGCGACATTGTTAAGTTTATTGATGAAGTTCCCGCATAAACCACCGCAGGCTCAGCAAACAAATCTTCAATCCGCTTTTTCTTTTTATCAGTAATCGCTTTTTTCAGTTCTTCATCTATCTTCCTTTTCCTCTCCTTTCTTTGCATTTGTTGTACAATCATGCGGCGGGACTTCTCAGCTGATATAGCCTTTAAACATTCATCGATTTCGTCCTTCAACTTAATTGTCGTCTCTTCCACTTTATCAACGTCAAAGGTGGTGAGTTGTTGGAAAAACGTATCGAGGTTGACTTCATGTTTATCACTGAAAAGCTCCACATGTCGTATTTAGACGAATCCAAAATCTAATCCATTTGGACTCGGATTTGGATAGCTCGTAACGTGACTGGTTGAAAAAGATCATGTGGTTGACGCATATCATCTATTAAGCTTGCCTGTGGGAACTATACCTCTGTTTCTGAGTATTTTAAAATTACCTATGAATGATAGTTCCGTCCTGTTTTACCAAGAAAATATATTAGGGAAAGCCCCGTCTTTTTCTCGAATTATGAATAATCAAAGGAAGCCGCTGGATGCTTTGATTGCAATATGACACAGTTTGATTCCTATTATAATTCCTATATTTGATTCCCATTATAATTTCTATATTTGATTCCAAAATTTTTATTTATATATAAGAATCCATTGAGGGTGACCAGCGGTGGGACTTAGGTTTTGCTTCCTAATTTGATTGACAGGTGTGGTTAAAAACTTTGATTGACAGGTGTGGTTAAAAACTTTGATTGACAGGTGTGGTTAAAAACTTTGATTGGCAGGTGTGGTTAAAGATTTGATTGACAGGTGTGGTTAAAGATTTGATTGACAGGTGTGGTTAAGATTTGATTGACAGGTGTGGTTAAGATTTGATTGACAGGTGTGGTTAAAAACTTTGATTGACAGGTGTGGTTAAAGATTTGATTGACAGGTGTGGTTAAATATTTGATTGACAGGTGTGGTTAAAGATTTGATTGACAGGTGTGGTTAAAGATTTGATTGACAGGTGTGGTTAAAAGTTTGATTGACAGGTGTGGTTAAAAGTTTGATTGACAGGTGTGGTTAAAAGTTTGATTGACAGGTGTGGTTAAAGATTTGATTGACAGGTGTGGTTAAAGATTTGATTGACAGGTGTGGTTAAAGATTTGATTGACAGGTGTGGTTAAAGATTTGATTGACAGGTGTGGTTAAAAGTTTGATTGACAGGTGTGGTTAAAGATTTGATTGATATGCGTGATAAAAACCAACGCAATTATCCTAGAACATTATCTCGTATCCCAAACACTATAAAATGCGCTAATACCCCCAAACACTATACTACTGCAGACAATACTCTTGTAAATGCAGACTTTTTTGCAAAAAAGTCGGCTTTTTGTCTAAATTCTGTACTAATCTTTGCACACTTTTTTGCAAAAAAAAGTTGTCTTTGACTCTTGCTATGACTTCACCTTTGCGAGTTCATCTTTGAGCTGAAAAAAGCCTTATAATGACCTTAAAGCTACTGTAAACCTTCGCGGGTGCCTCTCATTAAAATCATTCCTTTGCGCGCGCTTAAAAAAACATAAACTATACATCATTCTTGAACCTATTAAATTGTGTTTCAGACTTACTGCTTTCTATGTTTGTGCGAAAAATAGAGAACACACAATACTCTTGTAAATGCAGACAATACTCTTGCAAATTCAGACTTTTTTGCAAAAAAGTTGTCTTTCACTCTTGCTATGACTTCACCTTCGCGAGTTCATCGGTGCCCCTCATTAAAATCATTCCTTATCGCCGCTTAAAAAAAACTATACATCATTCTTGAACCTATGAAATTGTGTTTCAGACTTACTGCTTTCTATGTTTGTGTGATAAATAGAGAACGCACAATACTCATGTAGATGCATTTCCGCCGCACGTGATAAAATTGAGTTTATCGCAATGAGGCCTGTTTCGCACCAAAACTCCACCAAGAACTCTTGATAGAAGGAGTTCAAAGGCACAGTTTTGTTGCCGGGACCAAGGATGATCATCGTAAAATGGGGATATCATTTAAATCGTAAAATCAAGCGGCGGTCAGTCTGATTCATCTTTTTTATATTTATTTGCCTTTTAAATATTTAATGTATGGCTTCATTCGACCAGCAGCACTGCATTTCATGCTGTGATCCTTTAATTCATTGTCAGCTATTTATTTCCATGTCTTTTTGGACTACCAGACTGATAGTTTCTAAAAATCAAATTTGACGATATGGCGGCCATCTTGGATCCGCCATTTTGAATATCACGGCCAGCGCCATATGCGAATAATACAACACTTTTTCGTATAGAACGTTCTAAACTATCCTGTTCAAGTTAAATATTCGTTCGAATTTGAAAAATAGCGACAAACCTATTTTAAGGGGTCCGCGAACAGCTGTCAATGATGACGTCATTTTCACCCATTAAAACGCAAAATCAGGGATGGCAACAAGAAAATTCGGATTCAGCGTGAAAAATTACATAAGAAATTTCTTGTTGCCGGCTTTTACTAAAAAATGCCTCATGCGCCTTAAATATTGCACTTTTCTGATTTTTCGTCTAGTCTACATTGATTTCAAAGAGGTCATGCTCTCCGCAATGAGGGAAGTAGGCATAGAAAACCTTCAAAATTGCACAAAAATAGAGGCACTAGGTATCAAACGTTTTAGTAACAATATTTTTGGCCAAGCATTGCTCGAATCTCTAAAATAACCTGTTTCAAAAGAACAATACCACTATCACGATTTTGATTGGCTAAGAGTATGCAGCGAACTGGCGCACAGTTAGTGACGTCACTTTGCATAATTTAGGATTGATGTACTGTAATAACGTCATAATGCAAGACAACATGTTTGGGCACTATTTTGGTTTTCATTTCGGTAGCGGAAGCCAACAACATTCCCGTTGAATATGTTATGATTTTTGCCGAGAGAGCACTGCTCAGGCTGTTTACACATCAACTATGGCTATTTGAATTGAGGAGGAAAATATCATTACAATGGACGTAAGCTAAAGGCGAGAAACGTTCGCCGTGCAAGGTCTCAAGAATTCCTGGTTGCTGAATACGGCTTCGATACGGCTTCGTGTTATCCGCCTCATCATTTATCAGTTTCGCTTCGGCAGATAACACAAACCTCACTATCATGCTCAACTTCATCCAATAGTTGTTATTATCGATTACCTCGCTAGGAAGGGTGCTGAAAATAACAGCCTAGTCTGATAAGATTTTAGGACGTGCGTCCCCACTTCAAACGACTCTGTGGCAACGAGCACCTGATCAAAATCCTTATTCACAAATTTAGAGCATATTTTCTCCTTTTCGAGTAGTTAAAGAAACCACCATAAAAACCTTACATATGCATGTCGCGACTCGTAGACATTTAGTCATTTCCTCTACGCTGTTTCCTATAGTTCATGGATATGATAGCATACTAAGATTGCAAAAGTTAATCTGTTTGGTTATTTCTTTCTTCATCACGATCGTTCACCGATCCAGTCAGACCACTCGCCAGTTTGTTTGCCGTTTGCTGCTAATTGATTTTTGAACTCAACTAGGTAGCCCTTCGAGCGATTGTATGATGCTACTGTGCCTTTTAGCAACCCTAAGTATACCATTTTCCCATCCTTTTGTTTCTCTTTGTACTCCACCTCGACTTCGCTGCCTATTACACCGACTCCTCTTCTTCTTGGTCTTTTTCTGTTATTTATTTGACATGCTTTGTCAGGCGGAGCGACACTTTTTCTCCTTCGACCCCTACGTCGTTCGTCCGTTTCCTTTTCCTTCTATTTCGTTTATGTGGACTAGAGTGGGTCAAGTTTACGTTATCCATTGTGTGCACGCGATCCTCCATGTAAATGTTTTCCACAATCACATGTAGATTGTGTTTTGATTTATGGGTTCTACAGGATTATTTGTTTTGCTCCTGTCTTGCCATTCGTAATCGTCTCTGAGGGAGAAGGCTTTTGTAAACATCTGAAGATGTCGTGTTTCGAGTCGACCAATGAGCCCAATGTTTGAGTTTTTTCCAGTGTTCATTGGAAATGGTTGTATCAGTAGTGTCTGGCAGATATCTTGAAACCTCTGAAACTTTTTTCATCCCGCGAAAACATCAAATAATAAAAGAACATCCTCTTTAACTTCTATGTGCTCGATTTGCCTCGCTAGGGTATTGTAGACAGTCGTTTCCTCTTTTGTACTACACACAAGCTTCGACACTTTGTCACTTGAGCGAATCCAGGGAAGGGAACAGCCCCATATTAAAAGAGCCGCAAGTTCCTGTCCAAGCACCTCTTCAAAACCATTATATTCTCCATCATCGAAATCCACTATTATCTGTTTCAAGGACTTACCATTTCTGAAACATGGGTATTTATATGTCACGTATTCGAAAATAACTCGAAAACGTAGCATACGACTTCCCGTCTTGCTTATCAGGGAGAATCCTTGCTACCGCTTTATAACAGTGTTTTCCTGTTGAAAACAACAAGATTGAGTAAATATGGAAAATCCTCATTTCCCGTGTATGTTATGTCTGAAAACAATTCTTTGGCTGCGGATAGAAGCCTGCACAGGCATAAAGAAAGCGTGTTTTCGTCCAGGGGGAAAATTGTACTCCACTCCTTCCAATTGGTATTTTCCAAGGAACTCCTCACTTTTTGCGACAACTGTAAATCGGATTCGTCTTGCTGCAGCTCTACTTTCTCTCTAATTGTTTGAAAATCCCGAATTTTTAATAATAGTAACAGCTATTTTGAATTGCGGTAGATGGCTTCAATGACAGTGCACATGCCCTTTCCCTTCCCAATCTAGAGGAATTTGCTGCCGCTGGCGACAACTCACCAGGAATTGCAGACATCCCTATACCGTTCTGTAGATCTTTGGTGGAAAGAGAAGAGTCCTTTTCAATTTCATGAGCTATCCTTGCTCTTACGTCCTCTAAAATAACGTGCGGGGCGGGTTTGGGGTTGTTATGCTGCGTTCCAGGCACAATGCCTATCAATCTTCTCCCATCTTCGTTTTCTGGTTTTATATAGACTAACTGAGCTGGACAAGGACCTGATTGTTTAAGCGTGTGTGTTCTGTAATGAGCCTCGCATTTATTTAGCTTCTGGCGATTAGCTACGACGTATGAGCATTCTTCAGCAGTACAATGTTTGCTACCTTCGCACGGAGCTCGTCTAATTCAAAAATTTTCACTTTGTCCACCACGTCTATCTCATGAATACTTTTTGCTACATTACGTTTTGACAATGAGAATCAGTCCAAATAAAATCATCCCTCTTATGAGAACTAAACGAAGATAATTGCTTAATATCACGTCCAGAGAACCCTGTGTACTCGTAATCACGCTTCTCCTGATTTCTAACCAATTTCTTGATGAGGAGAGCACCCGCTTTATTTTTGGAAGGTCATGAATGCCGCGACCTAACCTTTTCTTCTCTTTGCTCTTGTCTTCTTTGTCTCTGGCCGCCTGATCAAACGGATCACAAGACAGAGAAATAACTAAAAGGTCAACAGGATTATCGAGGAATGCCTCCCCCTTAGCTGCACATGTGTAACCTTGATGAATGCTTCCCTCCCGTCGACTTTGTCACACGTGAAACACCGTATACAACGAAGCATCCAATATAATGAATATGTTGAATTTTAGTAAGAGAGCCAAACAAAAAGTACGCAACGTCAAGTTTGCCCTTCAGCTCCTAGATTTGTTCCGTTATTAGCTCAGGAGTGTTGACAGCGAGTACTCGATATTGCAGGTCAGTCAAAACTAGCAATTTCTCATCCAATATTAAGACTTAATTTAGCAAGTAATTTGTCAAACACAACTTAGATATATAAATCCAAATTTCTGACTATAATTTTCCCTTTTTGCATTACAATGGGTGGAGATACACTTTTTTGCATGTTTCTGGTCATCACCCTTTTCTCTGATGGTCTCCATGATGTTTTACCTAGTCATGTGTATAACTCTTACAAACCGATGTTTTCTATTCGTCTTAAGTTGAGACACAAGCGCCCCTGTCTGTACTACAATTTTATTTGTTAGCGTCCTAACCCTTAAGGCAGGTCTTCCCTTGATTCAACCAATCAGAGGTCCTTTATCATTTTACATGACTGAAGCCGGCAGACCTGTCAGGTTCTAACCAATCAGAGGTGTCAGATTTAATTGGCTTCACAGACCTGTGATGAGATCGTCAGTCATGCGTGAATAGCCTGTTTATTACATTTCAACGCATGTCAACACTTCCTTTAACCTTTATGCTTTCCTTTATGTGTCATAAAAGAAAGCAAATCTAGATCGAAATTCAACAAAAGCTTTCCATAGCTAACATGGTTTTGTCTCGTCTTTTGAAACTGTGTTTATTTCTCGCTTTTAAATATTCACAGAAAGATACAGAGAGCATGCAGGCCGCATTCGAAATAGTAAAAAAGTATCAACCAAGGATAGTATGCTAAAGGGAGGACTAATATGTTTTTTTTATCACGATCGCAGCATCGTAGTACTGTGCTTATCTTACGAGAACAGATACAGAACCAGAACTTGATGTTATGGTATAGTTTCTTGTACGGCATTTCAAACTGTTTCTAAAAAACAAAAATCTCATTCTCACTTTAGAATTTCGCTCTATGCACATTAAATGCGCCAACTTTTCCTCTAAATGTTTATAGTCTATCCTGGGAGAGGCATTTGGGGAAGGGAACATTTTCCATTAAGATCTGGTGTTCGAAAAGTTATTCCCCCCATCTAGCCATTGGTACCTCCCTTCGGGATCACGATAGAGGAAAACAGCAACAGCCTTTCCTTGGAGAAGTCTGCTGACATTAAAAAAGTATTGTGAAGCGCTTTACATTATCAAGAAAAATATCAATATCAAGTACTTTCCCTTAAAACGAATGGAATTCTTTTGTTTCATAGAGGTCCGGCCACCAAATGAGTTCCAGTTCGCGCATAAGTGTTATTATTTCTTCCACATGCCCTGCTCTTTTAAAAGCAGCCCGAAGTGCCTCGTGTGGATCTTCTTTATGATTGGGGTCGCTAACTTCCTCTGTTTGGCCTCGCCAACTGGCTTTCATTTTCAAAACTGAGGCACACTCTAAAGTAGCTTCGACCAGACGCTCAGCACTAAATATCTTCTACGACACCTTCAATGCCTCAGGTGCCATAATAGGTGTTCGCCAGTGGTGAGTACTGGGCACTTTATTAGGCTGCGGACTTTTTAGTGCCGCGAGGAAGTGTTGGAAGAACTTGTAGGGCATATAGTTATATTCCAGCTTTGTCCATTTTCCTAAAACACAATAAACAATAAAAAGAAAAATATCAATATCAAGTACTTTCCCTTAAAATTATTTCGGCGAGTTGGTGTAGTCTTTTGCAACAAGCTGGACTTCGTCCTGAAAAATTTGCGAACGAAAGCAACAATGCACTGTATAATGTGTTTGACGCAGTAGTAGTCCGGCGGATTAGCGTAAAATTGCGCACTTTTGGCTAAAGACTCCAGACTTTGCATGTCAATAGTTTTCAGTATTTTGTTGAAGATAAGATAGGGAGGCACGCTAAATTTTATTCGTAGCAAAAGCTAGAACAGTTTTAATGTGAACCATTGTTTTGCCATTGGCAGCTTCGTTTTACACATTCGACACACGAGGTACCAATTATCTCGATCTTTTTTAGAATTTGTTGGTCATTCTTGAAACATTTCACCAAACCTCAGTCAGACTATTGTTTTACAATATAAATTATAAATATTCACAATAAAGTGATCGTGACATTTAATAATCACCAAAAACTCTAAGGAGACGCTCAGCCGAAGTCAGTCAGCTCAATCCATAGTTCAGAATTAGCAATTGTTGAGCTGCTATGGCAGTGTAGTCTAGAGAACAACTTGAATGTTCGCAAAGCTAAGTTCTAAACCTCATTTGAATAACAAAGCATTCAAAATGGCTGCTATTGAGCTAAACAATAGTTCACTCTAAAACCTCTTTAGCTTTCGCTACGAAAGAATTCTAGCGTGCATCCATAGCTACGATTTAAAAATACATTGAAAACTATCACCTGGCAAAAAAATTGGGGCTTTAGCCTAAAATGCGCAATTTCCTCGGAAATTTGCTCTAATCCGCCGGACTATAGGGAGTTTATGTGAAAGGGAATTCGATGAGCTTCCAAATATAAAGAGTATCCCAGAACTGTCTCACGTTTACCAAAACTAGCAAGAAGTCAGTTTTCGCAATTTGCCATCAACTGATAAAGCCTTCCTTCTTATTTGTGGCTCCTGGCGCTCTTCACACTTAAAATATTGCATTCAATTATTGACGCTGGAACATGGGAAAAAACGCAAAAGAAGGGAATTTTGTGTTAAACCTCCTTTGGCTCCGGTCGTTTTCTTTTCCGAGGCGTTGAGTATTTCATCGGATCCTACATAACACTATTAGTAATGAGTGAATTTGACAACCCAACGAATGAAATTGTTGTTTGACTTACGATATCAGCCGAAGTGGTTGGCCTTTTGGGAGAACTCGAGACAATTGTGGAAAGCTCGCACTGCGCGAGGAGCATATCACGCAAACTCTTCTTGTCTTCTGCCTCCTCTGGACTAGACGGCGGGACTTCAGTTAAGAATTCTTCCAGGCCATGATCAGGTACCTCGGATCCAAAGAGCTAATCGGAATTGCAAAAGTCTATAACAATTCCCGAAGCTAGTGTAACCTAGAAAATGTAATAGTAATAATAAGAAGAATAAGAATTAAAGCAAAATAATAATAATAAAAGCAAAATAAGTACCAGGGTTACAGAGAGGGGAAATCTCGCAGTACTCTGTCACTTGAAGAACAAAAAAAGGCTAAAATGTCCATGTTTTGATAGGGGGAAGATTTTAGACAATGCATAGAATACGAAATTGGAATGTTTAAGCCCTGCAATGAAATCCAATAGCGAGAAAGAGACGGCATGCGGTTGGTTGCCCATGACAAAGCAGATTGGATAGAAGCTCGTTCTGACTTAGAGCAGACATTGTATTTTCTTTTGGAATCGTCGCGAAGTTCGACATCAAAATCTAAACTAAACGTAAATTTCATCTACTACAAAGGCCATACACCCATGACAGTAGCGTCTCTAGATTAGCATTTTCGAGTTATCATCTTCCTCCCATTCCTCCTGTGGGTCGATCTATTTTACGGTATTAAAAGTAAGATAGGTAAAAGAATTTTCATTGCCATTGGTTTAAAGGGTTTTTCTTTTCGTGGAATGTTTGTTTTGACAAGAAATATAACAGCAGAGGTGAGGAAATGAAATAGGTCATATTTCAGCCATTCCGTAGAGAACGTGGGATAACATTGCGAATAAAGCATTAGTCAGGAATATTATAATTTCCCATTTTACACAGAGTCGTATGGCGTTCCCTCGCCGAATGGGCTGGGGAAGGGGTCATGGGGGAAGTCGGTGAGATGTATATAAAACGTTTGGAAAAATTACATCAACTTACCAAAGTGGTTGATACGAGTTCATCCAGCTGCTTCTTATATTCGTGAAACTTTCGTTCTAGCTCTTCCTCCCGCTGAAACAGTACAAAGTGAGATTCATAAAGATAACCGCGATCTCCAAAATCAAAGTTAAACTAAATTTATTCCGCGTTTCTCTCACTGTGCTGCCTAGGCTGCTGCAATTCACGAGCAAGTGTATCGTCCATGAGTTGGTCGCGCCCTGTGATTTCCTTAAGAAGCTTTAGAATGAAAAGGCAAAGTGATTAGTAAATCACGTTCTAAAAATGCCCTACATATCGCCAAAAAAACTCGAATTTTGGCTAAATTCTGTACTAATCTTGTACACTTTATTGCAGAAAAAGTTGTCTTTGACTCTTGCTATGACTTCACCTTTGCGAGTTCATCTTTGAGCTGAAAAAAGCCTTATAATGACCTTAAGGCGACTGTAAACCTTCGCGGGTGCCTCTCATTAAAATCATTCCTTTGCGCGCGCGGTTTTGTCACTATTCACCCTGGTTTTCGACTTATTAAAGGTCAAACTTTGGAGAATGAAAATTATTTCAAGTGGCTCACATAACACGTGATAACACGGTAACGAAACAAAATCTTCAAAAAGCCGAACACGGTTTTGGATGATGTAAGATGATCTAACATCATGTTATCATCTTGCCAAATTTTAAGCGGATCCGACCTTTCTTTATATGCGATAAACTCTTTTGAAACTTTGGAAATGCGCGTCGAAACGTAGTAGGAGGTACGGCCTCAAGAAGATATGTAAACATAAATGGGCTTTCAAGTGGACTAGCAAACAAATGTCAACGACCTGTCAAGCGTTGACCAATGAAAGCGATGCGCCCTGGCGTTCTTCGTCATTCGCGTCAAAGCGCGAGTAATGCTGTATCTCGTATTTCAGAGTTGTTTTGGGACTTTATCAGTACGATTTGCCAGCTTGTTTTAAATAAAGAATGGCCTAACCAAGGGCCAAACCACGGCAGAAAAAAAAAGAATATGTTATGATTTTTGCCGAGAGAGCACTGCTCAGGCTGTCTACACATCAACTATGGCTATTTGAATTGAATACGAGGAGCAAAATATCACTACCATGGACGTAAGCTGAAGGTGAGAAACGTTCGCCGTGCAAGGTCTCAAGAATTCCTTGTTGCTGAATACGGCTTCGATACGGCTTCGTGTTATCCGCCTCATCATTTATCAGTTTCGCTTCGGCAGATAGCACAAACCTCGACGTTGGCAAATCTCACTATCACGCTCAACTTCATCTAATAGTTGTTATTATCGATTACCTCGCTAGGGAGGGTGCTGAAAATAACAGCCTAGTCTGATAAAATTTGGGACGTGCGTCCCCACTTCAAACGACTCTGTGGCAACGAGCACCTGATCAAAATCCTTATTCACAAGTTTAGAGCATATTTTCTCATTTTCGAGTAGTTAGAGAAGCCACCATAAAAACATTACATATGCATGTCGCGACTCGTAGATATTTAGTCATTTCCTCTACGCTGTTTCCTATCGATCATGGATATGATAGCATACTAAGATTGCAAAAGTTAATCTGTTTGGTTTTTTCGATCTACATTATTCCTTTCTTCATAATACTCTTACATCACGATCGTTCGCCGATCGTTTGCCGTTTGCTGCTAATTGATTTTTGAACTCAACTAGGTAGCCCTTGCAGCGTGTGTATGATGCTACTGTGCCTTTTAGCCACCCTAAGTATACCATTTTCCCATCCTTTTTTTACTCTTTGTACTCCACCTGGACTTCGCTGCCTTTTTCTGTTATTTATTTGACATGCTTTGTCAGGCGGAGCGTTATCTTTTTCTCCTTCGATCCCTACGTCGTTCGTCCGTTTCCTTTTCCTTCTATTTCGTTTATGTGGATTAGAGTAGGTCAAGTTTACGTTATCCATTGTGTGCACGCGATCCTCCATGTAAATGTTTTCCAGAATCACAAATTGTGTTTTGATTTATGGGTTCTACAGGATTATTTGTTTTGCTCCTGTCTTGCCATTCGTAATCGTCTCTGAGGGAGTAGGCTTTTGTAAACATCTGAAGATGTCGTGTTTCGAGTCCACCAATGAGCCCAATGTTTGAGTTTTTTCCAATGTTCATTGGAAATGGTTGTATCAGTAGTGTCTGGCAGATATCTTGAAACCTCTGAAACTTTTTTCTGCCCGCGAGAACATCAAATAATAAAAGAACATCCTCTTTAACTTTATGGGTATTGAAGACAGTCGTTTCCTCTTTTGTACTACACACGAGCTTCGACACACTTGAGCGAATCCAGGGAAGGGAACAGCCCCGTATTAAAAGAGCCGCAAGTTCCTGTCCAAGCACCTCTTCAAAACCATTATATTCTCCGTCATCGAAATCCACTATTGTTTCAAGGACTTACCATTTCTGAAACATGGGTATTTATTTGTCACGTATTCGAAAATAACTCGAAAACGTAGCATACAACTTCCCGTCTTGCTTATCAGGGAGAATCCTTGCTACCGCTTGATAACATAGTGTTTTCCTGTTAAAAACAACAAGATTGAGTAAATATGGAGAATCCTCATTTCCCGTGTATGTTATGTCTGAAAACAATTCTTCGGCTGCGGATAGTAGCCTGCACAGGCATAAAGAAAGCGTCTTTTCGTCCAGGGGTAAAATTGTACTCCACTCCTTCCAATTGGTATTTTTCAAGGAACTCGTTCACTTTTTGCGACAACTGTAAATCGGATTCATCTTGCTGCAGCTCTACTTTCTCTATAATTGTTTGAAAATCCAGAATTTTTAATAATAGTAATAGCTCTTTTGAATTGCCGGTAGATGGCTTCAATGACAGTGCACATGCCCTTTCCCTTCCCAATCTGGAGGAATGTGCTGCCGCTGGCGACAACTCAGCAGGAATTGCAGACATCCCTATACCCTTCTGTAGATCTTTGGTGGAAAGAGAAGAGTCCTTTTCAATTTCATGAGGTATCCTTGCTCTTACGTCCTCTGAAATAACGTGCGGGGCCGGTTTGGGGTTGTTATGCTGCGTTCCAGGCACAGCGCCTATCAATCTTCTCCCATCTTCGTTTTCTGGTTTTATATAGACTAACTGAGCTGGACAAGGACCTGATTGTTTAAGCGTGTGTGTTCTGTAATGAGCCTCGCAGTTATTTAGCTTCTGGCGATTAGCTACGACATATGAGCATTCTTCAGCAGTACAATGTTTGCTACCTTCGCACGGAGTTCTTCTAATGCAAAAATTTTCACTTTGTCCATCCACGTCTATCTCATGAATACTTTTCGCTACATTACGTTTTGACAATTGAGAATCAGTCCAAATAAAATCATCCCTTTTTTGAAAACTAAACGAAGGTAATTGCTTAGTATCACGTCCAGAGAACCCTGTGTACTCGTAATCAACGTTCTCCTGATTTCAAACCAATTTCTTGATGAGGAGAGCACCCGCTTTATTTTTGGAAGGTGATGAATGCCGCGACCTAACCTTTTCTTCTCTTTGCTCTTGTTTTCTTTGTCTCTGGCCGGCTGATCAAACGGATCACAAGACAGAGAAATAACTAAAAGGTCAACAGGACTATCGAGGAATGCCACCCCCTTAGCTGCACATGTGTAACCTTGATGAATGCTTCCCTCCCGTCGACTTCGTCTCACGTGAAACACCGTATAGAACAATATGTAGAATTTTAGTAAGAGAGTCAAACAAAAAGTACGCAACGTCAAGTTGGCCCTTCAGCTCCTAGATTTGTTCCGTTATTAGCTCATAAGTGTTGACAGCGAGTACTCGATATTGCAGGTCAGTCAAAACTAGCAATTTCTCATCCAATATTAAGACTTAATTGAGCAAGTAATTTGTCAAACACAACTTAGATATATATATATCCAAATTTCTGACTATAATTTTCCTTTTTTGCCTTACAAACCGATGTTTTCTATTCGTCTTAAGTTGAAGAGACACCCCTGAGGCGCCCCTGTCTGTACTACAATTTTATTTGTTAGCGTCCTAACCCTTATGGCAGGTCTTCCCTTGATTCAACCAATCAGAGGTCCTTTATCATTTTGCATGACTGAAGCCGGCAGACCTGGGAGGTTCTAACCAATCAGAGGTGTCAGATTTAATTGGCTTCGCAGACCTGTGATAAGATCGTCAGTCATGCGTGAATAGCCTGTTTATTACATTTCAACGCATGTCAACACTTCCTTTAACCTTTATGTGTCATAAAAGAAAGCAAATCCAGATCGAAATTCAACAAAAGCTTTCCATAGCTAACATGGTTTTGTCTCGTCTTTTGAAACTGTGTTTATTTCTCGCTTGTGAATACTCACAGAAAGATACAGAGAGCATGCAGGCCGCATTGGAAATAGTAAAAAAGTAACCAAGGATAGTATGCTAAAGGGAGGACTAATATGTTTTTTTTATCACGATCGCAGCATTTTAGTACTGTGCTTCTCTTACGAGAACACCAGAACTTGATGTTATGGTATAGTGTCTTCTACGGCATTTCAAACTGTTTCTAAAGCACAAAAATCCCATTCTCACTTTAGAATTTCGCTCTATGCGCATTAGATGCGCCAACTTTTCCTCTAAATGTTTATAGTCTATCCTGGGAGAGGCATTGGTTTTGGGGAAAGGAACATTTTCCATTAAGATCTGATGTTCGAAAAGTTGTTCCCCCCATCTAGCCATTGGTACCTCCCCTCGGGATCACGATAGAGGAAAACAGCAACAGCCTTTCCTTGGAGAAGTCTGCGAAGTAATAAATAATAATAATAATAATAATCATAATGGTACTTATGTAGCGCTTACATTAAAAATGTTTTCTGAAGCGCTTTACATTATCAAGAAAAATATCAATATCAAGTACTTTCCCTTAAAATTATTTCGGCGAGTTGGTGTAGGCTTCTGCAACAAGCTGGACTTCGTCCTGAAAATTTGCGAACGAAATCAACAATGCACTGTATAATGTGTTTGACGCGCCCCTTTTATGGTGCACCACTAATGTAAAACGACGTCATACATCAGTTTGAAACATTGCACCACTTTTTTATTTTGAGTGATGAGTCATCATCGACTTGCACCAGTTTCTCATGGTTTCTCATGTTTACCAAGGGGATGAGTCATCGCCCAATCCGGATCAACTATAGATTTCCCAAGGGGATGACTTCCGGGACACGTGTGTTTGCCCAGGGGATGAGTCATCGACCAATCCGGATCAACTATAGAATTCCCTAAGGGGCGACTTCCGGGACACGTGTGTTTGCCGAGGGGATGAGTCATTGATCAATCCGGAATTCCCAAGGGGGAGGGGCTTCCGGGTTGCTCTAATCCCTCTAACAATAAGTGGTAATCCTCCCTTTTGTGACGTCTGATCCGGCCCGGTCAGCCTGATCCGCCGCTTCCTTAAGACCCAAACAATAGGAGCTAATCCTAGAACAATAGGAGTTGATCCCTAGAACAAAAGAGGGGATGTGCCTTTGACAGCTAGCTATTGTTATGGTGAACTCTCCGTCTTATTCTACTAGCCACCAAATAAAAAGAGATCGTGCTTCTAAACATACAATCCCGGACAAAATTAGTTGTCGCGTCCATCAAAAACAGCCCATTTTGGGTTACGTATCACAAGTAAATTTTGTTTCTTCCTAAGACAATATCACTGGAACTCCCCTTTCCCCCGTTTCAATGTTGGAGGTAGTAGTGCTCAAATTGCGAGGATGAGAGCCGGTGGCAAACAACATTGTACTGGGGGGAGGGGCAGGGAAGATGGGGGACCCGAGTGGTACATAGAACCCCTGTTTATTGAAAACGTTATACATACGCGACAACAATTTTGTCCGGGATTGTAGCTTGAATCTTACTTCATATTTACACAGACATTTAAAAAAAAATATTTACAACGTATTTAGGAAAACTTCAGCCCCCCACCCCCCAAAAAATAAAATGTTAAATGAAACACATAACATAATATTCGAACTTGAACCTAATTTCGACATTTAAAAAATACTACATATTCCCCGTGTTGGTTTTTCTGAGAAGAATTTTCCTTGACGGATTACTCGGCGCGTTGGGCGGGCTCGTGTCCTGTGGAGAACAAATTATCCGGTTGATGATTTTGTTGGCCTCAATTTCTACTAGCGAGAACCACTGGCACCCAGGGTAGCGCTCTATAAACAAAACTCGAGAAAGATTCCAGATATAACGAGGCTTGACTGGAAACGTTAAAAAAATAATCTTGACTGGAAACGTTAAAAAATATATCACCTTGTGAATGTGAACTGTGCTTCAAGGTTAAACAAGAAGCTCTCCTCTACTGGAACTTGTTCTAGTATACACGCCAGAAAAAGTGCTCGACAACGGGAGTTTAATGGAAACTGAAGCTTAATGCTTAAATGCTGAGATAAAGAGTCTCAAATCTTTGCAATAATCTTGATATTTCCAGAGGTAAAAGTACTCACCCCGGCGTCTCATCGCGGCGAACCCGGCGAACTGGTCCGCGCCAAACTCTACCGTGAGGCGCAGAATCCTGTCATATCGCCTCCTGTAATCCTCTATTGGGCCATCCTAGATCGGACGATAGTGGAAAATAATTTCTACTACATGTAGAGTTTAAAAGGCAAGACCCAAAAAAACCTCTTCATTAGCCACGAAACCTTACCTCTTGCTCGATCCTCTCTCTAGTCCCCTCTAAAAAATTCGCCAGCTCTTCAATCCAGGCGTGGACCTGGGGATCGTTTATCTCAACGATCCGTCGTTGGGTATTCTGATATTAAAAAAAAAGCAGAACAAGCGTACAAATAACTTCCCGTAAATCTGGCATACATGAAAAGAGTTGACACTAACCTCACTGCCGTTGGTTGTAGAGTCTGCCATGTTAAAGGCGAGAAAGAATGTTTCGCTGGAGGATCCCTGTGTTATTACTGAACCGGGGGGCTCTTATCGATCAAAAATAGCGGGATCATTGAAGTTTTCAAGATATCACTGCGAATACTCGTCTAATCGAATGGTTTTAAAATATAAAAGGAAACACTAACATGTGTATTAACAGAAAATGCGTCTACGACTTAAATAGTAGCTCGAGAAGAGATGGTAATCTCCGCTCGTCGAATTTTTTGGGGGATCACTTCATTTTGGGGCGAGCGAAACCTGACGCCCTGAAAAACTGAAGCCCTGAAAGGGGGGACCACAAGAAATTTTCTAAGTAGTTATTCCAGCGACTTCTCTATCATTTGCATTTTTCTACCTCACTCCACTCAATACATAATAGAAATTTCGGCGCGCTTCGCGCGCATAAAGAAGTTTGGCAACTCTCGCAACGAAGACACTACCTTTGCACCGTTCACAAAAACAACTGTATCTTGGCGAGGAAAAACAAACTCTGCCAAAAATGCCCTGCAGTGATAGGCCTGGCGGGCAGTCACTTTGTTCGAAAGAAGAGTAAGCGTGTGTTCGACGTTACAGGCATAGAAATTCGTCATTTGGGCCGCGCTTTACACAAATGAGGCGATAAATAATGACCGGTCCCCATGTAAAGTCAGAATTTTCTCATCGGGAATGCAATAAACTTGGAAGCTAAAAATATAAATAGCATAAGATGCAATTTCAAGCTTTGTGCTTACCGATAACTGATAGCGAAGTCGTTTCTTTCCTCCGAAAGTCTCCGTCGTGTTGAGTTGAATTCATTCTGACTTGGCAAGCTTTTGCACAAAGCCAATTTTCCTAAATATATTATTCGGCTAAAACCATTGCAATTTTCCGTTATTGCCAATCCTGTTCAATCCAGTTCTGGCTCCCTGTTCGTAGATCTCATATGAGTATTCGAAGAACACGTCGTTTGCAGCTTTTACGAAAGAAAGTGTTGCTTTTATTCAGAAAACGCCGAAGTCTTGCTTCGCCGTGGGCCGGGTATTCTGTAATCTAGCCTTTGGAGAAACTATGAGGGAGTTGCAAAAGATTCAAAATGACTAAACAATATTATGAAATATCGGCGAAAGAATCGAATCCGAAATATTTGGACAATCATTAGAGAATTATTTTGAGCAAATTTGGCGTGGTTCGCACCCACGAGTTTGTCTCAGTTTGGCTCAACAAAAATTTCTGAATGAACTCGAGTGAGCCGACGCGGGCGCGTGTTTTGTGACTTTTTTCGGCGGGAAAATGAAGGAGCGACTTCCGGTCCGTGTCCTCTGCCAAGCACCGCTTCAAAGCACCGCGGCGCTGTGCTGGAGGACGAAATGACGCGCGCGCTCAGTGATCCAAGACCGACTGTGATTGGCTATGTACACGTGTCGCCACTAACGCAAGTGTGCATGCGCAAATAAGAGCCCGCGATGGTTTCGTAAGCCGCTGAACGTATCGTTTTGGCTTGGATGGGTTGCTTTCTCATGTGACGTTGAATGATACGTATGGGGCTCCACTCCGTTCCTTCGGCACGGGGAGTTCCGCTAATATTTTTTTTCTGGTTTGTCTATATAATGAAAAGAAAATTACATGGCTGGCTTGAATATATGAGTTTTATTTTCTCGTGTCAAAAACAATATTTTAGTCATTGGCTCATTCGTAAAATATTGTTTTTGACACGACAAAAAAAATAAAACTCATATGGCCACCGGTAATATCCTCTATGTATTTATTATATACAAAATCATCTCTGGCAAAAGTCTCATATTGTGCATTTCACTTGAACGGGACCTCTAGAAGTCAGTTGTGTGGATCCTTGACTGTAGATGTTTACTTTGGCTTTGCCTCAGGAAACATTAGTGGTCTCGGGTCCACAAAACATACCGTTTCCTTTGGTCCCAGTCAATAAGTGTTAACTAAAAAGGAGGCATAATTTGCAACAGTAGAAGCAATGTTGGCCATAGACATTTTCATTATTTGGTGGCTGTTAAAAGAGCCGTTTGTTTATGTGTAACTTGGGTAGTCAGCCCTTGGGGGTGGAGCCAGAAGCAAGGCAATGGTCTCTGGCTATCTGTGATTACACAGACCCACATCCCGTCCTTTCTTCTCGGTTAGCATGTTTCTCAGCTCTGGTAGCTTTTTCTTCTTGAGGTCTTCTTCAGTCATGCTGGCTGAAACTGGCTCTGGTATAGAGCATGGCTCTGTTTTTTTCTCCTCTGCTCGAATTTTGGAAATTCTGTGTCCTTTTCTTGTCACTTCCAGCTTCCCGCCTCTATCCCACAATTCATCATCACGCTTTGTGTAGCCCCGCTTTGTTCTTTTGTAGATCAGTAAAGAATCTTGCCTTTTTTCAACTAGAAGTACATTAGTACAAGCATCCCAGCGGTTTATCTTTCTGTGAAAGTATCGGCGAATGTCATCGTTCTTTTTCTCAACCCCTGGCAATTCGAATTTGTGAAAATAGAACAGTTAGTGCATGCAGCCCAAGAATGAACTCTAACTCCTGTACCTTTATCAAGTTGCATCTGCTAAAGTTTGATAAGGTGATATGTTAATAACAACTTGGTTGTGGGAGAGGAGTTTAAGTGACCCCATTACCTTACCGCTGAATTGTTTTAGACTGCCATGTTGTCGCAGCATTGCAGGCACATGGTACATCAAGACATATCCGAGAACTTATCTGTCCGATGGTTTGCGCTGATCTGAGATGTGAGAAAATTTGGCCTCAGTGTTTTCTTGTTTAGATTGTACCGTATTGGCACACGAAACAATAGTAGGTGAGTAAGTGAGTTTCAATAAAAGTGATTGAACAAATTCAAAAGATAATTAGCGATTTCTGCCTCTATTGTCTTGAAGGCGGAGCTTAGAGGGTTAATTATGCAAAAGCGAATAAGTTCGTGTGCTAAAACAAAATCTCTCTCTGGGGGAAGTAAATTCCCTTCCCAACCGAACCAAAACGGTAAAAATCATTCCTTCAATATCAGTACCGTCAATATCCGTTTTCAGCAACTGATAAAAATACTTGATAGAGCGTAAATCTAGCTCCGAATATTTTTTCCCCACTGAAACCCAAAATCTTACTTATCGTGGGGGAAGTAAAAATAAATGATTAATCAAAGTTATTGGACAAAATGACTTCTTTGATCTTTAAAGTACAAAAACATATTGACAATGTTATAGTCAAGGTCAACAGTTTTCCTCCGTTTTGTCTGAAGAAAAAAAAACATATTTCTCGGCAACATTTTGGTTGTAGTGATTGATTCAGTCTTGCACAAGTTGTAAACACAAGATTGGCATTTAGTATAATTGTTGGCTGCAGTGCGATAGTAATAACCGGACATTTCTATTGTTGACGATATCAATCAGTATGCAATTGCCAACCATATGAAGCTCAACCCAGCCAAGTGTAAAGAGATGTCGGTTGACTTTCTTCAGTATAATAGCTGCGTGTCTCGTCCCATTGTCACCGGGAACGCTATTGTGGAGCACGTCGCGTCGTTTAAATTGCTCGGTGTTTACATCTCGCGCGATCTGACATGGGATGTACACGTAGACTATTTACTGAAGAAAGTTAACAAGAGGCTGTACATATTAAGGGTTCTTAGGCGGAGCGGCGTACATGTCAGTGACATGATTAAGATCTATTGCACAGTCATCCGCTCAGTCCTAGAGTATGCCTCTGCGGCGTTTGCAAGCCTGTCGGTGTCTCTGAGTCATGCCTTGGAATGCGTTCAAAAGCGCGCATTGTCCATCATGCTACCTGGTGTCCATTATCAGGAGGCATTGGAGCAAACTGGCCTTACTACACTAGAAGCCAGAAGGGAAGCAGCGTGCGTAAAATTTATGCAAAGCTTGAAGCCGGGTAACCCGCTGCTGCCCTTGTGTAAAGGGTTGGTGAGCAACTCAAATAGCCAGCAGTATAGCCTCAGGTCACGTAAATTACATAGAAACCAGTGAATACTGTCCGTTTTCAGAATTTTGTATCGTATAAATACTTAGAATATAGTTATGTGTGAATGCGCAATGCTCCTGTAATCCAGCTGTAAGCTTAAGAGGCTGTCTCTGTAAGAACGGACCACTCGATTTCGGGTTCAGAAGAAACCTACCCTGATATTATTATGGCAGAAACTACTACCTATGCCTACTATAGAAATCGATTTTTAAGGATCTCAATATTTATTTTCCGTGAGTTTTGTGAACTCTAGTCAGATGGTAAGAAACCCCTAAATACCACTAAATTTTCCTGTCACGGAAAGCGGTTTTCGCGTCGGATTTTTTTTTCATTTCGCATCACATCTAACATCACCAGTTAGATTTTCTTAATGATTTGTTGTATATTCTTGCTTCTGAGGGCGAATAATTTATTCCTTTTTATTTATTTAGCAAAATAATCAAACTCTATCGAGGACTTAACTTGCAAAAGTGAAAGATGGAGGATTTGAAGATGGCTCCTGTTTTCGAAAGTGGCACTTCCAGTTGCTAAAAATCACCTTTTAATACTGAGGTCATGTAATTTCCTTTGCAATTATTTAATAAAATCTGCGGCACAGCGCGCCGTTGAGATTTGGGAGTGATCTGAAGTTAAGTGATTTTGTTGTTGTTTTTGCGTGACATAAATCCTAACTCGTCACGCAAATAGTCAACATTTTCCCTGTTCCCACTAAATGATGAGAGAGAACGCTCAAAATAGAGATTTTTATTGAAAAAATACAAGCATTTTCATAGTATTGACTGTTTCAGATCCGTTATTAACATATTTAATGTTATAGAGCTAAGCAACGACTACGGTTGCTATTCACAGCGAAAGTGGATTGTCTGAACTCACCGAATTCTATTTCTTATCTAAAATTAAGTTTAAAGAGAAACTACATCTAAAGTCATCTGATTCTTTAGCATTCGATGTAAATTGTGTATTTGTTGTGATCTGTAGCTCCATGGATGGCAGGACTTTATCTAAACAACGTTCAAACAATAAATTCTGACTCGAAAAATATAAAAATCGCGAAATGCGGCTTATGCTAATTTATAAAATGCAGACCAAAGTCTAAAGTAATCAATTCATGTCAAAACCAATTCCATCGACAAAGTATTTTATTGCTCTTGTTGTTATCCGTAAACGATTTGTTTAATCTGGTTTAATAAAGAAACATTCAAGTAGAAAAGTATCCGGCTTTTTACACATTTAATTAACTTACAAAGAAACCTTTTTATAAAACACCAACTCGGATAACTTGAGAGCTCCGATAACGCAAACTGTATGCTGTTTTCTTTCAACATGTACCCTAATACTTTTTCTAGGCCGGTCGAGTACGCGGTCCTAATCTGAAACGCTTCATTCACTGCGGTCTTTGGCGCATTTTGGTCGCGTGCTTAAAACGCTTTTTTGTACCACATGACATGGACCCACGAGAGAAAAGCTCAACGTTCTCAAATAGCCCCGTGGACTGTGTAATGGAAAGATATTGTTCCTACAAGTATTCAGTAGATGGTTATAATGGTTAGGTGCGAGTAAACTGATGTAATACGACTATAAAATACATCACTGGTAACACTGACAGTCTTTTAAGACATCTGAAACTAACTTGATGAGTACTGCCTTCTTTTCTCTTGCTTTATAAGCAACTTCAAAATGACTTAAGATTTTCTTTAATACATCCACCTTAAAATGGCTCATTTTCGCCTGTTTGTGGAGGTCGCAGAGATTGTAGGTATCATACATGATAGGATGCTGAAGTCCCAATTCCTTGTGTATCTCATCTACCAGCGCCTGCCGTCCCTCCTCTCTTTGTTCCTCCTCCACATTGTCTAGTACTTCCTCACCTTGCACAGACACTGTGTCAGGTTGTCGTGAGCGGGAAGCAAGTCTCGAGAAAAAACCTGCTATTTGTGTTTTGGTCAACCATTCGCTTCTTTGGAATATTCTTTCATTATTGTCGTCCCTTGCTTTTCTCATCTCTGTTGCAACTTGATCAGGGTCTGCTTTTCTTCCTGTAGTCTCACCCATGTCAAATTTCTTTTTCAAGAATGACCTCACCTTGTCCGAAAAGCGTGCCGATGATCGCGGCTTCGCAAGCGCCCAGCCCATCTCTAGGGGTGCAGGTGATGAGTAGGTTGGCTTTGGTGAGTTTTCCGGCCTTAATGTCTCCTGTTTAGTTTTACTTGATTTGTAACTATCGATTCCGGCAAACATATCTGCCCAGTCGCGTTTGATAGCGTCATATAAGGTATCCTTCTCCACGCGCGTTTCATGTGTACCAAACTCTATGTGCAGCTCAAGTTGTGAAAATGAATCAAATGCGCTATCACAGCCCTCTTCAGGGCAAACGAACAATTGACTTTCTTTCTTATTATTAGAATTCTTAGATGGTCGAAGATTCCTGTGCTCCGTGGTACAGGCAAAATCCTCCCCGTGCTGTACTACCATATTAGTATTTTTCTGGTGTTTCACGAACAACGAGTCCCACGTTACAACTTTGCCTTCGCCGATGCCATACGCGCGCCAGATTCTCACCCCTTCTTTCTCGTATTGGAAATTATGTAACTCACTAAAGTACTTTATTTTTTGTACTTCTAAACTCATGCTGCTTACATCTACTATTCCCACCGCTGCTGTTGTGCCTTTCACAGGTCGTTCTGTTAAAGCTGTTCTCATATCCGACGTGTTAAGAATATCGTGTCCCTCTGAGCAGTATTTTCGAATAGATGCCTTCATCGGACAAAGTACTCGATCGCAAATGTCTTTCCCCTGCTGCGGTTCAGAGAAGTCGTATCGAGCCGTAGCGATACCTACACGATCTCCAATATCTTTAACTGCCGCTATAAGGTGGCTGTTATGATAACAGCCAGCTTCATCAGATCGTAAGTAAACGCGTTCGACACTAGGGGAGTTCCTTTTTACGTTTTCAAGGAGATTCTCAAGAGCAGACGCCACTGCATACCAATCCTGCGAGCAAGAGTCAATGAGGTGCGCATATGATATCACTTGAAGTTCATCTGTTTCGGCATCACGGGTGACAACACTGCTAATATGCCAGCTCATTCCGCGTTTCGCATACCAGTCACTCTGCTTTTCGCGGTACCTCATTTGTACCAATTTCATGGCCCAATCAGCAACTACAAGAGCTGACTTACTATCCAACGCACAGAGTATATCCTGTTTTGCGCTCTCCTGATTTGCTCCCCTCATGATATGGGACTTCCACGCCCAAATCTTGCTTTTCGAAGCGTTGAAATCATAAAGGAGATCATCTCGTTGCTCATCGTTGTAGAGAGAGCTGGAGTGAGCTGTGATACTTTTTTCAAGTGTATCAAGGGATGTGTTCAACTCTTCACAACGACTACATCTCATGTCATGCGAAGCGTGTGACGCGCACTTGCTCTGAAACACGGGGACCTTAGGATCACTAAGAGCATAGCGCCGACAGTGATCAGCGCATTCGCTTTCTTCTACACCGCAGTGGGCCCGGTATTCTGTCTTCAGATATTTCTTGTTCTTGTTTAGCTTTTCTCTGAGCTCTTCCATTGTTGTCTTGTCTGCTCCGACATCACAGAGCTCGTCAATTATAGAGCTCAGTCGCTCAAAGGCCGCCACGCCCTCCGCAGCTGTGTTATCAAGGCCGCTGAGGGATTTCTGCTGCGAGGCTTCCCTGACTTCGAGAATGCGGAACATTGTTGAACGACTTATGGGCTCAAAGGCTTCTTCCTTACAGTGCTCAAGGTACTGCATCACCATAGTGGATCGAGTTACAGTGCGCACCACGTTCGGCATAGAAACGTTTGTGCCGTCATTAAGGGTTAGCGTTCTTGTGCCAAATGCCACATCCTGATAAAAGTATGGTCTGTTAATGAAATCAACGAAATGGTCAACCTTATTTGTATCTAGACGAACTCTGTGATTGACTCTTTTTGGGACTGCTGCTCCAGGACCAACCTTTTTAGCGTGAGCTCTAGCCAGCTTGATTTGCCTTATACTTATCTTTTGATATGGCTCATGGTATGCTTGAAGAGCTTTCATTATGTGGCGGTGCGCATAGATGCTCAATATTTGCCTCTTGATATTCTTCGTCACTGCCTCGCGATACGCACACATTAGTGAAACAAGGTCATCGCTGGGTCCGGGCGCCGTTGCCTGCATGGCCTTGAACAGCGTTTCACCGTCATTAGGCGCTATAAACTCACAAACAACCTGACACGCTTGTACAGCTCTTTCGGTGCAGACATTTCTCTGCTGAATTGGCCTGGTCCCACGGTGTTTTTAATTGGGATGTTAGAGGCTCAAGCTCAATTCTCGACTGTTGAAAAAGATAAACACGTTTTGCAATACTGTTAGTCTTACAAAGTGGTTTAGAATACACGAAAGGGAGGGGAGGCACTAACAGGAGTTGTGAAATTGACGCTTGAGTTAGGGGTTATAAGCACCTAAAACGTCGGGAGAGAACACCTTTTCCCCCGTTGCTAGTGCAACCAGCGTGAGTATCACAATTAGCAAGGAAAAAAAGCAATGACATGCCTAGACTGTAGTGCCGACAAGGTTTTAGTGCCTTTTGGTTTCATTTTAAACACGCGGCTTGGTACTTTAGCTTTTTTTCGACGAAAATCCCTAGCCACTTCCCTCCTCCGCCCCCTTCCCTGCCACGGGGTTCTAACGAACCTCTGTGTGTGCGGCAATTTTATTCAAAGCATCATAACGAACCTCTGTGTGTGCGGCAATTTTATTCAAAGCATCATTGAATATCGCGAGGGGACTTTCTATCATGCTGTCATCCGCCAGTAAGCTGGCGCTTGTTATACCACTCCAACACCCAGGTGTCCAGTCCCTGGCAGCCGATCTCGCGGGAGTACATGGCGAATACGTCGCGGACATGGGTGTGCCCGGCATGAATTGTGCTGACCATCTGTAAAAGACAGTTATGTGTAATTTTATAACAGACCAATCATGATTATGATGATTTCTCATCCAATAATTTTGATGGGGGCGAGGCCGCGCATTAATATTGATGGTCACCAAAATAAATAGCAAATAAACAATTAGCATCCAATTTTGATGCATATCCGGACTTCTCGAGGCATTTCAACCATCTTCTTTGGGGGATCATGGCGCCCAACCCCTCTAGAAAAAAAGGAATGAAATTATCTTGAGAATGCCCCAAACATAACTGACTTCTGCCGCCCCTTGAATACGCACCCCTGGGTTAGCGTAGCAGCACCAGTACCATCCTCGGCTAGCCACTCCTTCACAATAGTTTTGTGTTTTTCTCTGCATCTTCCACAGATTGCTTTTTAAACACATAGCAAACAAGAATCATAAATATAATAGCTTAAAACAAGAGGGCCTTGCGATTTCATTTGTACGATATATTCCGTATCACGCCTGTTCATGCAAAGAGCGAGGCGTTTTGACAATTAACTACTCTCTTGATACTTACGTGAGCCAATTCCCACGTCGGCGCCAAAGACCGATTTGATTTCAATGGCCATTACAAGGTTGATAACATGTCGATCCCGAAGTAGTTTCTTCCTTGATCCGCAGTGTACTGGGTGCTGACACGAGCGAGGTGGGCGCCAGTATTTACCGAGGTTGTGGCGATGTTTCGGGCAAATAACCATCTTTTCAATTTCTTCATTCGAAAATTCAAAGCACGACGCACGTGCAAGGATAAGCTGTGCTTCGTTCAGCCCGGAAAAGCTGAGATTACAGGTTCTTAGATGCGTATCAATAGCATCTTGACATTCCAGCAGTGTTTGTAGGCCTGATTGGCCTCTAGAACTGTCACACCTAATCTTGCTTTTCGCATAAAACGCGCATTCGGCTGATAAATCCATGTTGATACTTTAGTTCTGAGCACAACCCCTTCAAAGAAAAAACTACGTCGCGACAGGCGCAACACCGCAAACAATCGCCCTCCTGTGAATCTTAACAGAAAATCAGGGCCCATCAGGGTAGGTTTAATTCCGATCCGATCCTAGATCTGAGATCTTTCAAAAAAGTAATTGAAAACAAATTTAATCCTCAGTTTTGGAAAAAAAATATTCTGAAATATTTTTCAGTGAATAAATTTTTGGAATTTGAATATTCCGCTAGTAAACAACTGTAATTAGAACATTTATAAATAACATTGTATTTTCTCTATTCAATAAAACCCCCTTGCTCTATTTTACCAAAAAGTAAAATACATATTTCGAAATTGCTATCCTTTCCTTCCCAACATAGAGAAGAAAAGGAAAAACCTCAAGGAAATTAAATAAACTTAGTCTTTGATTAGCGTGACGGGCGCCAGGATTTATGTCACGCAAAAACAACAACAAAATCACTCAACTTCAGATCACTCTCAAATCTCAACGGCGCGCCGTGCCGCAGATATTTTTGCATAATCACAAAGGAAATAACATGATATAAATATTAGAAGGTGATTTTTAGCACCTGGAAATGCCACTTTCGAAAACAGAAACAGTTTTCATCCCCTACTTTTCACTAATGTGGAAAGGCACGTCTTCGAAAAGGCTTGATTTTCCTACAAATGGAATTAAATATTATAAATATTTCACCTTGAGAAGATAGAATATACAACAAAGCATCAATAAAATATAATTTTAGTTGTTGTTTTCGATGCGAAAGTAAAACATTTCAGACGCGAAAACTTCCTCCGTGACAAGGCGATTTTGCCGTTTTTTTGAGGGCTTCACACCCAGTCTGGTTAAAATTCATAAAACTCCCCGAAAATAATTACTGAGATCCTTAAAACTACATTTTGGTAGTAGGCATAGATAGTACTTTCTGTGATATAAATATCAGGGCAGGTTTGCTCCGAACCCGATATCGAGTGGTCCGTTCTTACAGAGACAGCTCTTAATAGGTGCTTAATAAACTATAGATGCTTAATAAACTATTATTATTAAATGCCCCAAATAGCCCCGAGCGTGATCCATTCCCCCAAATCCTTCTCCTATACAGTGAAATCATGCAATCAAATCCCCTCTGCACAAAATTAGACTTGCTCTCCGTTCGCTACGCTCACTCCGAGCAATTATCAGGGAACTATGAGGCGTTGTAATATTTGTGCAATACTGTCGGGCCCGCGTTCTATAACGCATCATGCTAAACACCACAATTAAAATGTAAGATGTATTCTTATGTGAGATTAAGGCAACGAATATGTTTACAGATTAGCTCATTAGCCCGTAAAACTTTCTAATCGCACTTCATTCTTTTTGTAGCTCCGTTACGCATGCTGATTTTCACGATTGCTTTAAATATGTTAACATTGACGTCGATCTGTAAACTACAACATCGCCAACTGCCACGCCACTTCATAGCGGTAGTCGTCAATGTCTTCCTAAAAATCGAAAATAATTTTGCGATATAATTAACAGCAGAGCATGACACATCATTGTATCAACATCATCGTCATTAAATCGTCATCATCAACAAATCATCTTATTTCGCAAACTAGATGCTGGACATTAGTGTTCTACTTACTAATGAGGCTAATGAGGCTAATGAGCTAATCTGTAACATATTCGTTGCCTTAATCTCAAATAAGAATACATCTTACACTTACTTGTAAAGATGATGGCTTTTCCTAGCAAATGCATTCTGCGATCTACATAGGAGTTTAAGAAATGTTTGTTACATGAGAGCAAAAACACAAAGCCAGGCCGTTTTTTTAAAGGAGCGCATTTTCTAAATTCTGTTATAAAAGAATTTTGATCAAATGGCGAAACCCCTACAACATAAAGTAACGTAAGGGAGGTACCTTACCTTTAGGACATACACGCCACAGTCAGTCCCTTAGGATGACCCGATAGAGGAGGAAGCGTCTCCAAGAGCTCCGATAAATTTGTCGATTTTGGCTCTACTACTTTAAATTAAGCTTGAAATTTAGATTCTAAGAATCATATAATTTTGAGGAAACCGGCTGAGAACAAGGAGAAACGTAAACGAGTAAGCAGTTCGAGAAAATCGACGCCTGAAGAGGTCGACCAGCCACTAATTAGCCTAACCATGCTCGAATACCAGGAACGTATTAAACGCATAGCGCTAGTGGAGGACATGATGCAAGAGAAAGATGAAAAAATACTCGAATTGGAAGGCCAGTTGGACGTCGCGTTTCATCGCATAAAGAAACTAGATACGATGTTAGATAAACATAAAATTAATTTCAAAACTCCATCCTTAGCTATTCTGCAGAAAACATTACGAAAAAATAGAGGTTACTATTAACCAAGAATAAGCTGGCTGCCCACTAAACATTCTAAAGGCTCTATGTTAAATCCTTGTGTATGGGGTGTTCATGGAAAAGGGGTCTGTATGTGTTTTGTCCTTAATGTCGGTGTATACTGTTTGTATAATTTAAAAGATTGCATGTGAAGACTAGCTTTGAAATAAATCCATGTAATCCATGTAAAAACTGTACATAGTGAAATAAGAAAAGAAATGTATTATAGGTACCTAAGGAATAAGGGACTTAAAAATACCAGTCATCACGTGAATAAAAAGTATTTAAAAAAGACATACACGCCACAGCTTGCTGTGTCATCTTGGCGTGGTTGCTGAAGGGAAACTTTATGCCAATCCCTCACCACATTTCTCTGGAAGGAAGGAACTTCCTATTCAAGTTCAAATTAATACAACTTAAAAATAGCTGTTTTTGATTTGCAAGCGGCGAGAAAGCCGACTGTGCGTACCGCATGACTTTTAAGACCTCCTGCGTTGGATAGCTGGCCAGAGGATCCACCACTGCTATCGTAGACTTTTCCATGTCAATCACCTATCGAGTTATAATCCAATGTCAGTGTTAATAAACGAGCACTAACACAACAGCAGAGGGAATTTCTGTAGACATTGACATTGTAACTTTATTAAACACGGTTAAAACATAAGGGCTTAAAAAATAAACAAACGAATTGATAAATTTAAAATCCTCAAATCTAATCTATAATTCTTAAATCTAATAATCTATGATTGTACTATACTATATTAAATGCCTGCTTTCCATGGATGCCGTGTGTCATATACTAATAAAAAAGAAACATCCATGGGGAAAGCTGAATTTCTCATGGTAGAAGAATGGCAAGTGTCCGGAATTCCCATGGCTATCGAGCTTCTGCAGAAATCCCCTTTGAATGTGGAAGACTGGAGGATTTGTCTTTGTCCATTCTGCCCAAGATTTTGTCAAGAATGAAATGTTATATTTTTCTGTATTACGATAATCTGGCGATTATCGGACAATGTTGGATAACTTGCGGTAATTTCTTTCCAGCTCTGGAACAGCATTCCGTTTTGATGTACATTTCTCTCCTGTTTCGTCGTAAAGAAAATAGACAAGCAACACATTAAAGCTATTTTTAGCAATTAAAGATGCTTTGCGGTCTATGAACACGCATCATAGATCATGTAGTCGGACACGCGGACAACCTTAATTAATATATGTGTATGTAAATACTTTTTTTCAGACTTGATATACTTACTCCTAGTCCCCAGTGGCTACCCCAATCAAATTGGCTTGCAAAAATCACCATCCAGTATTTAGTGATATCAGTCTGAGAAATACAGAAACGTTGCATGGAAAACATCAAATAAGTAATGACCGACCAAGAAACAAGGGTGTCAGTACTGAAACAGCAAACGTCTACCTTTTTCTTCCAGACTTTAGTATCCCTTATACTGGCGTATAACTGGCTGGATGATACAAGGATTTTTCGGCTCTGTTATGTGAAATTGATCAGTTACATTAGAAATGTGGAATGTTCGAGTATACCGTTATGGTTAAAACAATAGGTCTATAATACATCAAAACCTGTGAAATGATGCGTTTCCTTCCATTCTTCTCCAATGAGCTTTGGTTGGTTTTTAAGTAACTTACCGATGTACTTGCATTCTTTCCTAAAAGCTCCAAGTACGTATTTATGACCTTCAAATTAAGCAATTAAGGTTGAAATTAAGGTGCTGTTATGATATGGATGCTCGGATTGTAGTTAACAAAAGATAAGTTTTCCATTACAACTAAGCACTTCATCAAAACGTTATTACCTCGTCATTTAGCCATCCAGCCTCCCATTTGGCACCCCTCATGAGCCACGCATGATAATGGCATGCCCCGTGCTCATGGTTGGCAACACAAATGCTTTGAACATTTAATGCTTCAGGCAAATTCCTATTTAATCACCTTTGAATTTCTATCGAAGGTGTAAAGAAGCCTTTCCCTTTCCGCAAAACGAGTTAATTGGTGAGAACTCGTATATCTCCGATTCAAGGGGCCCGATTTCAAGGGACATGCAGTCTTCTTCGAAAACTTGGTCTCTTGATATTTCCTCCACTCGAGGAGACTTAGGCCACTTATAAAAGTGGCCTTTTTGCTGAAGGAAGGAAACCAAGAGACCTCCATCTATTACTTCAGCAACCTGGCCGATGAAATGGCTTTGGAGATTCGTGTACGCCACCGCAACAAAACTCCCCTGTAAAAAAAATGAATAAATAGGTGATTGTTCTCTAGCCTAACAATTATTGGTAAATATGCATTCGTTTCTGGACTATTCAATCAAATACAAAGAGAACCCAGTAAGATGTTGAATTTGCGTTACCTATTTGATTTGTGAATCCGGACTGTCTGTGATTTCGTTTTCCGTTGATTGCTCTCTGGCCTAAAGAAAAACGAAATTAAAATTGTATGTTTCTTACTATTCAATCAAATTAAACCATCATTAAAGTTGCGTTACCTTTTTGATTGGCGAATCCGGACTGTCTGTGATTTCGTTTTTCGTTGATTGCTCTCTGGCCTAAAGAAAAACGAAATTAAAGTTGTATGTTTCTTACTATTCAATCAAATTAAACCATCATTAAAGTTGCGTTACCTTTTTGATTGGCGAATCCGGACTGTCTGTGATTTCGTTTTCCGTTGATTGCTGTCTTGCCTAAAGAAAACAAAAATTAAAGTTGTATGTTTCTGACTATGCAATCAAATACAACCAATCCGGACTGTCTGTAATTTCGTTTTCCGTTGATTGCTCGGCTTAAAAAGCGAAGGTGCATGTTTTTGAATATTCAATTAAATAAACCAGAATAAATGAATAAATGAATAAATGTTACGTTAACCAAAAAAGGACGTGGTAAAATATTGGCGTAAGGGTAAAAAAATAACTTTTTAACTTATTGCGATTATTGTCGTATTATTTTATCCTTCTTAACAAGCACTCTCTCTTGTTCTTGAAGGTTTGCCGCCGTGTTAGAGCCCTAAACGATACCAATCTCTTCAAAAGTTTATTGCAGATCAAGGTTACCTCTAAAGGAGACCACAACCCGTGATTTTAGACCCTAAAAGATCTGACGATCATCCCCGCCAAAAAAATGGGGGCCCCACGCTTAACAGGCCCGTGAATGAAACATAACTTTTCAAGCATTGCTGCGAAAGCATATTTTTTATCTGAACAGTGGAAAAAGTTATTGACAGTCATAACAGCGCAAAAGGTCTTGCCGGGAATATACCGAGGAAGCATTATTATTGATTCACGAATTTTAAGAGGAGCACACTTTACGAAACCAACTTTTTTTATCAAATGATGCCCAACAAAATTTAGTACATGGATTTCCTTTGCTTAGCAAGCTTTGGCAAGCTTTGGCATCAATAAAGCCTTGCTATGCCATGATAATTGTCAGCGAAGAAAGAGTTTTGTCGTTGCAACTCGCTCGTCTGCACCGAGAACTAGAAGGTAGAAAACATGTACTGATTGAAATAGTCGCTCCATTAAAATATCGATTCTGCAGCGAGATAAGTGAGTTTAAATCTGGAGCTAAGACCTTTCTGTTTAAACGAGTTTTTGATGTTTAGTTTAATTTAAAAGAGTTTTTAATGTTTAGTTTGCATTTAATTTCCCCATCTCATCTCATTTTCATTACGTCTCATTCTTATTCAATTTCTTATTATATATCCATTTTTACCTAGATTAGTACATTATATATATATATAATATTTTTTATATGACTAGTGTACTACTGCGTTTTAAAGTAAGTTTTTTATTAGTATGATAATTTCTATATGCTCTCAGTTTTTAATAAATTGTCATTGTTATATGCCATTACTTTTATGATTATATAAACTATATTATTGTAAAGCGCCTTGGATCTATAGGAGAAAGGCGCTATATAAGTCTATATTATTATTATTATTATTATTATTGTTTATATTATGTTTTCGCTTGGTAAATTATCTATAATAACATGAACAATCAAACTATTAAGAATTCTCCGCACCTTGCCTTCTTTTCTTTTTCTCTTTTCTCCCTCGGCGTTATATCGAAATGCTTCAGAACAGGCTATAATAAATGAACAATTGTTCTTACTTTATCGGATATGTATCTATAAATCGTATTTTTAGTAATGTCTCTACTGGAAAATTCGACGGACTTCTAGCCGTTATCGGACAATTTTGGATGACTTGTGGTCATCTTTCCAGCTCTGGAACAGCATTCCGTTTTGGTGTACGTTCTGATTTAGACTTCTCAGAGTAAGTACTACTTTTCGAACCAGTTGCCCTGCTTTTACCGAGTGACTAAAAATGTGCCAATTTTTTGTTTCCGCTCGTAAATAGACTTTAGGTATTCATACCTCTGCACGAGTCCCTTCGATCTCGTCAGTCTCCTCTATGCACTTGGTTATGTTTTCATCGCTCTAGAAAAAAAAAACAACAATAAATTTAGAATGGGAATGATCACCAGCGTTGAAGTATGTACCATATTATTTCAAATTATGAAATTTCGAGCCGAAAAATCGTATCGCCTAATTGACTATTTGACTCTTAGTAGAAACCCACTCGTATACTATCACGAATCCTGCAATCTTATTGGCTCCGCTGCTCACTAACTATCACGTAAATAGATAGTGAGTAGCGAAAACGCTAGCACAAAACAAATTCCTTCAATGGTCTCTTGTCAACCTAGGCCAATAAGCCAATCTAATTTTGTGTTCTTTTTTCATATTGTTTATTATGTTATTAGTATATAGTTTATATTTAGATAGAATTATTGTAACTTGAGAGTTATTTATAATTGTAATTTTATTGTTGATACCCCTCGCCCCTATTGGAAATCAGCGTTTGAGTTGAATGGGTTAGCGTGGTGAAATAAAGTTTACCTACCTACCTACCTGCTACACTTACCTTTTTGATAGTCCCTGCATCTGTTTTTCATTTCGTTTATGTGTATCGATCTCTTTCTCCATACCAACATAAAAATATACATTCGTAAGTGACGTTTCAGTGGTAAGAGCATCAATAATCATAATAATCACTTTCTTTTCATGGTTAACACTGTATGCATTGCTACCACAAAGTTCAATGTTGCGATTAGCGTAGCTTGGAATGAAAACTTTGTTCATTTCTTTGATTGCTGGGCATACACATGGAAATTCTGCCAAAAAAGCAACCCTTAAATTGCTCTGGACGATTCTGCAGCATTATGAGTTAAGGTTTGTTCTAAAAACCTGTATTTGGGATTTTTGAAATTTCAAAAAGAGTAGCAATAATGGTCTTTCAGCCCTAGGGTTGCTAAGTCACCACTTTCTCGGGAACAGGGTCCCTAAAATCGACATTTCTCTCTAGATCACATAGTCAAGCTTTTATCAATATAATTTTTTAATGTTCCTTTTATTCGATCTGAGCTATTTTGAAACTTTTCTTGAACAGGGTATACATTTCTTGCGGTTTTTCGCAATATACTCTAGAACAGGGTGACGAAATTTGATATTTTTTTCTCTCTAGAACAGGGTTCTCAGAGAGGTTCTCAGAGAGCCAGCGGCACATCCCTTCCCTAAATTCCCGGGGGGGGGGGGGGGGGGGGGGGGGGGGGCGTTATAGCCCTGCTAAATGCCAAAGCGATGCAGCGCATGCTGATAGACCCCGGTGACGTGACAGCCCGGCCTGACGGGGGTCGTACGACTATGACTACCCCCTGCGGGCCGTGATTCACCCGCATGGTTTCCTCAGAAACACGGGGACATGCTTCTTCAATTAATTTGTGGGACACCTTTTTTCTCCAATTTAGTAGCCGAAATTAAATAAGATACCTGTGCAACCCTTTTCTTGTTGAGGTCTTTAGCCCTCGTCTCCCCAATCTCCAGTCGCAGCAGGTTTTCATATATTTCTTGTTCCTCCGTCGCAGGGCCCAGCCAATTGAAATAGTATGCCGTCAATTTCTGTTTGAGATCGAGTCCATCTCGAGTCCATCCTCAGGATCACTTTCCAATTTCTTCTACTCATTTGTGCGACGTAGCGCAACTGACGAAACTGTTTCTCCTAGAGAAGCAACAAATTTGTTTGTATGAAAACACGGGAAAACGAGCAGCCAGCCAACAAACAAATTAAACAATGCAAACACGGATAAATATACCAATGTATAAAGAACGAAATAAATAAATAGCAAATTGATGAATGAATGAATATTTACTGATAAAATCATTCAATGAAATAAACAAAGTAACCGGGGAGACTCCCCTGTTTTGGGGGCCGGAGTGCTCGTCGTACCTTTTAGGGGGGAGTTTTCCAGGTGGCAACAGTGGTCTTAATATCACACTTGTACTTGTTGGTATTTTGCAGGAGTCAAAGCCAACAAAAAAAAAACGGAAAGTTCCCGACGACAGCCCCAAAAATATGGAGTCTCCCAGGGAAATGAATTATTATATCGATTTTATTGAACATACTCGTCAACACTTACGTTCTTTCTTGTTTTGACCATTGACCAGGTCATGTAGTTGTTGACTCCATTTCTTACCACTTCTTTCCGTTCATAGGCATTGCGTATGTCACACGATTCGGGAGCGACGTTTAAGTTATAATAAAAACATTGCCGGATGTCCTTCACCTTTTCAATAAAATACTTTTCCAATTGAGGTGTTAAATGGCCTCGGCGCAACATCAAGGAAGGGTAAATTGTAGAAATTCGCCATTAGGGTATTTAAAGTTAGCAAAGTTAAACGTCTAACGGTGAGATATAAGCCGGAGTTGCAGATAAGATAATACCATTGGTCTTTTGTGCTTTATCTCAAAATTGCGCAAGGATCCCGAAAGACGATCGACGTCGTAAAAATGCCAACAAAATAGATAAGCGCGCTTTTTTAATAATTGTAGCCAGGGCGTTATAGCCCTGCTAAATGCCAAAGCGATGCAGCGCATGCTGATAGACCCCGGTGACGTGACAGCCCGGCCTGACGGGGGTCGTACGACTATGACTACCCCCGGGCCGTGATTCACCCGCATGGTTTCCTCAGAAACACGGGGTCATGCTTCTTCAATTAATTTGTGGGACACCTTTTTTCTCCAATTTAGTAGCCGAAATTAAATAAGATACCTGTGCAACCCTTTACTTGTTGAGGTCTTTAGCCCTCGTTCCCCAATCTCCAGTCGCAGCAGGTTTTCATATATTTCTTGTTCCTCCGTCGCAGGGCCCAGCCAATTGAAATAGTATGCCGTCAATTTCTGTTTGAGATCGAGTCCATCTCGAGTCCATCCTCAGGATCACTTTCCAATTTCTTCTACTCATTTGTGCGACGTAGCGCAACTGACGAAACTGTTTCTCCTAGAGAAGCAACAATTTTGGTCGTATGAAAACACGGGAAAACGAGCAGCCAGCCAACAAACAAATTAAACAATGCAAACACGGATAAATATACCAATGTATAAAGAACGAAATAAATAAATAGCAAATTGATGAATGAATGAATATTTACTGATAAAATCATTCAATGAAATAAACAAAGTAACCCGGGGAGACTCCCCTGTTTTGGGGGCCGGAGTGCTCGTCGTACCTTTTAGGGGGGAGTTTTCCAGGTGGCAACAGTGGTCTTAATATCACACTTGTACTTGTTGGTATTTTGCAGGAGTCAAAGCCAACAAAAAAAAAACGGAAAGTTCCCGACGACAGCCCCAAAAATATGGAGTCTCCCCAGGGAAATGAATTATTATATCGATTTTATTGAACATACTCGTCAACACTTACGTTCTTTCTTGTTTTGACCATTGACCAGGTCATGTAGTTGTTGACTCCATTTCTTACCACTTCTTTCCGTTCATAGGCATTGCGTATGTCACACGATTCGGGAGCGACGTTTAAGTTATAATAAAAACATTGCCGGATGTCCTTCACCTTTTCAATAAAATACTTTTCCAATTGAGGTGTTAAATGGCCTCGGCGCAACATCAAGGAAGGGTAAATTGTAGAAATTCGCCATTAGGGTATTTAAAGTTAGCAAAGTTAAACGTCTAACGGTGAGATATAAGCCGGAGTTGCAGATAAGATAATACCATTGGTCTTTTGTGCTTTATCTCAAAATTGCGCAAGGATCCCGAAAGACGATCGACGTCGTAAAAATGCCAACAAAATAGATAAGCGCGCTTTTTTAATTAATTGTAGCCACATGATTTGATCTATATTTCAAAGCACCATGCAATACGTAATTTAAGAATAATTTTATGGTAAGGAATTTATCAATAGGGGGCTTTGGGGAGCTCTCAAAGCAGAAGATTTCGTCGCTTGTCGCCGGGTGTCGAAATATATTTGTCGTGACCACGTTTAACGTTTAAGTAGCTTTTGAACCCGGCTCCCGTCGTGGGGTTTCCTGAGATACGGGATTTACCGGATTCCTTTTGCGCATCCTGAAAAACTTCCCACAGGAATGGTCGGTTCGCAAAGGTCAACTGGTAATATGATGTTCGAGATAAAAGACGTCATTTTCTCTTGCAGACGTTTTTATTATCTGTGCAGTTAAATTTACGGGTTGTTGATGGTATTGGGTAATGGCAAGGAATACCTTCCCCATGCCCAAATTTGTTTGGAAACAAAACTTCATGCTTATTTTCGCCGTTGTTTGGCCCTGGTTATGCACTGGTCTCCCTAAGGTGTCTCCTTTTTGGCGCGAAAATTACGCACGCGCACGAATCAGTCGTATTTGTTCAACTAAGCCCCCAAAATGCCACATTGAATAACAACAAAAATCAACTTCACAGAGTTCACAAATAGAATCTAGCATTGTGGCTAAATGCCAACAACACTGCAGTTTTGATTTCTTTTCAGTGGCAAAGGCAAATGGGGAACTCGAGTGGGGAAAGAAAACTACACAAATCTAGCGTAGACTTGGGCAAAATGAGAAAGTCAACAATTTTCAAATAGTCCTCATGCGTCTCACACGTTTCTTCACTGACATGTCACCATGTCAAATCAGGTGAACTCCATAAGTTTTCACATAAACTCAAACAATACCCTTTTTAGCAAAACGATGGGTTTAACGCTATTTCAAAATGAGGCGATTAACTTACATTTGGAGAAATAATCGTGGCTTTAAGCATTTAAAATACAGTAGCTGATGCCCGTGAAAAATTCACGGAGAATTTATTTTACTCAATAGTAATAATATTCTCTTTAAAAAAGCGACCTGAAAAAGAAAAATAACAACGGACATCATAATGGGGGGGGGGGGGGGGATGGGTTCCTGAGATTTTCCTGAATTCCCTGAATTTGTTCGTAAATTCCAGGGATCACAGACGTTTGTCAAGCAATTTTGTTTGTTTGTTACGGGATGATATTTAGAGTGAATACATAACGAGCTTAGCCTAGCGAATTTTTTGTATGCAGATTACATCGAGGTCGGTTCAACCGACCTCGGCATTTTCCCTCAAAAGAGGCGTTGCCAAAAAGTATAAAAGTAAACACCTCGGGTAGGTACCAAGAGCGGCTGTTGACATATGGATTAATTTAAAGAGAGCAGTTAAAGATCACGCTGTTATTATTTGTTCTGCTATACATGGTGCAATTCACTTGTACCAAAAGACCGAGAGAATGCTCCACACAGAATGACACAAATCGAATATAAACAACTATTTTAATAAATTTATAACGGGCTAAAAGAAGACTTTCGCGATTTTAGTATGTTTCAATATTAAACCAAATATCAAACTACTGCGGCTGTTTTGCACATAACTCCTCACTCACGCGTCAAACGGCTTGGACTTCGCGGAGTTAAAAATATTTTTGAAGCTTCATCTTTTTCAAAGGTGTCGTTTTCCTAACAGTGGTTTTCCAGGAAAATGTCTTCAAGTTTGCTAAAAAATCTGCCAAATTTCTTGGTACTGCAGAATCTTAGTATGTTTTGAAAATAATTTGGAAACAAGTCGAAAATTCAATGATTTAGCTGCTCTAAATTCTTGTTGCGGAATTTACACGTAATATTAATTGATCAATTGTCTGAAAACATTACCAATACGTATTAACTTTATTATTCCGGAAATTCGCCATATTTTTTTAGCGAACGGCGAGGAAATCGTAACAGCAACTCACAGCTTCAAATTGACGAAAATGAAGACACGTACGAAATTCCATTTTTTTTGAGAGAGCACAAGGATAAATGAACTTCGCTTCTCTCAATTTGGAAATTTGTCGGTGAACTTCAAATTCATTGGAAGTTCGGAACAATTTTCGTAACATGAACAACAACAACCAAAGATTGAGATTTATGTTAAACGCCGTGGAAAAAATGGTGTTTTGCTGACGTTTCTAGCGTTAGCCCTTCGTCGGAGCAAAGAGAGAAAACAGAGGGAGTGGGGCTGTATATAAAGTAAATGTAGAGCCGTTGCTAGGCAACAGATAAACATTCGGAATGACTAAAGGTGATAATTGGTTAAGAATAACAAAGGATGCCATGGGCCATTGAAGTCGCAAACTAGTGATAAAAGTAAAGAAAGAGGAAATATGATGAGATGTAGAGAACTAGATATGCATTAATGCCGTGGGGTGATCGGCAACCGAGTAAAAGAAAAGTCTATTCTCTTTCTGGAAGCGAGAATGATTAGACCCGTTGTGAAGGGCAACACCGCAAACAGTCATATGATCTATAGTGTGACCGGGAAGATTGAAGTGTCGGGCCACTGGTTTGTTACGGTCATTTTTGTTCGCATCATTGCGATGCTGGCAAAAGCGCGTAGAAAGCATTTGACCGGTTTGTCCTATATAGATCATCCGGCAAAGGGAGCAAGTAATACAATATATGACGTTGGCGGTGGTGCAATCAAAGTGATCCGTGATGTTAAAAGACTCGCCGCTAGGGCCGAGGATCCGGGTGGTGGAAACGACATGATCACACGTCGTGCATTTTGATCTAGTACATAATAATACATAATGATGATGATGATGATGATGAACGAATAAGCGTAATTTCATGCGTTTTCAAACCGGCAACGGATTTCAGGCATTGTTGGTCTCTTATAGGGTTCCGAGTTTTGACACCTTTCACCCATTGCGACGAGAAAGTCTTCGCTTGTGATCCTCCCTACGGATGCCAAAATCCTGCCGTAGGCGAAAATGTCGCTTGCGCTCGAGGGTGGGCAAAAGCCAGAAACAATTTCTGGAGCAATGTGCGGATGCCGCGAAGAGTAGAGCTCCTGCTCCTCTTTCGTCAGTTTTTCAACCGGACGCTTTGCATTTTTGGCATTTCCGAGATCAATCAAAATGCAACAGAGAGCTCTTCCAAGTGTAGCTCGAGGCTTTGATCATCAGAAGCTCGAGCAACTGAAGCATGTCAGTCTTTCGCTGCGGCTCGTAGGTCTTGACCATAGCGAGAAAACCCGCAACGAAGTCGGACATCTCCAGCTTCTCAAACTCCTGACTCAACACACCTGCACAAAATTCTTGCGGCCAATCTATGGTTTTCTTTTTCTTTGACCCTGTTTGTGTGAGTTTTACTGCCAAGAGTTGGGGATCCGCCTCCTCAGTCAGGTTGTGCTGCAGATTTGTCTTGAGTTTCAGCACTTGCAGTTCCAAGGCTAACTTCTCCTTTTCGGCGTTAAGTAGACGGAGTTGATCCTCTGTTGTGCGACGTTCCGCGCTCGGGAGGCCTGTCGAGGCTTGAACGGAGGGAATCGCCGGTGAAGGGATAGCTGGGCTCTGAGGAGCATGAAGAGGGGAAGCGAGTGTGGCTTCTACCTCTCGTTCGAGAGCAGCGAGCTGCTGGGTCGCGTAGACAAAATCGGGATCGGCCTTGTGCTTGCTCAGTCGAGAAGAGAGCCATGAGTGTAGGAGAGTGGAGGTTGAGAGGGGTAGCTGATAAAACAAAGCTGATGTCCTCCGAGCAACGAGATTATGACTGAAGTCGGAGGACGCTTGCTCGAGCTTATAAACAGATCACATGTCCATTAACAATTAACTATCATTACCTCATCAATAATGATTAACCCACTGTTGTGGTACGACAGCAAAGCGTTATCCGACTTAATATCACGATGGATAATTCCCGTGCTATGTAAGTACTCTATAGCCCCTGCCAATGGAGCAAACACCTCCGCCACATTGTGCTCGTGAGATGCAACGTTTTGCTATGAATAGCTGCGTAGAGTGTGTAGGGGCGGCCATGAATTTCGTAAAGCTTAGATATCAACAGATAAGGCCTCGAGGATAAGCAAACGCCGACCAAGAGAGGGATGTTAGGGTGGCTAAGTTGTAACATAAATTCTTCTTCGCGCTTCACTTCACTTAAGGGCACTGTGGTGTGGAAAGTCTTTACAGCTACCGGAAGACCCTTTAAGGGTGCATTTACCTATTTGGTTGCTATGCTGGGGACATGTTCGCGTGTAGGCTGTTGTTTATAAGTCTTCAGTGGTGCAATCATCTGGCGCACGAAAGGTTGCACATATATCGATGACAGATCCTTAAAGGTAAAGGAAGTCAGAAAATATAAAAAGAAGTAACCAGAACAGATATTTCTAAGTCATTTCCGGGCCGATTCCGACTATCCACTTGCCGTTTGCTTAGAGAAGGAATATATAATAATTTGAACAGATCTTGTTAGAGTTTGCCTGACTGGCAGATTGGTACGATTCTCGCCTACAGAGTGGAAGGTCGCGGGTTCAAGAGACACCGCGGAAATACGTTTTCGAGCGCGCGAACCACCTATTTTGCTGGTCAGCGGCAGATTTTAAAAACACCGGCAAATTTGAATTGTTTTTCACCCGGCACCAAAACAGGTCAACAAAAGTCGGAAAGTTAAAGCGAAAACTTGAAAGTTAGTCTTTATTCTTTGGGAATAGTTTATTTGATATATTTAACAAAACATATCTTGTGCACAGCTTGTAAAAACTTTGCACTCAGTGTAAAATGTGAGGAAAACTACGAGGGATGACGAATTTTCGCCCGTAGCGATCCGAGGTTTGTTGACGTTTTGCGACATTTTGTTGCAATGTTGTGCTCAAAGTCCAAAGCTAGGACTTCGTCGGAGATTTGCAAAGGCTCACTCAAAAGCCATCAGAAGAAGTTCGAAGATTTGGAGAATTGGAGGAAGGAGACCTTGTGTGTCAGCGCCATTTCGATGAAATTCGGCGAAAAAACGAGAGAGACATGCTCGTGCCCGTCAACATGGGGGCACTCAACATCCGTGTCTAGCCAATCCCTCGAAGTTTTTGGGATGTATTTGATGCAGAAGGACAGAAACTCGATACCTACCAGCCTGGACCTCGATGGTGCAACAAATGCCGTACAGAGGCACCATTCAGATTTCTTCTTGGCCCGGATCACTTACCAAAACGAAGAAAGGTAAATTTTATTTCTATGTTATGTTTTTTTTTCATCCTATGATCGAAACACTCAGATCATTTCTCGTGAAAGCCTGGTATTTATGGAGTAACAAAGACATTGGAAACGATCCTACATACTTGACATAATTATTAGCTAGTATACAAAGACAGGTGTCTCTTTATTAATGGATAATAATAATAATTTTACGTGACTTTCTAGAGAACTATAAATCGATGATAATTATTTGGACCTATTTAAAAATACAAGTAGCTTGTCAACATCAGGTCTTACAAACAAAAACATTTCCATCTATTAAACAGAAATAGCAGTTGGGCAGCCGGAAAGCATAGAGGGAGACAGTGGGCAACCACAACAATGCACACAAGAGGTATGAAAATTTAATGAATTATTTAATTATTTTTTATTTTAAACTATATTTTACATATGGAAAATCTAATGGCTCATCTCAGGGAATTAATGATTATAAAAACTATTTCATTTCAAACAGAAAATTATAGTTGGACAGCCCGAGAGCATAGAGGGAGACAACAACAGACCACAACAATGTCAAGAACAGGTACAAATGAAAATACTGACAGTATTTTTTAAAAGTTTTATTTAGAGGGATTTTCATTAACTTGTGAAACATTGCACATTTTTTTAATCCCCACATGTTCACACACTGTTGTCCTACATTTTTCTGTCTTTCCTCACCATCAGGCTGCTAGCTACTGGACATTTGTACATACAAGAAATGGGGAGGTGCTTCAAGGCAAGGAAGGAGATGTTATGATGGAATCTGAAACCTGGAAAACAGTGCTGGCAAGACTAAATGGTGAGCAGTATTTGTAGTGTTCGTGTATTCTGAATAGTGTTACTCCCAAAATTTATGGGTAGGCACTGGAATATAGTGGTGGACCCCCCCCCCCCCCCCCCCCCCCCCCCCCCGCACTGGAATATAGTGGTGGAACACCCCCCCCCCCCCCCAAAAAAAAAATCCTGGGTATGAAACTGATATGATAAAAAGTGTGCATATTGCATGTACAGCACAAACATGTGTGATCATTCTTTTTTGTACAGAAATCATTCCAGATACTCTCCGTGGACGAATTTCACAACATTAATACTGTAAAGATGCCTACTGGGAGAGTCACAACAAATGCTGTACACATGGCCACTTTACTGCTTGATATCCAGCCAGTGGAGGCAGTCCCACATCCAGCCAATAGGATTCACAGGAACATCATGGTAACAGTACCTGGTGGCCAGCCCCAGCTCTGTAGAGGTGGAATCAGTAACATGTGTGTCACTAAGGCTATTTCAGAGTTCTGGCCAAGCTACTCCTTAACATCCTACTTGGAGAGTTAACCCCGAGCCTTCAAGCTGCTGGATACAACAGCAATGCAACAAGCTTTGAAAGATTTAAGGTACAAAGCATGGAACAATATTATTTTTTTCCTAGAGGGCACAGTAACAAATTCTGCATTCTGATCGGTTCTTAGAGCGCACACACGAGGGCATTATTTTCCTATCTCTGACCTAGGTCAAGGTAACCATTTGTGTGAGCATGTTTTATTTAAAAAAATCTAATTTTAGTGTTGAAAAAAAAAACTAAATAAGTTATTTACCGGCTTTAGGTCAGTCCATATAGGGAAAACTGTGACCGAGGGCTGGAAAATGTTCACCATAAATAACTTTTAGTTACTTGTGATATCACAGTAACCATCAGCTCATACTATAAAATATAAAAACCAAGCCCCCCCCCCCAAAAAAAAGTTATGCACAATACATGTTCATCACAAATTCTGGTTTGTATTGCAGAGTCTACTCACGAGAAGACCAGACAGAATGTCAGACCCTACAGTCTTCACTTCTGATTGATGAGGTTGATAAGTCCCTCCACAGTAAAGATGACTACAGTTACTGTCACAACTACATTTTTGATGTTCTCCAGAATTCAAGCAATTTCTGAATAACCACTTAGCCCCTACAGTTGCAGACTGGCCAACTTGGTACTTTCAGAAAAAGTTAATCTGTCAAGCCCCTGTCAATGAGTCAGTTCTATCACTTATCCCTGAACTTGGCCATTTCCATGTTTACCTAAACAGTTCTGAAGATGTTGTACAGAACTATCACCATGTATTCAAAGAAATCTACTCTGGGGTCTTTGGAGAAAGGGCTCATATACATGTAAAACCCAAGCCTGAGAAAGTAGCGATTTGTCTAGTCCTTGCCTTTTGTGGGTGGCTGATGATACGGCACCAAGTTCTAGATGCCTTTGGACAGTGCAAGGATGTCGAGCATGCCAGCTTGTTCCACTTGCCTATCTCCACAATCCTGTTATTGTCAAGGGAGGGAACTTTAGTTACCTGAAGCGGTCAATGATGCGCTTGGCGATGATGTCCATATCAATGGATAGACATCATTACAATAAAGCCAGCCTGTCCTGGATCAGTGATACCGACTACCAAAAGAAAAGTGTACCTGCCTATTATGAAGCAAAGGAGAAGCTCTGCTCAGTGATTACAGAAGGCTGTAGGAGAAAAGCCACTAGGGGTAATTCACCTTATACCAATATGACCGACCTTATTCCATTGGCCCCTTTGGCCACACTCTCATAAAATTATCTTTTTTCTTTGTGCTCGAGTGAATATGAAAGAAAAGAATAATTTCATGAGAAAAAGGCCACAAGAGCAATTCAGCTATTTTGGAATAAGGTGTATAATGTCTACTGAAGAAGTAAAAGAAATAACAGGAGAAGCAATGTTCAACTAGATATTTTGCAGCTGTCATGATGAGGGTTGAATAAAAAGCAAAATTTTGTCCTGTTACTTCCTTTATTTCGCAATTTGTTTTGGCTGGTGTTTTGTAAATTTGTAATATTTTTGTTCAAAGTAGGTATCTCATCTGAGGTGATCCTGTCAATGTTTGAGAGGGTCTCAACAAATCTTGGGAAATCTAAAAGACAACCAAGACCACTCAATAGACCAGATGGAAAATCCCCATATCATTTGTCCAGTTTTGACAAAGATGTTTCCCGCAAGTGTCTACCACTTGGATACTGATGGCCAGGAAATGAACCAAACCCATTGCTTGACTGTGATCATCCAAACTGCACCACTGAAGACAAAGTCAAAGACACAGTTCGCCTGTCTTGTGGGCATACATTGCATCTTGCATGTATGTCAGTAAATGGAATCCCAAAAGGCTGCACCGTTTGTCTACCAAAAGTTCTTCAAGATGTTGAGAAGCTTGCAGACAGCTGGAATAAAGGTTTGCTGGATGCAGGTCCACATGATGGTGGGGGGTAACAGGCGTGATGGCCCTGATCAGGATGGCGATGACGACCCTGACCAGCTGAAGAAGCCTGGAAAAGAAAGATCTAAAGGTTACTACCAGTCTAGCCATTACAAAGATCTTATAACAAGTAAAGTAGCTAACATGAAGGCTGCTATCCAAAGAGAGAAGTTAAGAGAAGAATAATAAAAAGCAAAATTTTGTCCTGTTACTTCCTTTATTTCGCAATTTGTTTTGGCTGGTGTTTTGTAAATTTTGTAATATTTTTGTTCAAAGTAGGTATCTCATCTGAGGTGATCCTGTCAATGTTTGAGAGGGTCTCAACAAATCTTGGGAAATCTAAAAGACAACCAAGACCACTCAATAGACCAGATGGAAAATCCCATATCATTTGTCCAGTTTTGACAAAGATGTTTCCCGCAAGTGTCTACCACTTGGATACTGATGGCCAGGAAATGAACCAAACCCATTGCTTGACTGTGATCATCCAAACTGCACCACTGAAGACAAAGTCAAAGACACAGTTCGCCTGTCTTGTGGGCATACATTGCATCTTGCATGTATGTCAGTAAATGGAATCCCAAAAGGCTGCACCGTTTGTCTACCAAAAGTTCTTCAAGATGTTGAGAAGCTTGCAGACAGCTGGAATAAAGGTTTGCTGGATGCAGGTCCACATGATGGTGGGGGTAACAGGCGTGATGGCCCTGATCAGGATGGCGATGACGACCCTGACCAGCTGAAGAAGCCTGGAAAAGAAAGATCTAAAGGTTACTACCAGTCTAGCCATTACAAAGATCTTATAACAAGTAAAGTAGCTAACATGAAGGCTGCTATCCAAAGAGAGAAGTTAAGAGAAGAATAATAAAATTGACCGCAACAGTGCTTTTAAAAAGCCACTAATAGTTTGTCACAGTGATTCAATTGTACATTTTATTTTATTTTTTTTGTCCCCTAATTAGTATGGGCTTAGACCAGGCTAATAGGTTCCTTGACACATTAATAAAGTTTCTATTCTATTATACTGTCATGAGATGGCTGATATTTAAATTGAATCCAAATCATTTCTTACTCTTTTCTTACCATAAAAGCGCTAGTACCAGCGGATCCCGGGATTGAAGGTTTTTATACATAATCAAATAAAAGTAAGACAATGTAGTACAAAATTCGTCTTATTCTTCTGCTCTTTGTCACAAGCTAGCAGATAAAATTGATAAAAGATTCAAAGAGAGCTCGAGTACGTTCAAGACAAAACTGAACTTTTGTCATAATCTTGTGAAATAATTCAGACAAAAGAACTCTCAATATTGTAAATAGGTAATTGCAAATATCGATATTGAACGCCACAAAAGATCTCTGCATTCCGAGATCAATAAAACAATCAAAACAAATCAAATTGCTGTGGTGAATGAGCGACGCCTGCACGAGTCTGCGAAATACACAGTTTACCTACCACAAATCAGGCGCTCTGGCGAGTGTATAGGATCCTGGGCAAGCAAGAAACACGACAAGATATATGGGGAATCCATGGGTTCGATTGTATTGTGATGTTCCCTGTAAATCGTATGGATTTAGTCCGGATAAACCTCTCTCACAGCAACTCGCCTTCGTTCGAGGTCAAACCTTTGGTGTGGAAGCACCGAAGGGTGTAATTTGCAAAGTAGCTCCGCTGGCCACGGGATGTGACGTCACAAAAACGTATTTCCACGGTGTCGGTTCAAGACCCACGAGTGACAGGGCATGTAATTTGTTTTCATTCAATCATTCTTTTTAAATACAGTTTATTTTTTCCCTCCTCCATTACCTAATCCAATAAGCGATTTAGCGAAAATATGTCTTCATAATTGGATTATTTGTGAAAATAAAATCTATATATTAATACCATAAGGAAAATCGTGTCGACACTCGCTCCGCTCAGCCCTGAAGCTGTGCCGCCAAAGAAGTTCGCAAACCCGAAGGGAAGGTGGAAATCTGGACCATGAGCGTGTCTTTGTTGGAAAAGATTCACCTCGGGCTAAGTTCTAATTCAAGCGATTTCTTAAGCGAGGGACAAAGCCGCCATCGCCGCCATGTTGAATTCTCCCACAGAAACTAAAAAAGAACTCGGTTCGCGCAGCCGAAAGCACCATTGACATTCAAACTAAATGGTTCTCTCACAGATTACATACAGGAATGTGCAGGGATAATTCTAACTTGAAAGATTTGAGCTGAGGAAAATTTTCATTCAAGTTTCAAGAAACGTACACACTACATTGCTTCCCTCGAGCACGCGCTAAGTCATGCTAAGTCGAAATGACACATTTACAAAACAAAGTCCGTGAAAGTCATGAATAATATTCTCTAAGTATAAATCCTGACGTCTCTATCGCAAAACGAAGGACACAATCCCGAAGAGAAAGAGGAAATCCCTCCAGTGGGCATGTTTTTGTTGGAAAAGATCCACTTTGGGCTAAGTTCTAAAATTCAAGCAATTTTTTAAGCGAGGGATAAAGCCGAAAAAATATAAATAATATAAACTAAAAAAAATTCTTAGTCCTTAGACCATTTTTACTTGACCTGTTTCTTCTCTCCCCTCTCTGACATACATACAATTCCGAAGTCAAATTGCGCTGTCGATTTTCACGGGTTCTTTGACCGATTTGAGAGACTGACACACGCGTGATTTTGTCAAACCAGCAGGGAGACCAGTGCAAAAAAAAAAAAATCCTTTTGGGCTCACTTCATTTATTTCGGCATGGTGGGACGGGGTGCTCATGCTGATGTGAGGTTATTAGTAATGTAAATCCAGCAGTTTATGGAAGGCGGAAATCATGAACCCCTCCCCACATCCATATGGCCATTGTGATTTTTTTCCCGTTTTTTTAAACAGAGAACACTCCCCCTTACATCATTCCGTGAATTTTTCACGGGCATCAGCTAGTGATATTTTATTGCGCTATTCGCATTGGTAACCGAGCCTTCTGGTGACATTTTTGCGAACTAGAAAACCTTTCTCGTTCCACAAATTAAGGAATTTTGCTTTTTTTTTTCGATATCATATCCAATATACAGAGATTTTCTAAAATGTCACGTATGGATTTCGCAAACTAACAAAAAAATACAAATGTTGTTGCCAAAAACAGAGTTCGAGAGACACCTTTTCTGTCGCTATTTCCTTTTTTTTTATCTGATCGTAAAAAGCATACGTGAGTCTGTGGGTATGGCGGTAGTCGAAATGTAAACATCACAAAAATGCGATTTTCTGCAAGTATGGGAACGAGAAGCGTTTTTTTCTGTAGCGATGACGTCACGTGATGACGTCATTGAAATTGACATTTCGTTCGATCCGAAGTTAGTTCTGAAAATTTCAAAGATTTTCATTGAAAGGTGATTGTTTTACAGGACTTTCAATTTTCCCTAGCAACGGTTAAAAAAGATAGGTAACGCACCCTTAAGAACATTTTATCGCAGCATCCATACCTACGATTCCTAGCTGCACAGCGTGGGGTTGTCAAGTAATGTTCTTGGGGGCGTGTAGAAGTTGTCTATCGACTTCATGGCCAGCCAGTTTATCCACACAGATCTGCAATAAACAGAAGAGTAGACTATTATCATTTTGTTATATGTTTCAGTAATGGTTCCCGCACTCCTGATAAGAATGTTATAACGGCTGTCTATTATAACATTCTAATCGAGTTTGTCTGACGGTATTGGGCAAGAGTAAACAAACGTGTATTTACATCGTTCATGTAGAGGTGTTGGCATCAAACACTGCGGTGAATTCATATAATAAACGTACCTTTTTCACTACGGGCTGCGAAGAGCTCTCTTGATTCCTTTCATGCCGTCGTAATACATACGTCCCGCAATTCATACGTAATTCATACGTCACACAACGTTAGTGAGCGGCCACGTTTTTGAGATGCTCCGCAGAGTTTGCAATTTTCATCCCACTTCGATAATTCTTATATTATGAAGGTTCTTTTGCTAAGGAAAATTTTAGCGGACATTAATTTAGATACTTCTGGACAAAAGCTTGATTTGGAGAGCCGTTTAACGGAGTATTTTGAAAGTAAAACGTACAGTTCTGTAGACAATGGCGGCCATGACTCTATTGACCTAAGCGTCTCCCAAGATGAAAACGCCGACCAGAGTGTGCTTATTTCTCCTCCTATCCCAAGCACAAGTGTACCATCAACTCATTCTACTTCAATTCCAAGCACTAGTGCAGTTGCTATGTCCTTGTCAATGAGCTCCCACAGAATTACGCCGAGCTGAAGTGCAAAGTAAAGTGCAAAGAGTCTATTATCGTTCCCAAACCTTGCGAAATCTCTCAACTTCGGGACCTAAATAAGTTACTTGAAAGGTCTGTTGAGTCACTGAAACAAGAAAAGGATGCCTTACTGGTGGCGCTTAGGTTGGATTCAACCAAACCGCCGTTCTCTGCCTTCTCGGCTGACGGTTTTTCGCGAGTCAGTTCCACCTGTTGCTCAAGAACTAGCGTCAACTAGTGCCCAGTTAAATAATATCGGGTCAAGTTTTAAGGAAGCAAAGGTTTCGACCTCCTCTAAGTCTCAAAACTTTGCAAACTTTGCAAACAACAATGACTATGGTTTCATCAACAACGATAACATTGAGTCAAATTGCTTAAACAAGAGTCTCCTACATTTAAATCCTGAAGGCACTCGTAAGCAAACTGATAATTTTAAAGCTCATATAAGTAAGTGATTGCTTTGTAACAAGGAGGCCGTACCTCTACCCCCTGATATTATTACAAGTAATCCCCCTGTGAGTTTGTTCCTAGTTGTCGTGGTTTTAAAATTGCTTGTTTAAATATTAATAGCCTCTCACTTCATAATGACGAGCTCCGGATCGTTTTGGATAAGAAACGTCTTGATGTATTGGCTATTAATGAAGCTAAACTCGATGATAATGTTAGCGATGGAGAATTAGCCATTGAGGGTTATGATATTGTGCGGCGTGATAAGAAAGAAAACGGACGGAATGGGGGTGGTGTCTGTTTTTATATTGATTATATTGCTCGTAATGACCTAAGTTCTGAGATTTTAGAGATTCTCTCGATTGAGATTAGGAAGCCTAATGCTAAACCCTTCATTATAACAACTTGGTACAGGCCACCTGATTCGCTAGTTGAGTTGTTTTCGATTTTTGAAGCCTATATTGGCAAACTTGATTCTGAGGGTCCTGAGCATATAATTTTAGGAGACATGAATGCAAATTATCTTCACCCACCGACTCTACTACAAAGGCGCTCTTGAATGTTACTGATATTATAATTTAAAACAGTTGATTAGTGAGCCCACTCGTATTACTGACAAAAGTAGTAAAACAATAGATCTCATTTTCACTAATCATCCAGAGAGCGTGGTTTGTAGTGGGGCATCCCATCTGGGCATTAGCGATCACAGCCTGATATATGTTTGTCGTAAGTTAGGCATTCCTCTTGTGTCTAAAGGTATTAATACTGTTATAATGCGTGATTTTAAACATTTTGATAGGGAGAGTTTTCGTTATGATCTATTATCCTCTTTATCCTCGGGCAATATTATTGGCACGACTGACCCAAATGTGATGTGGTCCGAGTGGAAGTCATCTTTTTTGAACATCTGTAATAAGCACGCTCCCATTCCAAAAACCCACTCCAATAAACCAGCTGACTGGAGTGCATATAGGACTTTTAGAAACCAAGTTCATGAAAAAATAAGAAACGCTAAAAACTTGTATTATACAAATTATTTTAGAACTTTTGAGGGGAATTGTCGTAAAATGTGACAAACAATTAATCAGTTAACTGCCGTAAAAGTAATAAGGCTGCAATCAATGGTGTAAATGTCAATGGCGAAGTGATAAGTGATCCAGCCCACGTCGCTGAGGTATTTAATACTTATTTTTCTAAGATAGGTCCTGAGCTTGCTAAATGTGTAAAGTAAGTAGATTGTTCTTTTGATGACTATTTGTCACCTACTGAGAAATGCTTCCAGTTGCAACAAACCAATAGCCAGCAAGTACTGTCTCTTTTGTCTGAGTTATCAAAGACCAAGGCGACTGGGTTGGACAACATTTCTGCCAGACTTTTAAGGGAATGCACTGATCTAATTGCCAGACCACTCTGTGCTATGTTTAACCAATCTGTCATCACTGGCGTTTTTCCTACAGAATGGAAAAACGCCAGAGTAATTCCGCTGTATAAAAACTTTGGGGAAAGACCTGATATGTCTAATTATCGACCTATTTCAATCATTCCTGCCATTGCCAAGGTTTTTGAACGTATTGTATACAATCAGTTTTAGCGGAGCTACTTTGCGGCCGAAGGCCGCAGAGCGGAGCACCATACCTAAGAAAAATGCGTTTAAATGATTGCAAATATAGCGCATGTATGATATCCCCACAGGGTACCCAAAGCATCACAGGTTGCAAAGGGATGCGAGTGAATTTTCGACGTCGAGGCATTTTTCCGCCATTTCCCGTGATTTCTGTGAAGCCCTACGTCACAACTTGGCGTGACGTCACAACAAGCGCCAGGGGGAGGGGTGGATGGCGCGCGCTCATGACGTCGCAACATGGCGGTATGGCAGTGAAGGGGGAGGGGTGGGTGGTCGGGGGGGGGGGGGAGATGCTGTTCACGTGACAGACTACAGGAAACCCAAACATCTAGACGAATCTTTTGATAGAAAAAATATCGACTGTGTACGCGACTGCAGAACTGTGCTACGCAAATGAAAATTTGTTTACAAAAAGCCAGGGAGTACAAGACAATGTCTGAGCCGTGTCTGAAGAATCAGAAGAGTGCCTTCCTATCATCTAGAAGTCCAACCAAGATTTTAGCGCCGAGTAGAACAGAGTAGAATTGCAATGGCTGTGCATTTCCTTGCGATGTCATTCTTCATCCTCTCTCCATTTCTTTCACAAAGCCGAGGCGTTTTAATAACTGGGCAGTGACTTTTTGAAGAGTAAAATTAACTGGGAGAAGCTCATTTCCACTACGGCAGAAGCCTGTGAAAAAAGGACGGTTTTATTTGTAGAAATAATTAGCAACACAAGTCGAGTCTTTAATGGCGGTCGAGCAATTCGTGGTTGAAAATTCCTGGATAAAGCAGTGTTTATTGGGAGATGACAGGACATTCACAGTTCCGAGGTTTCTATACACGGGAGAAAAAAACTACTTGGGATGAAGGTAGGAACTAAAGTTAGTTTACTGTGTTTACTGGTATAACATCAAGCATTTGACCTTTGAATCCTAGCTAGAAGGGCTAGAACAAAGCCGGCATGAGATTGAAACGCGAACTTGTTTTAGCTTCAAAATAAATTATAATGAATTAATGGGTTAATATGCGACCCCGAAAATCTCCACGATTCCTTAAACTAATAAGGCTAACTATTGCTTAAGCCGTGTGTCTGAATATAGGTTTCTGCACGCTCAGTGGCATTTCTCGAAATCAAAACAAGAACCACGAGGTAGCTAAGGAAAAGTGAGTTAAACAAACGCCTGTCACATTACATAAAGAATAACATATTATCATTATTCTGATTCACAGATAAATAAAAACTGTATTGTATCGAGCGGCACACAAGAAAACCTCTGGTCGTGCTGATCCCTACTGTTGCTGTACATTTGGCTGGCAGTCAAAACTACTTTACTTTACTTGAGAAGATGGTGATGGAGCCGTGTTCTCTTTGCTGCCTTGGATACTCGGCAACAGGACAATGACTTATGGCACTGAAGTTGTTTACTTAAGCCTGATTTCCATATAGTCGTATCTGTCTCATCAGTCGACCGTGAAACAATAAAATATCCTCTTATTTCATAGTGTACTACTATGTTGCTGTTGTTGTTATTGTTTATTTATTTATTTATTTTCTTTATTGTTAGTTAATTATTCTCCTTTGTTTGTCTCTCCTATGAATTGTAAATGACTATTATCTGCTTGACCACTGTTACCTAACTCGATTAGCTCTGCTATTTTTAGGTAAATGTGACCCTCTAATTACTTTAATTCATAACTTTTGGAAACTAGGCTTAAGGGTTTCTTGTGCATAGCAGAAGTTATTGAATTGGCACTGTCCACTATTTCGAGTGAAAAACCTTATGATAATATGCTTATAATATAGCTTCTTAGTAAAAAGATACTAGTAAGAACAATAGGAAAAAACAAAAATACAAATGTATTTAGTATCAACCTTTATTAGCCTTGATGCATAATGCATGTCGAGACAAGTGGAACCAAGTGAGGCCGTAGGCCTAGCCTGATTACATCCTAGTGTGTGTGATATGTATGTGCCCTCTGATTGTTTTTTCTTGGTGATAACCCATGTGTATGTTTGCATTTCACTGTGCAAAACAGTCAGGGACTGGTCATACATTAGAGGGGAGGGCCTCTAATTTTTATGAAGGTGAAAAGGGAGGGTCATTATTTTTTACGCAAATGTTGTTAGGGTAATACAGGGCCATAGTGATTATAGGGTCAGGGAGGCCTGTGCCCCCACAGTTTTTCCCCAGTAAGTTCCCCCAAACATGCGGTAATTTCACATGCTGGGCTCTAAACTTTCCCTAAAAGCCGACTTAAGTTGTTTATATGTTGTCTCCCCCCCAGTTTTTTAGTGTTTGGAGGCTAATGCTACGGCCCTGTAATAGGATCTCTAGATTAATAAAACTGTAAGTAACACTGAACTTGGCAAATAATTATTATCTGGGATTTTAGCAACATAATGTACAGATCTATGTTAATCATAAATACACACATAAGAAAAATTATAAAATTCTGACTCCGCCAATATTTCAACTGTACAAGATACTCTAATAGTATCACTCTGCCCTACTTTATCTTTCCAAAAAATATTGGTCAGAATTTTAAAATTCTCTTGTGTGTATTTATTATTAATTGAGAAATAGTCTGTTGAAGCTTAGGATATTTGTGAGTATTTTATGTAAAACATACGTACAGATGAATTAAGAGCGTCCGTCTGTAAATATCACCTATAGGCTTCAGAATGCAAAAATTCAAAATCGCTCAAACTTGGTCAGAAGTTAGGTCATAATGAACTATTCATGCTGTCCAACTTTCAGATCGATCTGATAAATACAGAGCGGAGCGAAGAAGAAAGCCAATTCATCGAATTAATTATCGTTTTTTTCGCATCTTTCACCTACTTCGAAATATGGCCAAAAACTCTTCTAAATTGATCAGCACGCCAAACAATCGGTTCATATCCTTGTAGATAAGATAACAAGCTTTCGATAGAGTGGTTTTAAAACTCTTTCTGATGAAAGATAAATATTTTAGCGATTTTTAAAACATTTTTTCGTTTATTCCTAAGGCCCAAACCGGGGGCTTATATCTCCGATGATATCTGGAATTGTCGAACTTTGAAATATTGGCGAGGAAAAGCAATGTTTCTGCTTTCAATTTATCAAATAAAATTTTGTGGCAATCAAAATCGCGAAGTTCTATGACCCAGAATTCAACCCCTGCTAAGCGCTAAATAGCGCTACGATTTCCAGGAACTGGAGGTCACGAACTACATAAACATGCACATACCTGGTCGCAAATCGCCAAAACCACGGTGAATAAACCCTCTCAGATAGCAAAACACTGGTATTGTTTCATTCCGAGACGATGCAGGACGTCCAGGCATAATTATTCAGCTTCTTCGAGCATTTTCCCCAAGACACAAAGTAAATAGATTATATCACCGATCGAACTCCAGGCTATCGGCACATTTTATGGAAATTGAGCCACTTCTAAACCCTCCCTAAGAAGAAATAATACTTTCCTTCCTTAGAGTTGAATTCCTGAGCTGACTTTCTACGGAAAATCAGGCAAAGCAGCGCGATTCCCACGAGTGAAGAGTTCAGACACATGTTTTGGCTCAAGTGTCATGTCGTGTGATATTGCGTTTTTCCATTTTTCCAGCAAAGTACTTGTGGAACGAATGGCTGCCGACAAATAATTTTCATCTCGGAAACTTTTGGCGAATTGCTTACAAATGCTCTTCCATTTGAACCTATATTCCTTCTTGAATTGAAATGATACAATATATTGCTCGCTACATGTCCAATTTGTTGAAAATCCATTGAGTTGTCCATTTTTTTCCCCCAGCTTTTCGAAGTAAATGCTTGCAAACTTTCTAGAGCTGTCAAAATCGAAAAACGTGCTTATGCAAATCATCTGAGTTTTGTCACGCGTGTAGTTTTAAAACGCTAACACAACTTTTTGTATTGTTTTCCGACTGAAAATTCGACAGGTTGCCTTGCTGGTATATACTAAAAGTTTGACAAATCTTATGTGCCTTCTTCATGATGGAATAGACTGTACTGAACTCAGTAGACGGGGCATTGATTAAGAGCAGGTATCCAATAACGGTGGCTAGAGGGATGTCTGGGTGGATCATGGCATGGAATCCACTCCATCCAGGGACGCACTGGGAAGCATCTCTTGAGTCTCTTGAGCCTGTCGGGCGGTAGACGTTAAAGGGCCCATGAGATCTCAGGTAATTGTGCCAGACAGACGAATGCATCGGGCGATAGCGAACGAAAGGCGAACAAGGCGAACGGAGGCCTGGCTCTTTTTCGAGGTTTTCTTCTGCTGCTTTAATGGTAGTTTCTTGCAGCCAAGCGTATATACTAGCTTCAAAATTGTAGAAGAACTCTCAGAAAATATAACCTTTGGGTTAGCTGTCTATGGCTGTTCGCAAACTGGACTTGGATTAGTGATCGATAAAGTTGTCTTGCCCGGATCTGACAAACGGAAAGAAGTCAACCAGTCGAGAGGTTTTGTCTTGCTATGAATGGCTTATGATTAAAGAAAGAATCTCCAGCTTTGTTTTAGCTAGGGCACGGAAAGAATTAAATTGTGAAAAACAAGCATTTCTCGTGGAATTTAGCCACGGTTGTATCATCGACGCTCGTGAATTACAAGTCACTCAAGCTCTAAGGAGAAAGAACACTGCTGCGACTGGTTTTCTCGACAAAAAATACCTAAAGGTGCAGTTTTCAACGAAAGAATATGCTTTGGAAGCAATATTCAGGTAAGCTTTTAAGTTAAGCTATTTTCGAGCTTTTTGGTTTTGGGTGACTGACCAATTTCTCACTGAAGAAAAAAATTGTCCTTTTGTGCTTAATGGCTGCAGATGTGAGACCAATAAATGTAATTAAGAGAGTGAATTAATGCTATATTTTATATATATATATATATATATATATATATAAATTATCACAATAAAGAGACAATATGGTTTTAAAACGTGCCTATATTTCGAGAACATCCAGTTCCCTTCATCAGGGCATACTGGAAAGCAGGCGTCATAGTACAATTAAAATAACGGAAAACAACAATGGAAGCGCGCGCATGTGAGCGATAAAGCGCGCGCACTATATACATATGCCACATTTACACTTCTTGTGCCCGCGTGCGCGTTTTCTTATTCTGTGCATAGAAAAAGTCATCTTCATTAAGTCCATGCGGTGCTAGTGAGTTCAATCTATACGCCCACTGTCCCTCTTTCCGCCTCACTTCATTAATCCGCTCCGCTCCATCAATGATTTGAAATTGCAAATCCTTCTCACTATGGTGTTCACTATTAAAATGTCTGTAGATGATATCATCCCGTGATTTTCTCTCTTCGTCCATCCTTGTGTCCTTATCCTACTACGATGATTGTTCATACGTAATCGAAACTTAGTCGTGCACGAGCCCACATACTGCATTTTGCAAGCCTGACATGTGATCAGATAAACTACGTTTGACGAGTTACAATTGTATTTCCGGTTTATATTGTAACTTTTCCCTGTCTTCGTGCTCATAAACGTGTCTCCAAGTTTAGCAAACTTACATACTTCACATCTTCGCGAGGCACACCTGTGGTAGCCCGTTTCTTCCTGTTTTGGTCTTTGATCCACCTTAGCACGTACTAGATAGTCCCTAAGTGACTTCGGTTTCCTATAGGCTACCATTGGGACATCTTTTATTGCTTTTGCACATCGCTCAGACGATCCCAAAACCGGTTGAAGTTTATGTAGTAATCCCGCAACATTGGGAAGACCCGGGTGGTAGGTTAAAACGAAAGGGACTCGGCTGTTCTTTCTTCTATCTTCTCTCGGCCTAAGAAGGTCGCTCCTCGACAACCTCCGAACCTTGTCGATCTCGCGCTCTACAAATGTCCGATCATATCCCCGTGTCACCAGATATCCACAGAGGTCCTCATTGATGGAGCGGAGCGGATTAATGAAGTGAGGCGTAAAGAGGGACAGTGGGCGTATAGATTGAACTCACTAGCACCGCATGGACTTAATGAAGATGACTTTTTCTATGCACAGAATAAGAAAACGCGCACGCGGGCACAAGAAGTGTAAATGTGGCATATGTATATAGTGCGCGCGCTTTATCGCTCACATGCGCGCGCTTCCATTGTTGTTTTCCGTTATTTTAATTGTACTATGACGCCTGCTTTCCAGTATGCCCTGATGAAGGGAACTGGATGTTCTCGAAATATAGGCACGTTTTAAAACCATATTGTCTCTTTATTGTGATAATTTATTTAATCAAGACAATGGATTTACTGATGCTTGGGATGGACTATATATATATATATATATATTTTATAATCGACGTAGCCAAGAATGTTGCTTCTCCCTACAAGTTTCAAGTCGTCGCAACTCCTGTTACTTCGCCACAAAAATCGTGCACCGTTGTGCACCGTCGAAGAATAATCGACAAACTTGGCACAGTTATAGAATATCATCTAAAGATTTCATATGCCAAAGATCCGTTTCTAAAAAACATTTTAAAAGCAGAATGAACGTAAACTGTAGAGGGTAGTGGCCAGTCATAGGAGAGAAATGAACTCGCTAGAAAGCCAAGGCGGCTTGCATAACTACTCACCGTTCGCCATGTTTTCTCTTCATCGCAGTAAAACACCGTGTAAGATAACAAGAGATGTCACACTCGCTATTTATACTCTCGAAACCTGCAACGAATCCTGGGAAAGCTTTTAAAATGCGGTCCGCAAACTCCAAACGCTCGCGGGCCCAAAGGAAAGTCCAAAAAGCGATGACGTCATTTTCAATCCAATTAGACTTGCTTCCTATATAGGAAGTATTTAGTACCATATTTAAGCCATACTTGTGTGACACCAGACGTTTAAATGTCACACACGCAAGGTCAGGTTTGACGTCATCATTTTACGTAAAGTAACAACTATAAAAACATTTTTCATCCACTCATTTTTTTATAGCATGACGATGCCTGAGTCGAAGCCCTGGTGTTGTTTAAAAGCAAATGGCGGACGTTATTAAAACAACAGGCACCTTTGCGTGGGTAGGGGCGGACATGCTGAAATGATTTACCATGGCTCCAATCATGGCTTAGCCATGATTTGCATCATTGCAGCCAATTTTGTCAGACCCGCTGTGAGTAACGCCTCAGCTCTTATGACCCTCAATCGGTTATCTTGGTCTTTGTGGTTCGCCGGTTTGCTGTAGCAACTACTTCTCATGGCATTGGTTATCCTAGGGTGATAACAATAAAAATCAGAGTAAAGAAACAGTTCTGAGGCAACGAGAAGTCTCATTTTTGATGGCATGTCGATGCCTGAGTCGAAGCCCTGGTGCTGTTTAAAAGCAAACGTTATTTAAACAACAGGCACCTTTGCGTGGTGCGTATGATCAAGTTTGGTAGCAAATTAAGATCGATCGCGTTATCCCCCCCCACCTTGTTCTTGACCATTTGGGGCTCAATTTTCTGACCAAATTTAGACCAATTTCAATGGCCTATAAAATTCCGTACGCATAGTAAATTCCCAACCAAATATTATGTTCGAATTATTTGCTATTCAATGCGACTACTTGAGCGAGATTAATATATATTTATACGGCGATCGCAAAGTTGACAGCTAAACAGCTCAAATTGAAATTCGAAATTTATGTGATTTTTGAAATTAATTTTCTCAAAAGTGCGGCAATGAATTTTAAAAATAAAGCTGTTTTTTTTTGCAGGCTCATTCCCTAGTTAATAATAAAAAGCAAACTCTTTGTTGGCAAGTTTCAATGCCGTTTCAAGAAAACTCCAAAAGTATGCCTAGCCAGGCCGCAATCTGACAACATTTTCCCTCTATGTTTTTGACAGGCGCCAAAGAATATTGTCGATATGTTTTTTAAATTTGGGTGAAAATATATTTCAGATTGTTAAAAGTTTCGATTGTGTTTAACAATCTATCTAATACTCTACTTAAACTAAATGTGCCAATTCTCAGTTGAAGGCGGTTCAATTTACGCATTAGTTCACGCTTCCTAGGTCAAAGCGTTTTAGACTAAATGGCGTTCAGCTTACATCCTATGTTCAACTTTTGTCTAAAGAGAATAAAATGTATGAAGATGGGCGCGCGGAGAAATAGAAATTATGTTCTTCGAGTTTTAAATTCGCGTCTGATATTGCATTGAACAAAAGAATATATTAAGTTCCATATCTCCAAGCGACCATGTATTAATCTGTTTATTACATAAACATTTCATTTTTAACGAAATATTATGTATTTAGATTTAAATTTGCAAATAATAGACTCTCGTGTGAAAAAGTAATTTTTAATGGTCAATAAACACTCCAGTTTATATAATACAATGCGATACTATCTACTTTAAAAATTTTTATCATACTGTATATTCTTAATATTGCTAAACTAAGAAATGTAAAGCACTCTTACTCAAACCTTTCTAAGAGTAGAATAGGTCGGTCGATGATGCATTTTTTAAGAAATAGCGCTATATAAATTTTATATATGATTATTATTTACTATTTTAACTGGTCCCCATTAGTGCAAATGTAAGGTGCTACTCATTAGTATTCACTTGTTGGCTCTACTCGCTTCGGCCGGTCGCGTCTACGTCCAGCTCCACCATTCTACAACTCTACGACACCGACTACAATCTGGGATAATAAAATTCATCGTCTTCATGGCTCCACTGGTTTCTGCCCTCCTTCACGTGGCAATCACTGTCTTTGTGGCTGTTGGTCTGAGTTTTGTGATTTTGACGGTTTGCTACCTAAGAGTTTAACGAGTCCACCTACACGTGGGTAAATGTAATTCAACTGGGATGTTACCAGAGCTTCTTACTTTCCATCGGAAGCTCGCCTATTATTTATTTTACTAAGGTTTGTGATACAGTATTGCTTTGCCGTTTCATGCAGTGTTTACCATCTTAGCAGTAATTGTATAATTTGCCTCGCGTTGCTTAGTTCAGTTTTCAGTCGCTTGTATGTCCTGTGTTCTCTTTATTTAGGTTCAGTAAGCGTGGACCTAGTGTCGGTAAATATCCGTTGTTTCATGTTAATTCCACCAGTGAAGCCAGCAAGGGGCTGTGGTTTGGAGAATATTAGATAAGCGATATGTCCACCAGTGAAGCCAGCAAGGGGCTGTGTTATTTTCGTTAGTCTTAAAGTGTTAATCCACCGGTGAAGCCAGCAGGAGGGCTGCTGTGATTTGGAGAATATGTCCACTGGTGAAGCCAGCAGGGGGCTGGGAGTTAGTTCTGTAAATTCCACAAGTGAAGCCAGCAAGGGGCTGGGATTTCGGAATATATTCCATCTGTCTTTCGCATACGTTTATACTTTATTGCTGGGTCTGTTACACGAGTCATGCATGTATGTGTGAATGCGCATGGTGTGACATCGGGTCACGCATGTTTTATACTGGGTCTGTCACACAAGTCTTGCATGTATATGTGTCTGAATGCGCATGGCGTACATACATATACATACATACACGTTTTATTTATACACGGTAAAAATCTTCAGTAGTATACAAACATGTAGTGGATAAAACAAATACATATTAATACTGATTTACAAGATTGCCGTGTGGGAGTCGAATAGTATGTCATAGGTATTCCATAATTTTTCGTTTGAACTGCCCAAGAGAAGATGCGGTACGAATATCGCAGGGCAGAGAATTCCAGAGCCAAGCCCCGTCGTAGCTGATCGCCCTTTTAAGGTAGTTTGTTCGAGGCTTGGGCAGATTTAATTTGGTTTTATGGTCTCTTAGTGTATACGGTGTGGTTCGGTTAATGAAGAGATCTCTTAAGTAAGATGGGGCAAGGTTATTTAATATTTTGAAGATTAGGATGGATTTGTGTTTTTTCCTTCTTATCGATAATTTGTCCCAGTGTAGGCTCTCAAGGAGTGCAGTTGCGCTACAGTCATAACTGGATTTGGTAATTACCCTGGCCGCCCTATTTTGGAGTTTTTGCATTTTGTCGGATAGTTTGGCACTACATCCATCCCACACAGGACTACAATAGTCAAAGTGGGGCTGGATGAGTGATTGGTAAATTAGGGTGGCTGAAGCGGATGAAATGAAAGGCCTTATGCGTTTGAGGGCACCGATAGCTGCAGAGATCTTTTTGGATTTTTCCTCAATATGATTGTCCCATGAAAGCCGGGTGTCAATTGTTACGCCCAACGATTTGGCGGTGGTAACCCGCTTTATGGGATTATTGTCTATTTCGATATGAATATCGTCACTTAAGGTCGCTAATTGTTTTTGGCGGGGACTTATAACCATAAATTCTGTTTTCGCTATATTTAAACTAAGGCGATTAGACTGCAGCCATTTGTTCAGGTTCTTCAAGTCTGAGTTAATCAGGTTTGAAGGTTATTGGTGGTATCCGCAACAAAGCTAATATTCGTATCGTCAGCAAACATCCTTGGCGAGCCTACACTGAGACAATTTGGGAGGTCGTTAATGTAGATAAGGAATAATAGGCAACCTATAATGCTGCCTTGAGGGACACCACACGTGATCGGCAAAGGGTTTGACAAATAGCCATTGACATTACATTTCTGGTTGCGATTGTTAAGGTAGGACTCAAACCACTCGAGGGTAGGGAGGTCAAAGCCATAATAACTTAATTTACGCAGAATAATTTCATGGTCTATTGTGTCAAAGGCTTTTTTGAGGTCTATAAAGACCACACCATTTAGGTACCCCTTGTCGATATTAACCGACCAGTTATTTGTGGCCTCAATCAAGGCAGTCAGGGTGCTATGTAAGGAGCGGAACCCTGATTGACAATTTGCAAGTAACTTATTATCGTTCAGGTACTCATACAGCTGATCATAGACTGCTTTCTCGAAAATTTTGGCTACAATAGAAATAACGGAAATCGGGCGATAATTATTCATGTCCGTTTTCTTTCCTTTTTTGAAAATCGGAGAAACTCTGGCAAGCTTCCAATCAGCTGGAAAAATACCCGAGCGAAATGATTTATCAAAGATTTTCGTGAGAGATGGCGCTATAATGTCAGCTGCCATTTTGAGGAGTTTACTAGGGATTTTGTCTAACCCGGTTGCTTTCCGTTCATTTATTTTACCTAAGAGCTTATTTACTTTTTGGACTGTAGGTGGTTTTAACGGAAATATTTTGTTTGTTGTTTGTAAGAAAGACTCTGGCTGCAGAGAAGATGAGGGAATTTCAGCAGCTAGTTTTTCTCCGACCGAAATAAAGTGAGAGTTGAAAGCGTGCGAGAGGTCTTTTGGTGAAGTCACCGACTCGCCTTCAAATTGCACTTCAGATACTGCCATGGACTTACGCTGGCGTGCACTCAATTCATTAATTAAACTCCAGGTTTTCCGTGGATTTGCATTGTGTTCTTCGAGATTTTTTGTAAAATATTGACGCTTTGCTTCTCTTATTGCGTTATTTGTTTGGTTGCGCGTTTGTTTGAACTGATCCCATAACTTAGGGGTTTTGTCTTTTGTTGCTTTTTTCTTTAAATAGTCTCTTTTGCGCATTAAACTAATTAGCTCGCTATTGATCCATGGGGACCTTTTGGTACTAACTCGTTTTGTTTTTAAGCGGTGCGTGCTTGTTTGCGCATTCCATAAACTGATTTTTCCACCTGACCCACATTTCATTTGGATCATTGCACTCATCGGAGCCTTCCCATGAGATTAGTTCAAGGTCACACAAGAAGCTGCTTTTGTCGAAATTTCTAAAACTTCTAAATTCAATAGTCTGTGGGGCAGAGCGCTCATAATGACTTTTGCGTGTCATGTATACAACTGGTGGTCACTGATACCGAGATGAATAACGCCTGAATCTGTAATTTTTTCAGGACAATTAGTAATACACAAGTCGATCAGACTTTCAGATTGGGGCGTAATTCGTGTCGGTTCAGTGATCAACTGAGATAGACCGTATATGTCAAATATTGTTTTCAATTTAGTAGCTCTTGAAATGATTTGAGGGAGGTTGCTCCTGGCAACAAGCATGTGTTTATGTCCCCTGACAAGTAAAATTCTAAATTGAGAGTGTCTATTTTGGCGACTAGTTCCTCGAAATCGTGATAAGAACTAACTGGAGAATCTGGTCTGTACCAAGTACTGACTAAAATAGGCTTCGATCGAGGTTTTGATATTTCGATTGTTAGGAATTCAAGATTTTCGTGAGTTAAATCAGCACGTATCTTGTAGTTTAGATTACTACGGACGTAAAAACAAACACCGCCACCGTGGCGGGTTCGATCGAGCCTAATTAGTTCAAACCTGGCAAATAGACTTCATTATCGTCAACAGAAGAATCAATTTTGGTTTCGTTAATAGAGAGTATATCGATCTTAACTGTGCTCATGGAAACTCTTAGTTCGTCCATGTGTTTAGTCAAACTATTGCTATTTAGGTTTGTTATTACTAATCCGCGAGTAAATTTGCAAATTGGATTCAACTTACCATTAGTCGGAGATTCAGGGTTTTCATTAAGCGAACGCACAACCGAACTATTTGACTCCCAGGCGGCAATAATCTAATTTTTAGACATAAAACTAACGAAATTTGCAGCTAAGATGGCTGTGCCGTGAGGGTTAAGATGGAGTCCGCTTTCATTTAGATGGCGATCCGAGAGGATGTTGGTGTGAGTTAGAAGTTTCCACTCATTCTGTCGACAGAACTTAGCAAGGACTTTGTTAACTTCGCCAACCTTGGTCGCCAAATCGTCATCATCGGAGCGGGCGATGAGGGCGGATAGTGCAACTTCGATTTCTGGTGCTGCAGTCTGTACTTCACGTACAAGATCGACAATCTCTTCCGCACATTGCCTTGGACTTTCGGTTTCACGTAGGCTGTTTGTACCTACATGGAGAATAATTCTATCTGGAGCCTTTCGAAGAAGAGGTTTTACATGGTCCCTCATGTCTTGGGTCGAGCAGCCAGGAAAGGAATTATTTTTACTTTACGTTCGCGTGTTGACATTTTGTGACCCTTCAAGTATTTGAGCATCGAGTCCCCGGCAATGATTGTAGTGGGTTTATGATTGGGTTGGCCGGATGGAGGTTTGCTTCTAGGTTTCTTGGAGGTGTTTTTGTTGCTTTTGGATGGATCTTTGCTTTTCGGTTTGCTCATGTTTTTATCGACCGACTCGGCCTGAAAACCTGCCTGGGTCGCCTGAGAACCTACTGGTATGTCGACGAGGGCTTTTTGTTGGTGATTTGACGGAGTTCTTTGGACTTTATCATGTCGATCGCCTGTTGAAACTTCACTTTCCGTAACTACTAGCCTCATAGCCGTCACCAGACTCTTATTTTCATCTCGGAGAGTTGAACTTCGCGCCTTAGACGAGTACATTCTTCTCTAAGTGCTTCATTTGAGTTCGGAGGCCATCTTCTTTTTGGTTCGGAGTGGCGGGAGATTTTAAACACTCGTTGATGTAATCGAAGAGGTCGGATTTCAGTTTGGAAAGATCCATTTTTGTAATAAAATTGCTCTCGCTATCTTTATCCCCAAGATGGACGACTGAATGGTTTCCTCCCTGGAGAGCCGAGAAATCAAGATCCAAGCTTTCATCTCGTGTGTTCTGTTGGCTCATGGCGTCGTCTTCCAGTTCGGGTTATGTCGACGATTTATCTTGCGATTTACTGCCAGATCGTGTCTGCCTCATTCCGTTAAACGGTATTAGGATGGTTTAGTATACAGAACTAATAAGATAGCGAGTGAAAAAGTTTTCAGGTTATGTTTCGCAAACGTAGTAGTCGGGAGCTGAAAAGGACGCGTCCGTTCAGCTCGAGCTATTGGGCTCGGGCTATTGGACATCGGGTCACGCGTGTTTTATTCTGGGTCTGTCACACAAGTCTTGCATGTATGTGTGTGAATGCGCATGGCGTGACATCGGGTCACGCGTGTTTTATACTGGGTCTGTCACTGTCTTTGTAAATCTTGTCTGACGTAATACGTTTTGCCCGTGGCAAAACTGGAGAATGAATTACATTCTACTAAAAATTCTTACAAACGTCGCATCGGGATTTTTGGCACTTAAAACAACCTGAACGGGTCTCCTGTGGCATGAGATCACTGGAAGGCGCGCTGACCTTCAGGCGCGAAGGCGCAAGCATTCTTTCAAATTCTTGGGCCTTCGAAATGCCGGAATGATCGATTTCTCTGGAAAAAAACCGCAGTCTGTCATAACCTTGTTCAAAAAGGTATTTCTGGTACTCTGAATTACGCTTGGCCAAAAACCGGTTTCGAGCAGTTACGCTTAAGTCTGAGCGCCACACTGTAAGGAATTGCTTTCTTACAGTGTTTAGGGTGAGCACTTGAGGGGGGGAGGTAGATATGACTATCGGTGGGTTTTGAGTATGTATCCGTTTCAATGAATCCATCTACCAAGTGTAGCGTAAGATCTAAAACGTTGAGCTCATTTTCATAATAACCAACTCAAGCTTAATAGTAGGATAGAGCGAATTTAAATAGTCTTTAAATTCGTGTAGAGCTGGAAGACCATGTATCCAAAAATCCACCATCATCTCTATACCTCCACCATTGAAGTGGCTTAAATTTCCCCGAATTATTATGGCCTAAACAGATCTCCGCTGCTTCCAAATGCAATTGGTTGAGGGTAATTTAGAAAGCCTAGAGTGAGTGCTTTTTTGACAGCAGAAAGGCCCAGGTTATTATCTATGTTTGGAAACATAGCCACCACATCCCAAGAGACCAAAAGAGTACCAGGGGGGAGGGTCCGTTCTCATTGACGCTCTTAATCCTATTTAACAAATCGTGGTATCCTTAACAAAGACGGAGCGCTTTGAGCTAAAGGTTTAAGATAAAACTCAGTAAGGCAGAAAGCTTCTCGATAGCGGTCCCACAACAAGAAGATATAAGGCGTAGAGGATTGTCAACTTTGTGCGTTTTAACATTTCCAAAAGCTACGCCCGGTTTAGCTTGAGTGCTTTCGAGCCACTCCACTATCTCGGAACTAATCTGCCCTTTACTGAGCCATTTGCTGCACCACTGAGAATCACGATTCATGTGATCTATAGTAGGATCCTTACTAAGTTCCTTATAGTGTAAGGGGTTTTTCAAGTTGCCCTAGCATTTTAGAAAGATACTCGTCCTTATTTAAAACAACAAATCTAGAGCCCTTATCTTGAATCCTTAAAACTCGGTCAGAATCACTTTTTGACAATAAAGCTTTCTTTCAAGCAAGATTATCTCTGCTTTTCAAGATTTTGGGGATTGAAAATGCCTTTCTTAACCTCTGCCAAAAAAAGTTCTACCTCCGGGTACTTGGACTTGGTGGGTTCCAAGAACTCCTGCTTGGTACTTTGAAATCCCTCAAATCATCATCATCATCAGATAGACCCCCCTCCTCATTAGACTTGTTATGAAAATAAACCTTCAACCTCACCCTCCTCTCGAACTTCTCCCAATCATGTACAAGCTTGAGCCAATGAACATCCTTCGGTGTGGGGCAGAACGAAGGGCCTTTGCGTAACAAGCTTCCCTGGGCTGTAGTGATTTCCTTGGTGCTCAGATTGATCGGGTCCAAGTCCAAAGTAGTAGATTCCCCAGAGTTGCTTGCCCCTTCTAGTATGCGTATATCCTGCCTCTTCTTCACCCGATTCTTTCGTCTTAACTTTAAGAATCGCCTTCTACCAGTCCGTCCAAGGCCAGAGCCGCCAACGTTCGGTACGGAATCTTGACCATGGGGGTTCTCTCTGTTTTCCGCGCGCGCTAACGGTACCGCCTTTGCCAGTTTGAAGTACTCCTTTTCCCGTAGCTTGATTCGCAGGGAATGGATTCTTGCTCTCGCGTGTACCAGATAGTTGCGGCCGTAGCTTGGTCAATATATATATATATGTATATCTGTCATAGAATTTAAATATGTTAATCACAAATGAAGACAAAAATATGTCATTTCAAAGATACCTATATTTCGATCTCTAACAGAGATCTTCAGGGTATACTAAATACAACCGTTACAATCATATTCTAATAAAACCCTACCCCGAGCTCTAGTGTTTTGTACATAAAAACCATCGTTCTCATTGAGTCCCTTTGGAGCGATTTACAATTTACAAATCCATTGGCCTTCCTTTTCCCGGAGTTCTTTCTCCCCCCTAACCCAGTCTATCAACTGAACTCTCATGTCTTGTAGGCCGTGTGCCCCTAAGCCATAGAAGTGCTTGTATATGGTCTCGTCTTCCGCTCTCTTTGCCTGGTTATTACGACCATGCACATTCAACCTGCTCTTGTGGTTGTTAACCTTACTCGAAACTTGGTAGTAGTTGAGCCGACATACTGTGCATCGCATTTTCCACATGACAAGATATATACCACATTGGTAGAGTTACAGTTCAAATTGTAATTTATGCTGAATCGCTTCCCTGTCGTCTTGTTAGAGAAAGCATCCCCCAATTGCAAATAGTCGCATACCTCACATCTACTGGAACCACACTTGCAAGTGCCTAAAGCCTTAGCTTTAGGTTCACTACTAAATTTAGCTCGTACCAAATAATTTGAAAGATTCTTGGGCTTTTTAAACGCAACCATAGGAACATTTTGTATGTTCCAACACTGGATGGAGATCGTGTAAAATCTTGCCAATATTAGGAGTCCCGGATGATAAGTCACGACAAAAGGTATTCTATTGTTCTCTTTTTTTGGTTTCTCTCGAAGGGCTTCATTCCGTGACACTCTCCCAGCTTTCTCTATTTGTTGTTTAACAAATCACCTCTGATATCCCCTCTACTAAGAACGATGTAAGGTCCTTCGTTCTTTTCAAGAAAAACGTGTCCTTTGAGCAAATTCTACGGATGTCTATATAAAACCGACGGATAGCCATCAGTACCTGCACCATACTTCCTGTAACCCGAGGACATGCAAGGACAGCATTCCTTATGCACAAGCAAATTTCATGAGTGGCACATGTTTACGGCAATTTTTATTAAAAAAGCTGAAGAAAGTCGGTCAACAAACATAATGAAGTAACAAATTAGATTTATTTGTCTCAAAAATCGGCCTCACAAATCTTCTGAGCATTGTCTGTGAAAAACACGATTGCACTGAAACCCGAGGAAAATTCATGCACTCTCCTTTATTTTATTAACTTGACAAAAATGAAAACTAGGAGCCCGAAACTATAATCTACAATATGTCGAGAAATTACAATCGAAAGAGCTAGTTGTCAAAGTTACCTGAGGATAGTGTCTCTTGCAACGTGGATCATCGATCAGCAGCTTTTCTTGTTGTAGTTGTTTTGCGAGGGAACTGTCCGTCACAAATAAGACTATAAAGTCAGTTCTCCCTCTTCTTACCTAATGATAACCTCATAAAGCCATTTCACAAGGATTCGTGTTGCTGTTTTATTCTGCTAAGTCGCTTTTTCCCTCAAATATCCAGTGTTTACGATGTTTATTCACTCCAATGTTTTCAGCAAACTACTTGTGCAAACTTGTGCAACCAGTGGCTGCGACATTGTTTTTTGCGTGCGAACTGTCCTGTCACAAACAAGACTTCAAGTAGTTAGTTTTACCTCTTCTTGCCTATGATAACCTCATAAAACCATTTCACAAGATTCGTGTAGCTTTTTCCCTCGAATATCCAGTGTTTATTCACTCCATTTTTTCAGCAAACTACTTGTGCAACGAGTGGCTGGGCTGCCGCCGGCAAATAATTTTCATCTCGGAACTTTGGCGAATATGCTTACACACGCTCTTCAATTTGAGCTTGAAATTCCTTCTTGGATGAAATGATACAATATCTTGTTCGCTACATGTCCGATTTTGTAGAAAATGGCTTGAAATGTCCGCCCTTTTCTGCAGCTTCTCGAAGTATTGCTTGCAAACTTTCGAGATCGACAAAAAACGTCCGTATATGCAAATCATCTAAGTTTGCGTGAGTTTTGTCACGCGCGTAGTTTTAAAACACCTGGTGTCCTGTCCATCACCGGGGCAACAGGGATACGCCCACGCAGGAAACTCAGATTTGAGCTCGATGGGTTAGTTTTGTGTTTTGATTTTTTTTTATCTCGTGCATTAGCCTATGGTGCTCCACAGGAGTTCCGCTATAATTTTTTCTTTGCATATCACAGGGTTCCCATGTGTACACGGACGGACGACGGACGGACGGCGTACGCTATAGGTTTAATACCAGAAAAATAAAAATAAAATCATATCTCCCGAAGGAAGCTTCTATAGAAGCCAACTTGGACAAATGTTTCAAAGACCATAAGAGGAACTCTACACCAAGTCACGTGCCCTTACGTCATCAATGAAGTCATCAAAATGATCTATAATGCCCGTGACGTTCAAAATCAACTCGATAGTATACTATACGTTTTTCCCGGTAGGGTGCTCCGCAGGAGCTCCGCTAATATCAACCCTTGTCTCTGAGAAGGGATCACCAGATTGCAACGATGGTACTTCACCAGTACAAATTGCAGGCTGAAATTCATCTATGCCAGTAACATCTACAAAACTACCCAGGTACAATAAAAAAGGAATAGTTGCAGTTATTGTTGAAGTGACTTTTGGCACTAAAGTTCTAGACAAGCAATACAAACTTACACCATGGCTGTTCTCTAAAATTGTTCAGAAACACCTGTCATAACTGTCATATTTAAACAACAAGAAAACAGCCCGTCACTTCGTGACGCTAGAAGACTCAAACTGAGTCTCCCTTTCCTTAACCTGCTGATTTACATTACTAATGAGTCCTCCCTTTCCAAACTGCTGATTGACATTAATAATGATCTACCTTTTTGTTGTTTGTTTTGCATCATGTTCTCCACTTACAGCTCTAAAATCTGTCTAATACTAAGAACCCGCTAAAATTGAAAACGCAAGCCTTAATTACGGAAAAACCATTTGACTTCGAAATTGTTTTGTATGCTTATCAGTAAGGGAAGAGAAGAAACAGGTAAAAATAAATTGTTCTAAGAAATTTCTTAGTTTATCGCGCGCTCTGTATGTAGGCAGTGTCGTGGTAAGTTTGTTCAAACTCAGAATGAAATTTAACTCAGCTCATAACTTTCTCGAAGTAGAGTAATCCTACACACAAATGTAAGTAATCTGTAATAGAACCATTTAGGTTTGAATGTCTATTGTGCTTTCGGCTAAGGGAACTGAGTTTTTTTTAGTTTATGTGGAAGATTCAACATGGCCGCGATTGGCGGCTTTGGTTCCCCGCTGAAACAATCGCTTGAATTAGAAGTTAGCGAAACAAAAGCACGCCCACTGGATAGATTTCCTCCTTCTCTTCGGGTTTGTGTCCTTCGTTTTGCGATACAGCGTCAGGATTTATACTTAGAGAATATTATTCCTGGCTTTGCTTTGTGTAAATATGTCATTTCGCCTAGCACGCGCCCAAGAAAGCATAACAGCAGTGTACGTTTGTTCGGCTGAATGAAAATTTTTCTCAGCTTAAAGCTTTCGAATAATAATTATCGCTGTACATTCCTGCAGCAATCTGTGACAGAAATATTTAGGTTTGGATGACTATGGTGCTTTCGGCTGTGCGAAGTGAGTTCTTTTTAGTTTCTGTGAGAGATTTCAAAATGGCGGCGATGGCAGCTTTGTCCCTCGCTTAAGAAATCGCTTGAATTAGAACTTAGCCCTGGGCGAATCTTTTTCCAACCAAAACACGTCCACTGTCGAGATTTCCACCTTCTCTTCAGGATTGTGAACTTCGTTTGGCGGCACAGCTTCAGGGCCAAGCGGAGTGAGTGCGGACGATTTAGCCAATCAGAAACGTTTGCGCAGACAACCCGATTATAATAGTATAGATTAGCTTTACTGGATTCCCATGTTTGCTAACTATTTTTGTGACCAAGACGAATACCAAACAAAACCAGAATTCAAGCTAAAACAAATCACATGTGGCTGTATTGAATATGAATCAGAACTTACTTATAAACTTCACCCTGCTACACACAAGCAAATTTTTATTTGTAAGGCTTATAATACTACCGTAGCCTAGCATCACAAAAACAATAATCCCGATCAAGCCAGGAAAAGTTTCTTGAATAGTCTTTTCTTTTCTCTCTATTTCTACGATCCCTTTCCACGTACCTGGGAGTTTCATATTGAGGAGTCGCCCTTGGCCTTTTGAATGGTGTAGAGCAGAGTTCTAAACATGCAATCGTAATATTTTAATGCTATGGTAACAGATTTGATATAACGAAATGTGATTCCTTCCTTACCCTCGTTGGGAGAAAAGCCCAACTGGCTGGGAACCACATGGAGTACTGATATTTCTTCTTGTTCTTCTTCGTGTTCAACGCCACCAAAAGAAACTACTTGCGAGTTCAAAGGACATGAACTAGAAAGGCAAAATAAAAAACATAGTTATCGTACCGCCTTCAAATATATGAAAACAAGACAGAAGTATGCCATGCTCACTTTCTTCTGTTTACTTACTGCAGAATAACTTCGGCGAATTCGCTGTCAGTTAGACGTTCGTAGCCTTGAGAAGCCTTTCGAGCTCTCCACATATCACGTACGGACTCTCTGAAATAAATAACCTTCAGGTTTTCAGGTCTTCGTGGCCGTCCTCCTTTCATCTTCCGTATTTCCTTCGTCTCGGCCATGGCGGGCAATTCAGACGCCTTGACAAACTGGTCAATTTTACCGCTCAGCTAACTCAGATTTACCAAAAATCCCACAAAACTTCTCAAAACTATAAACTGTTATCAAAACAAACTATATCCCGCCAGAGACATTTTAGCGAATTTATTTCAATTTAACCCGTAAACACTTCAACATTGGTTGTGATTCATTTCCAAGAACTTCATGGCAACTGTATATACAGCCATTATTTCATCGATGCCAAGGGCTCCGCTAACTTTGGTCTGTGGCGACGCTAACCCAAGCGAAGATTTCGCGAGTGAACCTACACGCCGCGGCTGCAGGGCTGTATTAGAAACGTAGAGCGCTTCTGACATGTGAACCGGCTTTATTGCAACGATCAGATCGACTTGGAGTTATTCCTACAGGATGTGGCTCTCAGAATCATGGAAATGAACATTTCTTTGAAATTTCTTCTAGCTGCGAATAAATATTCAAATATCACCTCTACAATTACTAGTACCAACATAGAAATTCCTGACCACTCGCGCGGATCACATCGGAACCAGCGCCTTTCTGCTCAACGCCCTGCCCTCGCCGTACTGACGTCTCTGGGGAGAGTTCTTTGAATAGGTCTATAATTTCATCTTTGAGTATCTCGCGTGTCCTGCTAGCACCACGGAACAAAGGTTGACTCCTCGAAGCATCCCGCGGGACAATAGCGTCAACGGAACAGGCCAAATCAACAGAATGTTGGCCCGAAAAACCGCCTTACGTTCAGTAATGTCAACGCAAGATCCCTCAGGACTAAGTCTGAGGTTTTTTATCGACCATGTTGTCGAGAAAAATATCGATGTCTCCGTGGTGACTGAAACTTGGCTGGGGATGACGATAGCGTAACACTGGCGCCCTCGCTCCCCAAGATTACCTGTTTAGAAATATCCAAAGAACGGGGAATGCAACGCAGCGATCCGGTGGTGGAACCGGGATCTTGTTTCGTGAAAACTTCAAAGTAACACTTGCGGGAAAAAGCAAAGGAAATCTTTTGAGACATCTGAATGGAACTTAGCTGAAGGAATACAAAAGTTGTGTTAGCGTTTTAAAACTACACGCGTGACAAAACTCAGATGATTTGCATAAGCACGTTTTTCGATTTGACAGCTCTAGAAAGTTTGCAAGCATTTACTTCGAAAAGCTGGGGAAAAAATGGACAACTCAATGGATTTTCAACAAATTGGACATGTAGCGAGCAATATATTGTAATGCTGGTATGTCAGTAATGATTCGAGCTCCGCTTTTAGGCATTGCCTAAATCTATATATTAGCGGAGCTCCTGAAGCGGAGCACCATAACTTTTGAGTGGTTTCAGAGGTTTTGCCAATTTTAATGACGTAAACAATGACGTCATTTCACATGACTTTGACAATAGACAGGTATGAATCTAAGAACACCTTTTGCCAAGTTTGGTCGTTATTGGAGCTTTCCTTTTGGAGATATGATTTTTTCTTTTCACTCCTGAATAAAACGTATAGTGTAAACTCCGTGTGTGTGTTTGTGTAGTGCCGCCCGGCACACAGGCATCCCAATTCAGGCGGAAAATAGGCAAGAACGCACACGCGCGCGCTTCTATTTGTCGCCTTCGTGTTTTAACGGAGCTCCGGCCCGCGCTAGTTGACCAACATTGGGTTTAATTTAAAGTTATGTTAGAAACAAGGGGCGTGCACCACCTAGGTCACGCGGCATGACGTCACCGAGACGTCATCAAAACTAGAAAAGTCATATCTCAAGAAGGCAACATCGCTATTGACCTAGCCTACTTGTAGGCGTTTGTCGGTGTTTTATCGCAGGAGAAACCAGCGCGAATCGACTAGCGGCCGCCATCTTGGATTTGAGTGTCAAAATGCGAGCGAGGGGGGAAGGGGAGGGAGAGAAAAAAGCGAGGCGAGGGGGGGGGGGGGGAGGGAGGTAAAAAAAAGGAACGCCTACTGGATAGACTAGGAAATTGATGCTCGCCCACTCACACCTTTCCGCATCTCTCTGACCAAAATGACATGTCACCCAACCTTAGCCGGCAATCAAATTCGAATCATCCAGCGCGTGTGATTAAAACAATGTTCACGTGGACTAGTTGTCAAAATCCCCGGGAATACGCTGCACGAAGGAAAATAAAATGCAAGATGGAAGTAATCCAAAAAAAGCCGTAAAAAGAACATCCAAGCCTGTGGATTCTACTGACAACAATCTTGTAGGTTTTGCCCGTTTAATTTGCAGTGACATACGGAAAATTTTTAGTAAACCGTCCTGGGAAAACCTTTTCAAGATCTCGAAGAGTAGTAATACAAGAACGACAAAACACTCGGCCGATTTTGTGTGAGGAATTAGGATTTTTCTGTGCCTCGTGCAAAAGAATATTCGGAGCGCGTTTGCAGAAATGTGGTAGAAGTATAAGAAGGACCCATGCTTTCTACATTCAGTTGAAAAATGCACTGACCAACGAAGGAAGCACAAGGAGAACGAATCAGAAATCGTCGAGACCGGGAGATCCAACGGGGACTTCCAACGACGATCTCACCGGCGCGGCAAAGTTCTCAGAGACAACGTGTCGAAAAGCGTTCAGCTTCTAGCTCTGGTAAAGAAATCCCTCTCATTTGCGTCTACGTCTGCTACAAATGAAAACTTAACCCACTTAAACATCGACGATTTACTCGGAAAAGGAACTACACAAATAAAGCTTCTTATCCTGTTCCCCAATAACGAATGTAAGACGAGCTGCGAGTTTTCCGAAGAGTCGAAGGCTATCATTTTGAACATTTTATCGAAAGAAGTGGCACACTTGCTAACACATTATTCAAGCATCCACAGTTAAAAGAACCACTTTTGTTGAGCCTTCGGAATGTTGTTAAGAAAGAATTTATTGATTATTGTAAAGACTCGAGCAATCGATCCTGTTTGCAAAATCCCCAACGGAAGTAGCGCTGAAGTTTTGCAACAAGAAACTCCTCCAAGAAGTGGAAAACTCCTGCCCTGTATGGACTGCGGCAATCAAAGGCGCTTCTGGCGTTCAAGACTTTGTAGAGCCTGGAGTGACTTCAGCAAAACCAATGCATTGGCGCTCTCGACTGCCGCAATTGCGCGTGCGAGAACCACAAAATGACCGCGCTTGCCTATCGCATGTCAACAATTCTCTTTCATAGCGGCGCGAAGAGCGAAGACATCGCGCGTATGAATAATTAGGAGTCTGTATGTCGCCTGAATCCACCGTGGAATTTCAGCGAAAGATGGGCAAAACTTGCAAGACTAAAGTAACTTGAGTGAAGTCAGAAGTGAAAAAAGTCAAGGAGGCTGTAGCATTTCTTGAGCAAGTGGCGAGCGCCCATTCAGGCCAGGAAACTGCGGTAGATTTCACAGTGAACGCAGTCAAAGATCTGGACCGCTTCACTGCGGAAATTCACACATTTTGTAATGATCTTCTCGCGGAGCTAACACAACAAGGATTTTGACCATCCACGTCCTCGCCGGTGCCATAAACCATCTAAAGGCCACATATCTACCGGAATACAAGTAAGTCTTTGTTGCTCTTTCGATTGACTTTCACTTGGGGACCGGTCATTATTTATCTAGAGGGGGGGGGGGGGCATCTCGTTTTCTCGGATTTATACACTTGGTCAGTCTTGGATCTCTGATTTTGTTTTAGAGGCGATCTCGGATTCTCGCTTTGTCTCTATGTCTAGGACCCTCCAATTCTCGATCTCGGATCGGGCCGGACCGGACTACATGATCCATTCGCCACCCTATAAAGAAGTGAAATATTTTCGACACTCATTTGAAATCCACCTCAGGTATCTTGTTTCATGATTCC
>CM066922.1:9495860-9749630 GCA_033964015.1 Scolanthus callimorphus
GCGCAGTTATACTGTTGTTAATTAAAAAAGAGAAGTTAATGTTTACTTGTATTGGGAACAAATTAGATACTATATTTTATAGTATCTGAACAGAAGCAAGGGGTCAGACTTTGAGCATGTGGTGGTCTTAAAAGAACCGTTTGTTTTGTTTATAGTGGAATAAAGTGAAGTCGTTTAACCACCAAAAAGCGTACAGGGTACGTCCTTGTCTTTGAGGCGTAGACTACATCCATGGAGGTCACCGTCTTGCGTTTGGCGTGCTCTGGTAGTGTAACTGCATCGCGAATCACGTTCTCTAAGAAACCTTGAGGACTCCTCGTGTCTCTTCGTAGATAAGCCCCGATATGCGCTTGATCCACCTCGGCGAGCTAGACGGCGCGAATGGCTGGCTTGGTTATTCCTTGGATGTTATCTCGTAGGATCTTGCGATGTCTCTTAGCGCCACCTTTGCCAAGACCCTTTCCGCCTTTACCGCGACCAGACATGATTTTTCTTTCGGTATCGTGTGTTTGTACTAGGAACGAACTCTGCGAGTTGAGTGGATAAATGATGGCACATCACGGCGAGGCTCTGTGTATTAAAGGATGTATACGAACCTCCGAGAAACACGGTGTAGATTTATTTCAGGCGAACAAAGGTTTGCGGTTTCCTTTCGGCCTACGCGGCGTCATTTAGCTGCGCATTGTTATACCAAATTCAATAGAATCTCGAGTGCAGTTTCGATCCGGGCTAGCACTATAAAAGCAGAAGATTTTAAGCTAAGGCCTGCACTCATTCACCACTATCTAGCGATAACATCTCATTTGTTCAGATATGGCTCGTACGAAGCAAACCGCTCGAAAATCCACAGGAGGCAAGGCTCCTCGTAAGCAATTGGCTACCAAGGCAGCTAGGAAAAGCGCACCAGGCACAGGTGGAGTGAAAAAGCCTCACAGATACAGACCGGGCACTGTAGCCCTCCGTGAAATCCGCCGATACCAGAAGTCCACCGAGCTGCTCATTCGCAAACTGCCCTTCAGCGACTAGTGAGAGAGATGGCGCAAGACTTCAAGACCGATCTTCGATTTCAGAGCTCTGCCGTCATGGCTTGCAAGAGGCAAGCGAAGCCTATCTCGTAGGTCTCTCGAGGACACCACTTGTGCGCCATTCATGCCAAGCGTGTGACGATCATGCCAAAAGACATCCAGCTAGCAAGGAGAATCAGAGGAGAACGGGCGTAATTCAACTGGAAGCAGTCTCTCCAACAACAAACAAACGGTTCTTTTAAGAACCACCACATTTGAAAAAGTCTAATGCTATCGTGCTCTCTGTGCTTTGCTGTTTTTTATAAGCAAGCAAACAAATATACCATCATCTGGAAACATTTTTAGTGCCTTTAAAGTTTTACAACCAGTTTACAACCCTGTTTTCACGAAATGCATTTTGAAGTCAATCAAATTGTGTTCGCTTTCGTTCTTTTTTCCTGCTGTAAAATTCCGAGATGTCCAGCCCTTTAACAAATCCCCGTGTTTCAATACGAATCACATCAATTCTGTCTAGCGTTGTCTGCGGGAAATTGAAACTTATTTTAGCTACGAACAAAACGCACGCAGAAAGCCACCAAAGTGCGCACACAAAAACAACCATCTAATTCGGACTTATCTGAAAAAAGGTATCCAATTTGATTCTATGCTAAGAATGAAACTATAGATGTGTTATTTATTGTTCGCGATAATATTTTCCGCTTTTCTAAACGTTTCATTTCCTGAATCCAAGCCGTAAATTGCAATTATACAAAAACAGTCTCGAAAAAGCAAAACCTTTGTGAGTCTGTGCTTTTTGGTTTCTGTTAACTATTAGCAGAAATCTGCGAACGTTTGCTGATAATAGACAACTGGACAGCTTTCGACAGTTTTTTCTCATGATTTCAAGTAGGTGTGTGAAAGCAAATGAAATCATTATATAGTATACGGAGTTTTATATTTTTCGTGCGTCTAAAATTCTTGACATTCCAACGTTGTTTAGTTATAACGAAATGATTTTACTAATACGGCAGCCAAAATGCAATCTTACTCTACTTGTTCTATCCCGTCACTCTGACAACGACTGTTTTATTTTTTTCAGTGGAAACAAATAATAATATTGGAAAGAGAAGCTTGTAAGCACGACTTTCTTTTGATTTGGTGGCTCCTAAAAGAGCCGTTTTTTGTCAGCAAAGTTGTGCAACAACTTTTCACTTGGCTTTCTTTTCGACTTTCTTTGGCAGCAGCACTGCTTGGATGTTTGGTAGGACACCGCCTTGAGCAATGGTAACTCCATGTAGCAGCTTGTTTAACTCTTCATCGTTTCGGACTGCCAGCTGAAGATGACGCGGGATTATTCGGCTCTTCTTGTTGTCACGGGCAGCATTACCGGCCAGCTCAAGGATCTCTGCGCTCAGGTATTCCAGAACTGCTGCAAGATACACCGGGGCACCGGCGCCAACTCTCTCGCCATAATTCCCCTTGCGTAGATGACGGTGGATACGACCTACTGGAAACTGGAGACCAGCTCTGCTAGAACGGGTTTTAGACTTGGTTCCCTTAGCTTTGCCTTGCCACGACCAGACATAATTGTGACTAATGATTAATCAACACTGAGTAATAACGCTTAGCAAAATCTAGTTTGAGACTGACTTGAGCACTCAGTTCTGTTGCCTTTTATGCTGCAAAGTGGATCGAAATCCCGCCTTTCATCTACAATGACCGCTTTGTTTTGTTTGCGCAATGCAAATTAGTCTCTTTGTGCGGCGCGCCTAATCTCCAGGTAAGTAAAATCCGCCAATCGGAGGTCCGGGATTTCGATCCGACTAAACACAATAGCCCTCAACATAAATAGGCAGCGCGGATGAGGTACAAGTCAAGTCAGTGACAAACATCTCCTCAATCCAAATATACTACACAAAAACATGGCTCCCAAAACGGAAAGAAGGCTGATGCTGTGAAAGTGGCGGGAAAGAAGGGTATACAACTGGTGACAAGAAAAAGCGCAAGGCACGACGCAAAGAAAGCTACGCTCTGTACATCTACAAGGTTCTCAAGCAGGTCCACCCTGACACGGGCATCTCCAGCAAGGCGATGGGAATCATGAATTCCTTCGTAACGACATCTTCGAGCGCATCGCCGGAGAGTCGTCTCGTCTGGCGCACTACAACAAGAAGTCCACCATAAGCTCCAGGGAGATCCAGACGGCGGTTCGTCTTTTGTTGCCAGGAGAACTCGCCAAGCACGCCGTCAGCGAAGGGACCAAGGCCGTTACAAAGTACACCAGTAGCAAGTGAACAAGCGTCTTAAAGAAAAGAACAAAAAACGGCTCTCTTAGGAGCCACCACATGCAACGAAAGTTCAAACCTCATGCTTCAATGTATACTCGCTCTTGATTTGATACAACGCAATTTAGCTACGCGCCTTCTCTTGATATTTGCAAAACTTGCAAAGGTGGATAATTTTCTGGCAATTATTAGCCAAGTGAAAATTTATAGTATATCAATGCGTCTCCTGTCAGATTGCTACGAAGCGGAAACAAATTCACTACTCCCTCCCTAAGAATAATAAATCACGATTAAAGGCGACTCCCCCCCCCCCCTCTCAAACTAGTTGTTAGTGAGCAAGTATTCCTCCCGCGATCTTAATCTCACGAATGGATAGCCCACATATTGTATCTCACATGATTAAAGTACGTCATGGGTAAAGAATACAGGCCACAATTGAACAAACCTCGTTTTTATGAGTACGTTGGTTGTTTGCTACTAGTGCGTTATAGGTAGTGGTCTTATGACTGGCGTACCCTCGCCGTAATGCACGTACGTTCCCCTGGATGGCGACCGCCAGGGTCGAAATCTCTGGCGTAATTGAAAGTCATACGACGATTCAGCTCCCTGAGAGATGTCTGAATGTATGGTACGGGACAAAGAAGCTGGCAAATAAACAAGCTAGTCAATGTGGCGAAGATGCATGCATTTCCTGTTCTATGTATTTAAAAATAAGTGCTGGGCGCACTAGGGCTGTGCGCAAAAACATGCGCAGTTATACTGTTGTTAATTTAAAAAAGAGAAGTTAATGTTTACTTGTATTTGGGAACAAATTAGATACTATATTTTATAGTATCTGAACAGAAGCAAGGGGTCAGACTTTTGAGCATGTGGTGGTTCTTAAAAGAACCGTTTGTTTTGTTATAGTGAATAACGTGAAGTCGTTTAACCACCAAAGCCGTACAGGGTACGTCCTTGTCTTTTGAGGGCGTAGACTACATCCATGGAGGTCACCGTCTTGCGTTTGGCGTGCTCTGTGTAGGTAACTGCATCGCGAATCACGTTCTCTAAGAAAACCTTGAGGACTCCTCGTGTCTCTTCGTAGATAAGCCCCGATATGCGCTTGACTCCACCTCGGCGAGCTAGACGGCGAATGGCTGGCTTGGTTATTCCTTGGATGTTATCTCGTAGGATCTTGCGATGTCTCTTAGCGCCACCTTTGCCAAGACCCTTTCCGCCTTTACCGCGACCAGACATGATTTTTCTTTCGGTATCGTGGTTTGTACTAGGAACGAACTCTGCGAGTTGAGTGGATAAATGATGGCAATCACGGCGAGGCTCTGTGTATTAAGGAGGTATACGAAACCTCCGAGGAAACACGGTGTAGATTTATTTCAGGCGAACAAAAGGTTTGCGGTTTCCCTTCGGCCTACGCGGCGTCATTTAGCTGCGCATTGTTATACCAAATTCAATAGAATCTCGAGGTGCAGTTTCGATCCGGGCTAGCACTATAAAAGCAGAAGATTTAAGCCTAAGGCCTGCACTCATTCACCACTATCTAGCGATAACATCTCATTTGTTCAGATATGGCTCGTACGAAGCAAACCGCTCGAAAATCCACAGGAGGCAAGGCTCCTCGTAAGCAATTGGCTACCAAGGCAGCTAGGAAAAGCGCACCAGCAACAGGTGGAGTGAAAAAAGCCTCACAGATACAGACCGGGCACTGTAGCCCTCCGTGAAATCCGCCGATACCAGAAGTCCACCGAGCTGCTCATTCGCAAACTGCCCTTTCAGCGACTAGTGAGAGAGATTGCGCAAGACTTCAAGACCGATCTTCGATTTCAGAGCTCTGCCGTCATGGCTTTGCAAGAGGCAAGCGAAGCCTATCTCGTAGGTCTCTTCGAGGACACCAACTTGTGCGCCATTCATGCCAAGCGTGTGACGATCATGCCAAAAGACATCCAGCTAGCAAGGAGAATCAGAGGAGAACGGGCGTAATTCAACTGGAAGCAGTCTCTCCAACAAACAAACAAACGGTTCTTTTAAGAACCACCACATTTGAAAAAGTCTAATGCTATCGTGCTCTCTGTGCTTTGCTGTTTTTTATAAGCAAGCAAACAAATATACCATCATCTGGAACATTTTTAGTGCCTTTTAAAGTTTACAACCAGTTTACAACCCTGTTTTCACGAAATGCATTTTGAAGTCAATCAAATTGTGTTTCGCTTTCGTTCTTTTTTCCTGCTGTAAAATTCCGAGATGTCCAGCCCTTTTACCAAATCCCCGTGTTTTCAATACGAAATCACATCAATTCTGTCTAGCGTTGTCTGCGGGAATTGAAACTTATTTTTAGCTACGAACAAAACGCACGCAAGAAAGCCACCAAAGTGCGCACACAAAACAACCATTAATTCGGACTTATCTGAAAAAAAGGTATCCAATTTGATTCTATGCTAAGAATGAAACTATAGATGTGTTATTTATTGTTCGCGATAATATTTTCCGCTTTTCTAAACGTTTCATTTCCTGAATCCAAGCCGTAAATTGCAAATTATACAAAAACATGTCTCGAAAAAGCAAAACCTTTGTGAGTCTGTGCTTTTTGGTTTCTGTTAACCTATTAGCAGAAATCTGCGAACGTTTGCTGATAATAGACAAACTGGACAGCTTTTCGACAGTTTTTTCTCATGATTTCAAGTAGGTGTGTGAAAGCAAATGAAATCATTATATAGTATACGGAGTTTTATATTTTCGTGCGTCTAATTCCTTGACATTTCCAACGTTGTTTAGTTATAACGAAATGATTTTACTAATACGGCAGCCAAAATGCAATCTTACTCTACTTGTTCTATCCCGTCACTCTGACAACGACTTGTTTTTATTTTTTTCAGTGGAAACAAATAATAATATTGGAAAGAGAAGCTTGTAAGCACGACTTTCTTGTGATTTGGTGGCTCCTAAAAGAGCCGTTTTTTGTCAGCAAAGTTGTGCAACAACTTTTCACTTGGCTTTCTTTTCGACTTTCTTTGCAGCAGCACTGCTTGGATGTTTGGTAGGACACCGCCTTGAGCAATGGTAACTCCATGTAGCAGCTTGTTTAACTCTTCATCGTTTCGGACTGCCAGCTGAAGATGACGCGGGATTATTCGGCTCTTCTTGTTGTCACGGGCAGCATTACCGGCCAGCTCAAGGATCTCTGCGCTCAGGTATTCCAGAACTGCTGCAAGATACACCGGGGCACCGGCGCCAACTCTCTCGCCATAATTCCCCTTGCGTAGATGACGGTGGATACGACCTACTGGGAACTGGAGACCAGCTCTGCTAGAACGGGTTTTAGACTTGGTTCCCTTAGCTTTGCCTTTGCCACGACCAGACATAATTGTGAACTAATGATTAATCAACACTGAGTAATAACGCTTAGCAAAATCTAGTTTGAGACTGACTTGAGCACTCAGTTCTGTTGCCTTTTTATGCTGCAAAGTGGATCGAAATCCCGCCTTTCATCTACAATGACCGCTTTGTTTTGTTTGCGCAATGCAAATTAGTCTCTTTGTGCGGCGCGCCTAATCTCCATGTTAAGTAAAATCCGCCAATCGGAGGTCCGGGATTTCGATCCGACTAAACACAATAGCCCTCAACATAAATAGGCAGCGCGGATGAGGTACAAGTCAAGTCAGTTGACAAACATCTCTCAATCAGATAAATATCTACTACAAAAACATGGCTCCCAAAACCGGAAAGAAGGCTGATGCTGTGAAAGTGGCGGGAAAGAAGGGTACAACTGGTGACAAGAAAAAGCGCAAGGCACGACGCAAAGAAAGCTACGCTCTGTACATCTACAAGGTTCTCAAGCAGGTCCACCCTGACACGGGCATCTCCAGCAAGGCGATGGGAATCATGAATTCCTTCGTAAACGACATCTTCGAGCGCATCGCCGGAGAGTCGTCTCGTCTGGCGCACTACAACAAGAAGTCCACCATAAGCTCCAGGGAGATCCAGACGGCGGTTCGTCTTTTGTTGCCAGGAGAACTCGCCAAGCACGCCGTCAGCGAAGGGACCAAGGCCGTTACAAAGTACACCAGTAGCAAGTGAACAAGCGTCTTAAAAAAGAAAAAAAAACGGCTCTCTTAGGAGCCACCACATGCAACGAAAGTTCAAAACCTCATGCTTCAATGTATACTCGCTCTTGATTTGATACAACGCAATTTAGCTACGCGCTTCTCTTGATATTGCAAAACTTGCAAAGGTGGATAATTTTCTGGCAATTATTAGCCAAGTGAAATTTATAGTATATCAATGCGTCTCCTGTCAGATTGCTACGAAGCGGAAACAAATTCACTACTCCCTCCCTAAGAATAATAAATCACGATTAAAGCGACTCCCCCCCCCCCTCTCAAACTAGTTGTTAGTGAGCAAGTATTCCTCCCGCGATCTTAATCTCACGAATGGATAGCCCAATATTGTATCTCACATGATTAAAGTACGTCATGGGTAAAGAATACAGGCCACAATTGAACAAAACCTCGTTTTTATGAGTACGTTGGTTGTTTGCTACTAGTGCGTTATAGGTAGTGGTCTTATGACTGGCGTACCCTCGCCGTAATGCACGTACGTTCCCTGGATGGCGACCGCCAGGGTCGAAATCTCTGGCGTAATTGAAAGTCCATACGACGATTCAGCTCCCTGAGAGATGTCTGAATGTATAGTACGGGACAAAGAAGCTGGCAAATAAACAAGCTAGTCAATGTGGCGAAGATGCATGCATTTCCTGTTCTATGTATTTTAAAAATAAGTGCGGGCGCACTAGGGCTGTGCGCAAAACATGCGCAGTTATACTGTTGTTAATTAAAAAAGAGAAGTTAATGTTTACTTTGTATTTGGGAACAAATTAGATACTATATTTTATAGTATCTGAACAGAAGCAAGGGGTCAGACTTTTGAGCATGTGGTGGTTCTTAAAAGAACCGTTTGTTTGTTTATAGTGGAATAACGTGAAGTCGTTTAACCACCAAAGCCGTACAGGGTACGTCCTTGTCTTTTGAGGGCGTAGACTACATCCATGGAGGTCACCGTCTTGCGTTTGGCGTGCTCTGTGTAGGTAACTGCATCGCGAATCACGTTCTCTAAGAAAACCTTGAGGACCTCCTCGTGTCTCTTCGTAGATAAGCCCGATATGCGCTTGACTCCACCTCGGCGAGCTAGACGGCGAATGGCTGGCTTGGTTATTCCTTGGATGTTATCTCGTAGGATCTTGCGATGTCTCTTAGCGCCACCTTTGCCAAGACCCTTTCCGCCTTTACCGCGACCAGACATGATTTTTCTTTCGGTATCGTGTGTTTGTACTAGGAACGAACTCTGCGAGTTGAGTGGATAAATGATGGCAATCACGGCGAGGCTCTGTGTATTAAAGGATGTATACGAACCTCCGAGGAAACACGGTGTAGATTTATTTCAGGCGAACAAAAGGTTTGCGGTTTCCTTTCGGCCTACGCGGCGTCATTTAGCTGCGCATTGTTATACCAAATTCAATAGAATCTCGAGGTGCAGTTTCGATCCGGGCTAGCACTATAAAAGCAGAAGATTTAAGCCTAAGGCCTGCACTCATTCACCACTATCTAGCGATACATCTCATTTGTTCAGATATGGCTCGTACGAAGCAAACCGCTCGAAAATCCACAGGAGGCAAGGCTCCTCGTAAGCAATTGGCTACCAAGGCAGCTAGGAAAAGCGCACCAGCAACAGGTGGAGTGAAAAAGCCTCACAGATACAGACCGGGCACTGTAGCCCTCCGTGAAATCCGCCGATACCAGAAGTCCACCGAGCTGCTCATCGCAAACTGCCCTTTCAGCGACTAGTGAGAGAGATTGCGCAAGACTTCAAGACCGATCTTCGATTTCAGAGCTCTGCCGTCATGGCTTTGCAAGAGGCAAGCGAAGCCTATCTCGTAGGTCTCTTCGAGGACACCAACTTGTGCGCCATTCATGCCAAGCGTGTGACGATCATGCCAAAAGACATCCAGCTAGCAAGGAGAATCAGAGGAGAACGGGCGTAATTCAACTGGAAGCAGTCTCTCCAACAACACAACAAACGGGTCTTTTAAGAACCACCACATTTGAAAAAGTCTAATGCTATCGTGCTCTCTGTGCTTTGCTGTTTTTTATAAGCAAGCAAACAAATATACCATCATCTGGAACATTTTTAGTGCCTTTAAAGTTACAACCAGTTTACAACCCTGTTTTCACGAAATGCATTTTGAAGTCAATCAATTGTGTTTCGCTTTCGTTCTTTTTTCCTGCTGTAAAATTCCGAGATGTCCAGCCCTTTTACCAAATCCCCGTGTTTCAATACGAAATCACATCAATTCTGTCTAGCGTTGTCTGCGGGAAATTGAAACTTATTTTAGCTACGAACAAAACGCACGCAAGAAAGCCACCAAAGTGCGCACACAAAAACAACCATCTAATTCGGACTTATCTGAAAAAAAGGTATCCAATTTGATTCTATGCTAAGAATGAAACTATAGATGTGTTATTTATTGTTCGCGATAATATTTTCCGCTTTTCTAAACGTTTCATTTCCTGAATCCAAGCCGTAAATTGCAAAATATACAAAAACATGTCTCGAAAAAGCAAAACCTTTGTGAGTCTGTGCTTTTGGTTTCTGTTAACCTATTAGCAGAAATCTGCGAACGTTTGCTGATAATAGACAAACTGGACAGCTTTTCGACAGTTTTTTTCTCATGATTTCCAAGTAGGTGTGGAAAGCAAATGAAATCATTTATAGTATACGGAGTTTTATATTTTCGTGCGTCTAAATTCCTGACATTTCCAACGTTGTTTAGTTATAACGAAATGATTTTACTAATACGGCAGCCAAAATGCAATCTTACTCTACTTGTTCTATCCCGTCACTCTGACAACGACTTGTTTTTTTTTTTCAGTGGAAACAAATAATAATATTGGAAAGAGAAGCTTGTAAGCACGACTTTCTTGTGATTTGGTGGCTCCTAAAAGAGCCGTTTTTTGTCAGCAAAGTTGTGCAACAACTTTTCACTTGGCTTTCTTTTCGACTTTCTTTGGCAGCAGCACTGCTTGGATGTTTGGTAGGACACCGCCTTGAGCAATGGTAACTCCATGTAGCAGCTTGTTTAACTCTTCATCGTTTCGGACTGCCAGCTGAAGATGACGCGGGATTATTCGGCTCTTCTTGTTGTCACGGGCAGCATTACCGGCCAGCTCAAGGATCTCTGCGCTCAGGTATTCCAGAACTGCTGCAAGATACCACCGGGGCCCGGCGCCAACTCTCTCGCCATAATTCCCCTTGCGTAGATGACGGTGGATACGACCTACGGGGAACTGGAGACCAGCTCTGCTAGAACGGGTTTTAGATGGTTCCCTTAGCTTTGCCTTTGCCACGACCAGACATAATTGTGAACTAATGATTAATCAACACTGAGTAATAACGCTTAGCAAAATCTAGTTTGAGACTGACTTGAGCACTCAGTTCTGTTGCCTTTTTATGCTGCAAAGTGGATCGAAATCCCGCCTTCATCTACAATGACCGCTTTGTTTTGTTTGCGCAATGCAAATTAGTCTCTTTGTGCGGCGCGCCTAATCTCCATGTTAAGTAAAATCCGCCAATCGGAGGTCCGGGATTTCGATCCGACTAAAAACAATAGCCCTCAACATAAATAGGCAGCGCGGATGAGGTACAAGTCAAGTCAGTGACAAACATCTCTCAATCAGATAACATATCTACTACAAAAACATGGCTCCCAAAACCGGAAAGAAGGCTGATGCTGTGAAAGTGGCGGGAAAGAAGGGTACAACTGGTGACAAGAAAAAGCGCAAGGCACGACGCAAAGAAAGCTACGCTCTGTACATCTACAAGGTTCTCAAGCAGGTCCACCCTGACACGGGCATCTCCAGCAAGGCGATGGGAATCATGAATTCCTTCGTAAACGACATCTTCGAGCGCATCGCCGGAGAGTCGTCTCGTCTGGCGCACTACAACAAGAAGTCCACCATAAGCTCCAGGGAGATCCAGACGGCGGTTCGTCTTTTGTTGCCAGGAGAACTCGCCAAGCACGCCGTCAGCGAAGGGACCAAGGCCGTTACAAAGTACACCAGTAGCAAGTGAACAAGCGTCTTAAAGAAAAGAACAAAAAAACGGCTCTCTTAGGAGCCACCACATGCAACGAAAGTTCAAAACCTCATGCTTCAATGTATACTCGCTCTTGATTTGATACAACGCAATTTAGCTACGCGCTTCTCTTGATATTGCAAAACTTGCAAAGGTGGATAATTTTCTGGCAATTATTAGCCAAGTGAAATTTATAGTATATCAATGCGTCTCCTGTCAGATTGCTACGAAGCGGAAACAAATTCACTACTCCCTCCCTAAGAATAATAAATCACGATTAAAGCGACTCCCCCCCCCCCCTCTCAAACTAGTTGTTAGTGAGCAAGTATTCCTCCCGCGATCTTAATCTCACGAATGGATAGCCCACATATTGTATCTCACATGATTAAAGTACGTCATGGGTAAAGAATACAGGCCACAATTGAACAAACCTCGTTTTTATGAGTACGTTGGTTGTTTGCTACTAGTGCGTTATAGGTAGTGGTCTTATGACTGGCGTACCCTCGCCGTAATGCACGTACGTTCCCCTGGATGGCGACCGCCAGGGTCGAAATCTCTGGCGTAATTGAAAGTCCATACGACGATTCAGCTCCTGAGAGATGTCTGAATGTATAGTACGGGACAAAGAAGCTGGCAAATAAACAAGCTAGTCAATGTGGCGAAGATGCATGCATTTCCTGTTCTATGTATTTTAAAAATAAGTGCTGGGCGCACTAGGGCTGTGCGCAAAACATGCGCAGTTATACTGTTGTTAATTTAAAAAGAGAAGTTAATGTTTACTTTGTATTTGGGAACAAATTAGATACTATTTTATAGTATCTGAACAGAAGCAAGGGGTCAGACTTTTGAGCATGTGGTGGTTCTTAAAAGAACCGTTTGTTTTGTTTATAGTGGAATAACGTGAAGTCGTTTAACCACCAAAGCCGTACAGGGTACGTCCTTGTCTTTTGAGGGCGTAGACTACATCCATGGAGGTCACCGTCTTGCGTTTGGCGTGCTCTGTGTAGGTAACTGCATCGCGAATCACGTTCTCTAAGAAAACCTTGAGGACTCCTCGTGTCTCTTCGTAGATAAGCCCCGATATGCGCTTGACTCCACCTCGGCGAGCTAGACGGCGAATGGCTGGCTTGGTTATTCCTTGGATGTTATCTCGTAGGATCTTGCGATGTCTCTTAGCGCCACCTTTGCCAAGACCCTTTCCGCCTTTACCGCGACCAGACATGATTTTTCTTTCGGTATCGTGTGTTTGTACTAGGAACGAACTCTGCGAGTTGAGTGGATAAATGATGGCAATCACGGCGAGGCTCTGTGTATTAAAGGATGTATACGAACCTCCGAGGAAACACGGTGTAGATTTATTTCAGGCGAACAAAAGGTTTGCGGTTTCCTTTCGGCCTACGCGGCGTCATTTAGCTGCGCATTGTTATACCAAATTCAATAGAATCTCGAGGTGCAGTTTCGATCCGGGCTAGCACTATAAAAGCAGAAGATTTAAGCCTAAGGCCTGCACTCATTCACCACTATCTAGCGATAACATCTCATTGTTCAGATATGGCTCGTACGAAGCAAACCGCTCGAAAATCCACAGGAGGCAAGGCTCCTCGTAAGCAATTGGCTACCAAGGCAGCTAGGAAAAGCGCACCAGCAACAGGTGGAGTGAAAAAGCCTCACAGATACAGACCGGGCACTGTAGCCCTCCGTGAAATCCGCCGATACCAGAAGTCACCGAGCTGCTCATTCGCAAACTGCCTTTCAGCGACTAGTGAGAGAGATTGCGCAAGACTTCAAGACCGATCTTCGATTTCAGAGCTCTGCCGTCATGGCTTTGCAAGAGGCAAGCGAAGCCTATCTCGTAGGTCTCTTCGAGGACACCAACTTGTGCGCCATTCATGCCAAGCGTGTGACGATCATGCCAAAAGACATCCAGCTAGCAAGGAGAATCAGAGGAGAACGGGCGTAATTCAACTGGAAGCAGTCTCTCCAACAAACAAACAAACGGTTCTTTTAAGAACCACCACATTTGAAAAAGTCTAATGCTATCGTGCTCTCTGTGCTTTGCTGTTTTTTATAAGCAAGCAAACAAATATACCATCATCTGGAACATTTTTAGTGCCTTTTAAAGTTTACAACCAGTTTACACCCTGTTTTCACGAAATGCATTTTGAAGTCAATCAAATTGTGTTTTCGCTTTCGTTCTTTTTTTCCTGCTGTAAAATTCCGAGATGTCCAGCCCTTTTACCAAATCCCCGTGTTTTCAATACGAAATCACATCAATTCTGTCTAGCGTTGTCTGCGGGAAATTGAAACTTATTTTAGCTACGAACAAAACGCACGCAAGAAAGCCACCAAAGTGCGCACACAAAAACAACCATCTAATTCGGACTTATCTGAAAAAAAGGTATCCAATTTGATTCTATGCTAAGAATGAAACTATAGATGTGTTATTTATTGTTCGCGATAAATATTTCCGCTTTTCTAAACGTTTCATTTCCTGAATCCAAGCCGTAAATTGCAAATTATACAAAACATGTCTCGAAAAAGCAAAACCTTTGTGAGTCTGTGCTTTTTGGTTTCTGTTAACCTATTAGCAGAAATCTGCGAACGTTTGCTGATAATAGACAAACTGGACAGCTTTTCGACAGTTTTTTCTCATGATTTCCAAGTAGGTGTGTGAAAGCAAATGAAATCATTATATAGTATACGGAGTTTTATATTTTCGTGCGTCTAAATTCCTTGACATTTCCAACGTTGTTTAGTATAACGAAATGATTTTACTAATACGGCAGCCAAAATGCAATCTTACTCTACTTGTTCTATCCCGTCACTCTGACAACGACTTGTTTTTATTTTTTCAGTGGAAACAAATAATAATATTGAAAGAGAAGCTTGTAAGCACGACTTTCTTGTGATTTGGTGGCTCCTAAAAGAGCCGTTTTTTGTCAGCAAAGTTGTGCAACAACTTTTCACTTGGCTTTCTTTTCGACTTTCTTTGCAGCAGCACTGCTTGGATGTTTGGTAGGACACCGCCTTGAGCAATGGTAACTCCATGTAGCAGCTTGTTTAACTCTTCATCGTTTCGGACTGCCAGCTGAAGATGACGCGGGATTATTCGGCTCTTCTTGTTGTCACGGGCAGCATTACCGGCCAGCTCAAGGATCTCTGCGCTCAGGTATTCCAGAACTGCTGCAAGATACACCGGGGCACCGGCGCCAACTCTCTCGCCATAATTCCCCTTGCGTAGATGACGGTGGATACGACCTACTGGGAACTGGAGACCAGCTCTGCTAGAACGGGTTTTAGACTTGGTTCCCTTAGCTTTGCCTTTGCCACGACCAGACATAATTGTGAACTAATGATTAATCAACACTGAGTAATAACGCTTAGCAAAATCTAGTTTGAGACTGACTTGAGCACTCAGTTCTGTTGCCTTTTTATGCTGCAAAGTGGATCGAAATCCCGCCTTTCATCTACAATGACCGCTTTGTTTTGTTTGCGCAATGCAATTAGTCTCTTTGTGCGGCGCGCCTAATCTCCATGTTAAGTAAAATCCGCCAATCGGAGGTCCGGGATTTCGATCCGACTAAACACAATAGCCCTCAACATAAATAGGCAGCGCGGATGAGGTACAAGTCAAGTCAGTTGACAAACATCTCTCAATCAGATAACATATCTACTACAAAAACATGGCTCCCAAAACCGGAAAGAAGGCTGATGCTGTGAAAGTGGCGGGAAAGAAGGGTACAACTGGTGACAAGAAAAAGCGCAAGGCACGACGCAAAGAAAGCTACGCTCTGTACATCTACAAGGTTCTCAAGCAGGTCCACCCTGACACGGGCATCTCCAGCAAGGCGATGGGAATCATGAATTCCTTCGTAAACGACATCTTCGAGCGCATCGCCGGAGAGTCGTCTCGTCTGGCGCACTACAACAAGAAGTCCACCATAAGCTCCAGGGAGATCCAGACGGCGGTTCGTCTTTTGTTGCCAGGAGAACTCGCCAAGCACGCCGTCAGCGAAGGGACCAAGGCCGTTACAAAGTACACCAGTAGCAAGTGAACAAGCGTCTTAAAGAAAAGAACAAAAACGGCTCTCTTAGGAGCCACCACATGCAACGAAAGTTCAAAACCTCATGCTTCAATGTATACTCGCTCTTGATTTGATACAACGCAATTTAGCTACGCGCTTCTCTTGATATTTGCAAAACTTGCAAAGGTGGATAATTTTCTGGCAATTATTAGCCAAGTGAAATTTATAGTATATCAATGCGTCTCCTGTCAGATTGCTACGAAGCGGAAACAAATTCACTACTCCCTCCCTAAGAATAATAAATCACGATTAAAGCGACTCCCCCCCCCCCCTCTCAAACTAGTTGTTAGTGAGCAAGTATTCCTCCCGCGATCTTAATCTCACGAATGGATAGCCCACATATTGTATCTCACATGATTAAAGTACGTCATGGGTAAAGAATACAGGCCACAATTGAACAAACCTCGTTTTTATGAGTACGTTGGTTGTTTGCTACTAGTGCGTTATAGGTAGTGGTCTTATGACTGGCGTACCCTCGCCGTAATGCACGTACGTTCCCCTGGATGGCGACCGCCAGGGTCGAAATCTCTGGCGTAATTGAAAGTCCATACGACGATTCAGCTCCCTGAGAGATGTCTGAATGTATAGTACGGGACAAAGAAGCTGGCAAATAAACAAGCTAGTCAATGTGGCGAAGATGCATGCATTTCCTGTTCTATGTATTTTAAAAATAAGTGCTGGGCGCACTAGGCTGTGCGCAAACATGCGCAGTTATACTGTTGTTAATTTAAAAAGAGAAGTTAATGTTTACTTTGTATTTGGGAACAAATTAGATACTATATTTTATAGTATCTGAACAGAAGCAAGGGGTCAGACTTTTGAGCATGTGGTGGTTCTTAAAAGAACCGTTTGTTTTGTTTATAGTGGAATAACGTGAAGTCGTTTAACCACCAAGCCGTACAGGGTACGTCCTTGTCTTTTGAGGGCGTAGACTACATCCATGGAGGTCACCGTCTTGCGTTTGGCGTGCTCTGTGTAGGTAACTGCATCGCGAATCACGTTCTCTAAGAAAACCTTGAGGACTCCTCGTGTCTCTTCGTAGATAAGCCCCGATATGCGCTTGACTCCACCTCGGCGAGCTAGACGGCGAATGGCTGGCTTGGTTATTCCTTGGATGTTATCTCGTAGGATCTTGCGATGTCTCTTAGCGCCACCTTTGCCAAGACCCTTTCCGCCTTTACCGCGACCAGACATGATTTTTCTTTCGGTATCGTGTGTTTGTACTAGCTAACTGCATCGCGAATCACGTTCCGCATTGCATTCTGGGTAATGAGCTAACTTTTTGAAGGGGTTCATTCCGTTAATGTGAAATCTAAAATTTTTATAAGTGTCGAGATAGAATCGGTCCGGAGTTTTAACTTGCCAACAGTTTCTAAACGTGTTATATCTTACTTTTCTTCAATTCATTCCCTATCTCGACACTGCTTTTCCTTGGAGGCTCGACCACAGCATCATTCGACCCCGTTCCGTTGGAGCCTAACTTTGTTAAGCGCCTAAAAGCACTGTTAGTTGTGTTTTTGCTGCTCGGTTCTTTGAGCTAGCAGTCGAATTACTGGTTTGAAAGCTTCATGATGCTTTCTCCCCACCTCGCAAAGGAATGCTGCTTTCTGTTTCGCTCGTTGAGTGTCCATGTCCGCTATTTCTCGTAAACGGGAAGAGAGGACCACTCTACTCGCTTTGACGGGGAATTTGGCAGGGCTGTCGGCGTTCTAATTGCTGCTCTGTTATTGGTCGAAGAGTATTCTGGCGCGAAATGCGTAGCAATCGAATGGCTTCTGTTGTTTTTTTTGGGAGGGGAGGGACCGGATATGAAAGAATAGCGGCTGTTGTTATTCTGTAACTTTCAGCTACAGAATTACTTCTGATAGGATTCTTCTCTAATAACATTCTCAAAACATGCTTTTTTCTCTTCGACAAAAAGACTTGTCAAATTTCGCTGGGCGTACTGGCAAGCGTTTCTCGCTGGGTCGTGCGAGATTTGTTGAATGCCATAGAAACGGAGTTTGATTGGCGTCCAACGAGAACCAGTTGGAAACAAATTTGTTTTTGGAAACAAATTCGCGAACGAATGAGGATGTTAAACAAAAAGTAATTGGCCTTCAGGAGATTGCAGATCTCAATGTACGAGGTTAGTCACTTTTCCTACTTTTTCATGCTTTCCTACTTTCTATAGCTTATTTGGTTATTCTAGATCTAGGCAGGATAATCTGCAACTGCACTGCAGGTTGTTTCATTTCCGCTGCAGATTTCTTCCTGCGGCATTTTTGCAAGCAGTTTCTTCTGTTTTGAAATTTAGGCAATGTATTTTTGGCAATTACACAAACAAACTTCAATTGCTTCGGTAGTCGGAAATTCGATAGGAGCGACTTCGTTGAAAAACGTTTGTGATATGCAAGGGTGTCGATTGCCCGGGAGTTTTGGGGCGGGGTGATCGTCGGAACTTTCGATTTTTCCTCTAAAAGATACCAAACATGACGTCGCGTAGTTTATTTTGACCCCTAAAAGGTACCCTAAAAGGTACCTCGTACTTTTCTCTCGTACTTTTTACGCTTGAAAATACGTCTGAAATTCAAGCTACTAACAAGTGTGATTGCTTGATTTTCTTACAGTAGAACATGGCCCAGTTCCTGAAAGGTTGGGTAAAGTTATCCATGGATAAAAATTATCTGTTGTATAGGATTTGTTCAGGATTTATCCGTTGGATAGCGTTTATCTACTGATAACTCTTAACTGACCTTCTAAGAACCAGCCCCAGACCTCTAACAGGTACCTATCTAGAAAACGTTTTGGAAATTTTAGCCCCAAGGTATCAGAGTTTAAACCCTAAAAGAAACGACGAGCACCCCCTCCAAAAATAGAGGAGTCCCCCCCTGGGGTCGAATGTACGGTTATTGGCAGGCTCAAGGATGAGATCGACAGGAACAAGGCTCAGGGGCGGACTCAAAAGGTTGGCTCATTGTTAATTTTGCACACAGGGGGCGTTGAGGACCCTGGAAAATTCCAGGAGGGGAATTAACTATCTACATTAGCCCTGGAAATTCTAAGGGGAGGGGTCTAGCTGAACCCTGGAAATTCCAGGGGACAGGGGTGTTGACGACCTCTTTAAATTCCAGGGGAGGGGGTCTCCTCTTGTGTCCTGCCAAACTAGACTGATTATCACACATGCCAAACAATGTAAATCAGAAGGGGTAACTTTGTTACAATCATCCCAACGTTAGAAAATAGGGGAAATATAAAAATGCATACATGCTACACACATAACAACAACACTAAGGTGGAGGGACCCCATATTTTTCACAGGGGAAATGAATATCCATCCTCACTATACAATTTATTCATCCCTAATATTTTCCCATTCCAATGTTATACAATATAATTACATATCCAATGTCAAGTCACTAGCTGCTTCCCAATTTCGTTTTTACAAAATGCATTTTTTCAAACAATCCTTGGTAATTTTAACTGATCTTACAAAATACAGAAAATGTAAGATAGAAAATATGTTTAATGAAATAACTCTAGGAACCACTTTTGACTTGAAACCAATTGTGCCATCCCTATATTTAGTTGATAAGATCATGGGCGTTTGTTTTCATCAGTGCATTTCTTGTGCAGCAGCTCTTACCATCATGTTTGATTTTGAACAAAAGTTTTGATTGATAATATGATATTTGTTATTCTGATTGTCTGTCTATCATTGTTGCAAGGAAATCTGCCAATGTGCTCTTACAGACATTTCTGCTAACTTGCATACCTTTCAACTCCCAGAACCATTGGGATGTTCCAAAAACTAGCAGCACACCCCTATTGTGTGGTTCCAGAAATATCCACTCATACCCCCATGGAAGGGTGTTGAAAACTGACCCCTCGCCCCCTCACCCCTCTGGAATTCCAATGAAAAATACAGTATTTGTATGGAAAGATTAGGTAAATTGAGACCCCCCACCCCTCTGGAATTTCCATGCACTACCATGGGGGATGGATAATTTTCTGGAACCACACATTGAGGAATTCCAAATTTTCACATATTGCTCTACACCTGTGGAAATTCCTAAAAGGAACAGTACCCTGTGCAAATTTTGGGATAAAAAGAAAGGCCCTGTAGAAATTTTGGGGTCAAAAATAATTTCTCCCATGCTAATTCCAGGGAGAAACACAGTTCCTGGATAGGGAGGTAACAGATATAAATGGGCCAGCCCATTCTGCAAATGTCATGTGCATAGGCTCTACTGGGTATTTAAGTGAGACATCAAATAATGTTGTTGTTGTTTAAGTAATCATCCATGCAAGAACTAGGCAAACCTCCATTGTTCTACGGCATTGAAGGTTCCCCACGTAGGATATGTCCCAGTTTTTTACTACAGAAAGTTATCATGACTAGTAACATAATAGAAGTGAAAAATTGAGAGATTTCGACTTGCTTTGAGAACATATGGCAACAAAAAGTCTCTAGACCAATCAGATTAAAGAAGAACAAAGGAGTGAGAATCAGCATTTTACGCTAGGTTCTCCACGTACAAAATCTTTTAAAATTGCACATCCTGTTTGTGAGTACCACATGTGCTTATATATCCCTAAAAATCCTCAAACAAGTTTTTCTAGCATCGTGAATTTGCTGATTTTCATGTCTAAGCCAATGAAATTGCCTATATTGTCAATAGAAATTAACTGCATTCCAGCGTGCTTTGCCGTTGGCTTGCCTAGTTCTTATACGGACCATTACTTAACATTATACCTGAAAAATGTAGTCATGCATTCAAAAGTACTTAAATTTATTTAAAAATCATTACTTTTAATTGTTTTGCTATTTTCTTTAAGATCTGATTTCTCACAGAACCTTTTTAGGTATAATTCAGGTAACCAGCTTTTCTGATTTTCAGAACAACACCAGGTCACCAGCAATGGGTTAATTATATCTGTTACTCCCTATATGGAGGAACCTGAAATTCCACATATGAGTCACTGTGTTTGACCCTGGAATTTCCACAGGATTTGTTGATTTTGACCCAATTTCCTAAGGGTCTGTGATTTTGACCCTGGAATTTCTACAGGGCCATTCATTTTACTCTGGAATTTCCACCAGGCATTCATTTGAAACGGTGGAATTTCCACAGGCCCAGAAGAGAATGAGGAACTTCCACAGGGGTTGCTTCAAATTTCCACAGGGGTAGTACAGGAGTCTGGAATTTCCACAGGGGTAGAGCAATTTTGAAAATTTGGAATTTCGAGTTCCTTGATAGGGGGAATAGGCCTTTATCACGCAATATTGATTAATCATATATAATCGTTATCCGAAAATGAAATCCATTTTCGAATTCTACACATCTGTATTAGTAAAACTGCAAAGTTTCAAAAGAATTACTTGAATACTGACTGAGATATGAATTTTCAAAACTTCATATTCTGACTTACTTTTTACAGAGAAATGTATGGACAAATAAGTCAAGTCGAGGCTGGACGGGCATCGATGCCCTCCAGCCTCGTTTCGATGTATTTTCCCATACATTTCTTGTTAAAAAATAAGCCAGAAAGCGAAGTTTTGAAATTCATATTTCAGCCAGTAATCAATCAATCATCGCCAAACTGAATACTGGATTTCATTTTCTAATAACTATTATATACTATTAATCAATATTGCGTGATAAAGGCCTATGCACTTTAAGGTTACTGGCACCTGTTAGGCAACCAAAAGAGCTCATGCAAATATCAGTTGAAAAGGGTGGGGCTCGTAATGCACCCCTGTTTTACTCCTGTGTTGCAGCTTGAATGAGGTCCAGTACATTCCTACTTTGATTATTACAGCATGACATGGGAGAGACTAGGGGCTGAACTATGGCTTCAACACTTCAAAAACTCCAAAATTTAGCTGAGCAGTATTTATCAGCATAACAGACGTAAGTTATGATTATAGATACAAGCCCAGGTCTGAGCCCCTATGGAGAGAACTAGGGTGGGACGAACTCGCTATACTCTTAGGTTAAGATGAAGACCACCTAATTACACCAGGGGGTCCTCCTATAAGTTGCAATTGCCTCTTGCTAAAACAAACTAGGAGGTTAATTGGATATGGAGGTGCATACATGTGTTCACATGTGAAACGTGAACTGCTTTCAAATCTTAATAAGCTAATCTTAACTCAAATCCTTTATAGAAAGTGCAATTATGTTAATCCAATGGGGAATTGCAGGTGTTGCGTGACATTTTGAATTTTGATCACAATAACATGAAAATACCATATTTGAAAAGTTGACGAAATCAGAAAAAGCCAAAAATTTGATTTCATTTGGGTAAATAATAGCAAAGTTATATTGGTGCCCGAAGTAGGTTGTTTCTCTATAGGTTTAATGTGGCAAGTTGCCCACCACAACATTTCACCTATAGGAAAACAACCAACTTCCGATGCTCATAACTTCTTTTGTTATCTATTGAAACCACCTCAAATTTAGGATTTCACATTATTTCGGCAAGCTCTTTTAAAATATGGTATTTTTTTTACTTCAAAATGTCACACAACACCTGCAAACTCCCCATTTTAGTGACAGTGTGGACTATTTTAATTTTGACACAGAGCTTGTATGGAAAACAGCTTCTCTGATAGAACTACGATGTCAAAATAGAAAAAAAAAAAAGGAATTCTGTGTTCTGATTGGTTCTTTAATGAGACCTTGATTACACATTGCCAAATCAAAGATGAGTACTCCCTATGGAATACATAACAATTAGACCTCGAGCCCGAAAGGGCTACGGGACAATAGCCCATGAGGCTGCATGCCGAATGGGCTATTGACCCGTGGCCCTTGAGGGCGAGAAGTCTAATTCTTTTAGTATCACCCAACTAGTAGGACAAAAAAAGTGAAAAATTGTGTTTTTACCAGAAAATCACAAGAAACCTCGACAAAACGAGAAGCGGCTGCCATTGTTTTCATGCTCAAAATCGGTGCTTTCGCTACTAGATGTCTATTGATAATAGTCCTCTAGTAGCGTAGCCAATCAGAACGCAGCATTGGCAATAGTCCACTAGTTGGGTGATACTAAAGAGAAATAGACCAAACCGGTAACAGTGTTTACATCTTGTTGCCACCCAATTCAGATCATGCCATGATTCCTTTGGGTGGTTACAATTGTCAAATTTTTCTCACCCGACTGAGTGCACAAGTATATGTGCAGAACTAACAAAAGTACCCACCCAAAGGAGTCATCACATGATCTGAATTGGATGGCAACAAGATGTAAACAGATTTTGTCTATGGACCAATTTCGATATATTAGAATTCCAACTTGAATACGAGGGTCAGGGAGATTTACAAAATAAATGGGATCAATTCATTTTTCGATGCAAATGCGATCACTTTTGATTGTTTCCCCTGAGCCTCAGACTCAAGTAAGAATACTATCGAAATTGGTCTACAGTCTTCACATTGGCCAATCAGATATAACATTCATTCCTATAAAAGCCAGAGTATTTTATAAATATTCTTTTTGGATGACATATTTCTGGTTAATTTGCTGCCATATCCTACAAAACAGAGTTGTGTTAAAGCTAGTTATGTCTATTGTCAATACTCTCTTCTAGCATTTCTTAAAGGCAGCGGACAGTGTTTTTAACGGTTCACGTGTTTTGTGTGTAACACGTACGTCTTCGTTGCGATTTTATAGTCGTTCAGTTGCTGAAAGCTTTTGTATCCTGCAAATACCAACTCGCATCTCTAACTGTCCAGGTTTGTGACCAGTTCAAACACCAGTAGGGCGTTGATATATCGAAGAATGACGTAAAATGGAAAACATAAATTTGATTCAAAATTTGATTTGATTCCTGGTAGCTGTCCTCGACGTTCTATCCCGCAAATACCAACTCGCAATCCTAACTGTCTAGGCTCGCGACAAGTTCAAACCATTGCCTGAGCGCATCACTAAGAGTGATTGGAAGGGCGATGATATCTCGTAGAATGACGTAAAACGGGAACGGGAACTGTTCCTTGTAGGACTTGATTTCTGGTAGCTTTCCTGCACGTTCTATCCCACAAATACCAACCCGCATTCCTAACTGTCCAGACTCGTGACAAGTTCAAACCATTGCCTGAGCGCATCACTGAGAGTAACTGGAAGAGCGTTGATATCTCGAAGAATGACGTAAAACGGGAACGGGAACTGTTCCATGTAGGATTTGATTTCTGGTAGCTTTCCTGGACGGAAGATTGGTACCTTGATGTCCAATACGGAGTCCCTGTTGATTGGGTTGTCCAGGATGACAAACACCAGGAAGATACCTGCCTCCTTAGCCATTCGCACTGCTCGCAGAACAGTCTGAAAATAAAGGGGCTGCAATCAGGGTTTGTAAATGGGATATGTAATACTGCATACCTACGTGCAAATCAAGGCAAAATTAGACTTGCTCTCCGCTCGCTCCGAACAATTAACAATCCATATTAGTCTTCCATCACGATTAAACCGAATCGACGCCCAAGCCGAGGGGGTCTATTAGCGTTCGACCTGGGCAGGAAGTTACTTTTTTCAACGTTTTAGAAAGCAATGTGACGTGTAACTGAACACTCCGTTGTAGTAGTCTGAGGAGCGTCACAGGAGCGTCTTTCCAAGAGGCAATATTAAATACGTCTTAATGGGCAGTCGCAAAAATCCCCCCCCCCCCCCTGTTGAGGACCACAGTCACAGGTACCCACCCTGGATTTTCGTATTTTAAGGGTACCCACGCTGGAATGCCAAGGTCTATTTGACCACCAATCCTGGAATTCCGAACTCCATTTTGACCACCCACCCTGGAATTCCAGAAGTTCTCAATAGGGGGTGGGTGGGGGTGCGAAATGTTTTTGCGTCTGCCCAATATGGATGCTGTATTTTAAAATTTTCAGTTGGTAAGGGGCTCTCCCATGGCGCAAAGCTGGTTACAATTACAATTGCGTCACAGCGGATGCAACTTTTTCTGAAATAGAGGGAAACAAAGCCAAAATGCTGTACATTTTGATGTACAAGTAACTTTGTATGTCATGCATGTTAACCAGGGACGTGTGAAGATATGGGCTGGCAATTGTGGCGCGCCCTGATTGGTGGAAGCCTTGATCATATAGGAACACATTTTGCTGTGAAAACAACCTCTAGCAAATCCTTATTTGTGTATGTGGATCAGAATTTGTGTAGAATTATTTTTGTTTACATATCGATATTAGTATAGGTAATCATACGATTTCGAGTTCAATTTGGGATTAATTGCACGAGTGAGTTTTTCAAAAAGTATCGAAATTGCACGAGCCCGTTAGGGCGAGTGCAATTTGAGCTTTTTGAAAAACTCACGAGTGTAATTAATCCCAAATTGAACGAGAATAGTCGTATGATTACTTATTAATAATATGGATGCAAAAATTTTCAGGGAAAGACCTTATTTTTTGCAGCGGCCACAAATGCGCTGAACGCGTGCGAGACAAGTGAGCAAAGTTTACGAAACCTAACTTGACATAAATATACTTGACACAACAAATTTATTTTATGCTAGAAGCAGGTGGAATTCTGTTTTAACAATCATACACTTTATTTCAGATTCCAAGGTAAAATAACATAAGAGAGCCTGTATTAATTAATTGGTTGGTTTCTTTCAGTTTGAATTGCTTTTGAAAGCTTAGTTGCTTGTGCATTTTCGGTCACCAAAACGGGCAGAATATTGTCCAGAAAGGTGAACATAGCTAGGTAAACTTCCACAGAAGACATACCTGAAGTCTTCTCTTGTGTAAACTTTCTTGTAACAGCTATTAACAACCAAGATTGACAGGAATTTGATCCGAAAAACTGTCCGTATCGCATGTGTTCTTGATACTTCTAGTTCATTTTCATCGCTGGCAATTCCCGCCGCTAGATTCACAGTCAACGAAGATTTCCCTTCATATCCTTCCATAACAAAGAATGAAAACTAAACAAGTCTTGCTCAAGTCCATAAGGAATTTGCATTTTGCTTGCCAAGGGTTTCGGAAGATGATTTTCATGAAAAGGAACCGAATTTCTCCCTCCATCCAAAGCCATCTATCGATCTCCCATCTTGTTGACAAGGCTCAAACAGATCGAGTGGCGTGACAGCTAGCGCGCATTTGATTGGCTCGTTAGCAAAATCCATTGTTTATTTAGCCAATCAGCTTCATGAAATACCTGCACTCATTTGAGTGCAATTACTTTTTTGGAGTGCAAATTACTTTTGATTGCACTGCTCTCGACCAATCAGAATCGAGAAATTTTTGCATCCATATTATTAAGCGAGAAATAAGCAGAATATGATGCTTGGTTCGAGCCTGCCGCTCGACAACAAACAGGATCTCAGCTGAAAATTCACATTTAACAAACGCTCAATTAGCCATGAAGCGAAACGAACATCGATACGAGATAATTGACAGTTGCCAGTCCATCTCTTCGCACGTCCCCTAGGTGTTAACAAAGCGTGTAGAAACAAGAACAAACAAAAAGGTGTAGTTGTTGCAGAACTCAATTCCCCTACCTCTTTGCCTTCCAGAAACACTCCTCTTCCGTCAGAGACAATCAGTAATAACTGTGAGGTGTCCGCGCGGGGACTGGACTGCATCCGGGATCTTGATGAGAGCATCAGATTTGTGCAAGTGTCGACCAACTGAAAATGAACAAGAGAAGGGATCAAGTCAGCGAATTCCTATTTTGATACTAATATTTATAAAGAAATCCTTCGACAATAATGCGTGCGTGTGTGTATTGATAATCAACGACAACCAACATGATCTCCAACTTCAAATTATGATTATCATAACTTGTCAAATAGCCTCTCTGGAAAGGTAAAATGTTAAAAATCCATAATATTACTTTCTTCCTGAAATTTATTGACAGAGTCCTAAAGTAATTATTTTTTATTTTTTACTTCAATTTTTATTTTTTTACTTCAAAAAGATTTTATGATAAATTTTGCGGCCGGCACAAATTGTAAAAATTGCGACTTTCAACTTCGCGGCCTAATATTTGCGTAAATATCAAAAATCGCTCACACGGCCTTTTGCAGTAAGTAAGATCCGACAAAGTGTGAAATTGTGCAACAAAACAAAATGGTCTGGAGCTTCTCTAGTAAACAAAGTAGTTCTTAGTTCGGGGTCTTAAAAAACAAAAAAAGGTTAAATTTCATAAGATAGAGCAATCTTTTAGCTTTAAAACGATAAATGGCTGATTATCCTAGCATAAATTGCGACGCGACGATAATGTTTTCCGTAAGCACGTCGAATACCTTTACAGATACCTTAAAATTACGATTATCGTGCAGAATTAATGACAGTACGTTTGATGCGACTCTAGCACGGCGTTTGCTGCCGGGCCGAACGTCGTAATTCGCGAACACGGCTTGTCGATTCTGAATGGGCTTTTCCAAAAAAATAGCCGTACACCCTATCGAGGAACTCCAAATTTTCACAAATTACTCTACCCCTGTGGAAATTCCAATGTCATGTACAACCCCTGTGGAAATTTGAAGCAACCCCTGTAGAAAGTCCTCATTCTCTCGTGGGCCTCATTCTCTCTTTGCGATTTGTTTTCAATTGGATCTATTGTTATTCAACAGCTGTGATTGGCTGATACTGTAGGTCCCAAGGGGTTCCTATTGTTCTTCACATTTAAAAAGTTCAAACTGAAAATTTTCATCGAATTTTCAACTGCGTTTTATTCTTGTGAGCCTGCAATGCGACTTGGGTGCTTATGGGCCTTTAAAGGACTTTGAGAAAGTCTAGCACAACCCCTGTGAAAATTTGAAGCAACTCCTGTGGAAAGTCCTCATTCTCTTGTCGGCCTGTGGAAATTCCACAGTTTAAATGAATGGCCCTGTAGACATTCCAGGGTCAAAATCAACAAACCCTGTGGAAATTCCACAGTTTAAATGAATGGCCCTGTAGACATTCCAGGGTAAACACAGCGACCCCTGTGGAAATTCCAAGTTCCTCGATAGGGGGTAACGGATATAATATGGAACAGCCCAATTCAGTCGTGCGCGACAAACTTTTCGACGGCAAAACCTAAACTCAGGTTGGTCTTATGGTCGTATCGACTTTTATAACAAATTTACGCCCATAAGCGATATCCATCCTAATAGATTCTGTTTGTAGCACGACTTACTTGAGCTAGTTTTGTCTTCTTTTGATCAAACGTGATTTACGCCCATAAGCGATATCCATCCTAATAGATTCTGTTTGTATCACAACTTACTTGAGCTAGTTTTTTCTTCTTTTGATCAAACGTGATCTACGCCCATAAGCGATATATCCATCCTAATAGATTCTGTTTGTATCACGACTTACTTGAGCTAATTTTGTCTTCTTTTGATCAAACGTGAACTGCTGTAGTATTCTGGCGCCGCTCTGATCCGTGAAAGTCTCGTGTAGAGGATGAAGGAGCTTGACGGACTCCCCAAAACTACGAGGAAATAAAGAGCAGAAACGATTGATTGTTCCAGTGACGAAACGGACCCTTTACAACTACTTCTTCCAAACCTGAAGAAACAGTTAGAGTGGTTTTCGTATTACTGTCGTGAGCAATTGGCATGGGCGGATTTTTAAAATTTCTATTTTATTTATTTATTTTTTTTTTTTTTTGGGGGGGGGGGATTTCCCATACATTTACTGTATTTGCTGGAGGAAATTTGAACACTTTCGTCCCATGGTTTCATTATCTGCCCCCCCCCCCCCCTTTCTAAAATTCTTGGGATCCGCCCCTGATTGGTGACCATTTTGGAATCACTCCTAAAGTTTTATTCATAATTTGTGTAATCATGCACTTTGCGATTGGTTTCACGGCAGTCATATGAATCCGCTCTATAGTGGTTCTCGCTAATAATGTAATGACTCACATTTGGACATCGGATATGGATATTTCACGGTGGCGCGAAGATATGGATTTTATTTTCGCGTGGTGAAAACGTCGAGAAAATAATTGATACCGTCAAGCTACTGTTAAATTTTCTTTTTTATTATATGTTCAAGATGAAATAAATAAGAAATATCAAATTGAAACTCCCCTTCCTTCCTTCCTACCAGCCAGATCCCGGAGGACTCCCATATTTTTCGGACGGGTGCTTATCGAGAAGAGCGAATTTGACCCGGCCTTGGATGTGTCCAAGCTTCAGAAAAAACCCAAAAGATATCACAAATAAACACGAAAATGTCAATTCATCATTTCCCAACACCTGATACAACGCCACAAGCGCTCTTTATTTGAAGGGCAACGTTGTTTAACTGGGCACCCTGTAAGATTGTATTTTAACCCCCTAAAAGATATGGCAGACCACGATTTTAACCCCCAAAAGATAGGAGCACCCCCGCCTGACACCCCTCCCCTTGGGAGCCAGATTCCTTAAGCACTACAAACAACCCCTAGTCTGTGTACAATTTTGTATGTGATTCCGAGTAAAAATGTCTGTCTACAAACATTTGAGACGTACCTGCAGACGGCAAGTTCCCCAGCCTCTAGTCGTGTGAGCGCTTTACTAATAACCGCTAAGGATTCAAAGGCCAGCTGTTTCGAGTGGTTATCCACCATACTAGACGAGTCATCCACAGCCAGCATGATCTGATACTGTCTCTTGCTTGGCTTGGTTCTTCTTAACCAGATCTTGTCCTTTCTGAACTGGCTTGCTATATACGGGATTACTTTACGCATATTCAGGCGCTTTCCGGTGCGGTAATCACCCCTAGAAAATACAAATCGTAATTAGCTATGTTTCACCTACTGCAACAAACTGGCTTCCTACGGCAGTAAACTGGCTTCCTACAGCAGTGAACTGGCTTCCTACTGCAGTGAACTGGCTTCCGTCATGCAGAGAATTGGCTTCCTACTGTAGTAAACTGGCTTCCGTCTGTCCGATTTTCGTCGCGATGGAAGTCATGCGATGCACTAGCCGAAACAGGGCAAGGACCGAACTGGCCCAGTTAGCTGGAATTGTGTAACAGAAAAAGAAAAACAGAAATCCACAAACGCAAATATGCCCAACGCAAAGTAACGAATAGGCCATTTGCACTAACCGGGTCACGTGACCCCAACTACCTCTTAACGAGATGTTTTGTCAAAATAAATTCCAGAAATACAAGAACGAATTGATATTAGTCAGAAACTCAAGTTTCAGCTTAAAATCTCTGACCTGGAGCAAATGGCAGCGAGTTGAATTTTCAAGATTTTATTCACAATGTATGGGATTTGGGTCACGTGACCCAATTAGTGCAAATGGCCTACTGAGTTTTAGAAACCTACTTGAGTTTGGTAGCGAGAGATGGCTCCAGCACTAATCTCAGTTGCTCACACAGCTCTTGCGCCAGCCCAGCTGTTAACAGCTCATATTTCTGCCAAGCTTCCTGGGCTTGTCTTTGCTCATCACGTGACCCACTCTCCAAGTGAGACCACACGGATAACTGGTGCTCCAGATCTGAACGAAGTTTTTCAGCGTCGATGGCCAAATTCTACGAGACAAAACATTTACAATGAAACACTTCCTCAATAATTCAATCTACAATGCTGCTCTCATAATAGTATGAGTGACTAAGGCCTAGCGCAAACGTACAACTTCAGCCGACTTCTTCTGTCGAACCTATCCTTTTTCAAAGGATGCCGCTTCATTGGACTTTATAATCGACAACTTTCTATTGTTTTGGATTGGAACGGCGCGACTCTGGCACGACGTTTGCTGTAGGCCTAAGGTACAGGACATACGCTTGTCTAATCATGAGCCGTACCTAATGCAAATGAGGAAACTCTATTGTCTAAGGTCATTTGTATTAGCGCAACTCCCCGCGCCAAAGGCGCGGAGTGGAGCCCCATGCGTATCATTCAGCAAAAGTCACTGAAATTCAAGGCTGGGTATCAAAAGCTGGGACACATTTGTTATAAGAATAAACCATGCAGTAAGAAGTGGGCTGTGTATGATTGGAGTTCCGCTTTTAGGCATTGCCTAAATCTATATATTAGGAACAGTTCCTGATTAGTCCGGCATATGTCCCTGGCCTCACTGTCAAACTCCGAGGCTGATGCATTTTGTATAAATGTGCTCTCAATACTAAGAGGGTTAGGCATGGCCACGAGAATGAGGTAGTTCGACGCGTCATACGTTAAACAACTATCAATGGATTTCAAGAGAGTTCCGATCTGTCTCTGCCTGTCCATCGTCTATGAGTCTAGCCGTCTGTTTGTCTGTCTGCACGTCCAACTAGACTTGCGTAGACTTGCAACCAGTCGACCTCTGTGATCATACTTCCATCAAAGTCAAGTCAAATGACTTTGAGAGAGTCTACAAAGGCGGACAAAAGTGTTCAAACACTTCAACCCTGACCTCTCATTCTCATTCTTTGTCAATCTCAGCACTCCCGCCCCCATTACAATGTTGTTTGGGACTTTCAAAACGAACTTCAAACTTCCCGACTCCAAATTTTTTTGTTCGCCATTGAAGTCCGACTGTATTACAGCTAAAATCGTTGCATCACGACCCGCGTTTTCCAAACATCGATTTGTTTTCTACTTTGCTCATTCGCCAGCCAAATCTTATGAGCCAATCAGATTATTGCCCTGTTTCCCTAGTGCGACGTTGCCGTCTGGTTTCAGTACAGGCGGAAGCCAGTTGAAAGCCAGTTGACTTCCGTCTGTACTTCCAGCTGTGTTTCATTGGCTCAGATAGTTTGATTTGCGGAACAGCGAAGTCAAATTCCAAAAATAATAATTTGATGTTTTCGAAAACGTGGGTCACGATGCAACGGTTTTAGCTGTAAAGAAAGGAAGGTGATACTCGATTTACTTGTTTCTCCAGAAATAAAACCGTCTCAGACACGTGATACGTGGTGCGCTGTCCTTCGGGTGCTGATTGGTTGTCAGCATCGTCACCATCATCATCAGCATCTGCTTCTTCTGTTCGAATCTCGTCCTCCTCGCCCGTCTTCATCTCCGTGTCCGCAGCAGCGAGGAGCGACTTCTCGTGTTTATCTACCTTGGCTTGCTATAACGAAATTGATAAATTGAACGTTAGAGCGGTTTTCACATGACTGTCGTGAAATCAATTGCAATTGAGCAATCACTAGCCAATCAGAATCGAGAGAAATCACGACTTGCTCCTAAATGGCTTTTTCACAGCCAATTGCAAGCCCAATCAATTACACAATTGTATTTACTACAGAATTTGATTGGCTGAGAAAAACGAGAAGCCAATGAGAATGCAAAGCAATCGCAATTACATAACAAGTCTTGACAGTCATGTGAAATCCGCTCTATGTACGTATGAAATATACATAGGACCATTCTGCAGAAACCCATCCATGAGAAAAGCTGAATTTCCCATGGTAGAAGGATGTGAAGTGTTCGGATTTCCCATGGCTATCCTTGTGAATTCCGAACACTTCCCATACGCGCCTTGGGAAATTCAGCTTTCCCCATGGATGCTTTTTTTTCTCACAAATTCCCTGTGATTCCCTGCTAGCCGGCTCTCCTGTGGGGTTATTCGAGAATGTTTGTTTACGGATTTCAGGATTCCTGTGGAGCGCAAAAAATCGAGGAAGGGGAGGGTAGGGGGCAACACATTCTACCCTGGGTATTCTTTTGGTAACGGGACCGTCCAAGCAGTGCATTGAGTTCGACTCTTCGCACGGTGGTGCCAACATTTCCTCTTTGGTAGACTGGAGTGGCGTGACATATGGTGAGGCGTGACGCTATTCTTTAGAATGAGAGGCCCCATTATTTTATGAGGAAATCCTCCAAGAAATCGAGTAATTTTGTGGAAACAATTTTCTTGTTTGCAGCCTTTTTGAAAGATCTTGATAAAATAAAGAATGGAGATAACACCGAGAAGAAATTCCCAAAGAAACCAGATAAATATTTTTTCAAAGTTGTGAAGGAATGGTGTTGGCTGTTGATGTTCATTTCATGGTGCTGTCAACCTATATAAATTGTATGAATTTGGACAAATTTCAGGATTCATTTTCGATGTTTGGTGTTGTAAGAAATGAGTTATGAATAAATATATATTCTTATAAATTCTTGTTTCAAGAATGTTTTGCAATGGTTACTCGATTTTAAAATGGATTACGTCTTAATACCTGCTCTTCTCTATTGTCCCATATCGCATCCTCTGCCTTCATCTCCTCCTCGTCCTCCACGTCACTGGCCTGCTCAGGAAATACTGAGCCTTCTTGCTCCTTGGCTTGATCAGCGGTTGCGCTGTCAAATGTCTGCGCGTCGGGAGCGGTCTTTTTCTCCTCACGCATGTGTTGGTATAGATCTGATGACCTCTGGATGTCGCTCTTAGAAGATCGGTAGAAACATACATTCAAACTCTTTAATAATTCATCAACATTAAACAAAGGAAACTATAAGCGTGAAGGAAGTTCGGATACACTAGTCACTGTCATTTGAATAAATTCGTAAATACAACTCTAAATTTGAGTGTAGTCACTTATATCACTTGATAGTAGCCTAATAAGTAATTTATCGGCAAGACTGCCGATTTTCATACAAATTTTGAAGAAACTTCTGTTGAAGAAAAACTGTTCATCCCAACAAGATTTCAAAAACTCATTGTTGCAATCCGTTTCCATCCGCTGTTATAGGCCCATGAAGCTTACAATCATGGTCGCTTTGTAGTTAAAGGGCTATTTAACAAACCTAGACAAGTATTTAGGCTATTCATCAGTTAATTTGATGTTTTTCACATTTCCAAAAGTGTGCTAAAATCGATCATAAATCACTACATTACTAGACATGAATGTGTTTCATCAAGATCTCCGAAGACAAATAGAAAGAAAGGACAAAACAGACAAAGATTTATGCCAACGTTTCGGACTCTCAAGATCTCCGAACACCCACTTCTTCTTGACGAAACATACTGTCTCGTGTTTGATATATTACTTCAAACATCCGTGATTGCCATAAGCAGGTCGTGAAAATGCGGTAATACATTAAGATCAGGGAGAGTTCTTATCAAGGGGTAGGGAAATGACAGTAGAATACGCAGTGAGTTGACCTAAAATAAGCCAAGCCTCGGTCTTTGTGTTGTCCGTCTGTAAAGAGAAGCTGTTTAAACCTTATCAAATTCATACGTACATCATCAGGATTTTCTGTCTCTGTCTCATCTATTGTCTTGAGTTTCTTCTGAGTTGTCTCATCTGTGGAACCGAGGCTGCGGTCGGATCGCGATCGGTTCATCTCCTTTCTCTGTCGAGACTGATAAATAGCACAGAACATTTAGGATATTTAAGATAGATTGATCGCTAAAGGCGCTAGGCGCCTCATTGACTATTACTGACTCATAGAAAACTCGAACTTGTAGTCAATGTTAATTAGTCAAATCACGCTATTGGTCTATTGTCAATGCTGCGTTCTGATTGGTTGAGCTACTAGTAGGCTATAAGATATGCCCTACTAGTAGCGAAAAGTGTCGGATTTGAAAGCCAGAAAATGGCAATTGACCAGACCAGAAAACGTTTTTGGCGATACAAATTGACCTACTAGTGTGATATGACAAAAACAAGGCCTCTGAGTCAATAGTCCATTCGGCCTGATGGGCTATTGACTCATTGCCCATTCGGGCTCGAGGAATAATTGTTAAGTAGATAGTGAGTATGGGTGCCAATCAGATTGCTGGATTCGTGATAGTATGCCACTGGGTTTCTATTAACATCGGATAGAGACTATAACATACAAGGGCTCAGAAAGTGCACTTTTCAAGTTTAAACAAAACCCCACGCGCACTGTACGCTGCATAATCTTTGGTTAAGGTCCAGTCTGTTAACTCATACCTTCTCATTTGCATCTGCTTTGGATTGATCACGTGACATATCGGCCTCTCCAACGTGACCCTCGCTCCCAGCAGCCTTTGCAGCACCAACACCTTGTTGATCCTTATTCTCAGCAGGCTCGGGTTGACCTGTGGCCTCGTCTACAGCCATCTCCTGAGCCTCAGATCCTTCATTGTTACCCTGATCTTCCAAAGGTGGCACTAAATTCTGCGCCTGAAACGCAAAATATTTACGGGGTGGCATTTAAAACATTTTTTATCAAAAAGAACAAAACTGTACGTTATTTTATTTATACACGGGGAAACATCAGTAAATAACATGTAACTACACGAAATATATTATTGAAAATATACATGTACAATTACATTTACTGCTTTACATGTTTGCCGTGTGTGAGCCCGACCTAGGAAAAAGCGTCTTTTGCACGCTTTTTCAGAGCTGGAGCTGTACGCAAAGGCGCATTTAGTTCGTTCCAGAGTGACCCCCCACTATAACCAAAGGACGTTTTCACAAAACTGGTTCGTGGTTTCGGTAAGGTCCACTTATTATCGGTGTCCCTGAGAGCGTATCGATAGGACCTGTATTCGAAAGTTTCACTTAAATAATCAGGGGCGAGGTTATTCAGGGATTTGTAAACAATTATCGATTGATCAATATTTCTAGTTTGGAATAATCTCTCCCAGCCAAGCATATCAAGAACAACAGCTGACTAGTGTCGTAGCTGGATTTTGTTGTGACTCGAGCGGCTCTGTTTTGGAGGTTTTGTAACTAATTATATAGCCAGCCCGAAATCCCATTGTGCCGGCAGATCGATTTTTCTTGAATCGTCCAATTATTTTTAAATTGGATCGCGCGCGCTCTAATTGGACAGTTCGCGCTAAAATTGGACTGTTTGGGTTTGAACATGGATGTTATATAATTAATAAATAACAGGACTCCATGCTTGTCCAATTAAGAAAAAAAATGGATGATTTCTCGGAACTCCAAATTGGACTCGGCCTGCGGCCTCGTCCAATTTTGGAGTTCCTCTGAATCATCCAATTTTTTCTTAATTGGACAAGCATGGAGTCCTGTTATATATACTTATCGCGCAGGAAGTCGGCCAGAAGCCCGTCCCACACATACTAACCTCGCTTTCATGTTTGGTCTTCCAGTCAATGTCCTTATCACTCTTCTCCTTAAAAGCAGAGATATTATTAAGCAATTATATGAAGCCCTATCTAACAAAAAAGTATAATACTATAGATAAATTCGTCGCATGACGAGTGAATTCCACGTCAAATTTCACGCGAAAAACGATATCGCACGAGTCGCGAAGTTACAATTGAGGCTTCCACTGTATTTATGCGGCCTTGATGTCTATACAGCAGTAGAGTAGAGAATTCGAATCTGGACTATTGTCAAATTTTTCTCAACAATACAATACAATACAATTTTATTTTTGCATTTCCTTCTAGAAAAGTACATATCATTACGTTAATTTGAATAAAAAAAATATTTTTAGAAGAAATGAGATTTGTTGTTGTTTTAGCCAACTTTTTTAGTTTTAGCGAAGGAGGTGCCCAGAGCCTGAATAAACTGCACTTTTGTACGTGCAGAATTTACAATAGTAACTTCCCAAAAGAATCCTATGATATCTCTTTTTTGTGTAAATTGAGGACGAGATATCATAGGATTCAAGTATATTCAAAGCGTTCAGTCGGTAGATTCCGCCGAAAATAGCACTCAAAAAGACGATATCGCCCTCGTCGCTGCGCGACTCGTGCGATATCGCTTTTTTCGTGCTATTTTCTTAGCGGAATCTAGCCTCCTCAAGCTTTGAATAATCCTATAATATCGCGAGATCAAACACTTAAAGGGAGCGTACCTCCTCGTCTCCATCATCTTGTACTTTTTCGTCTTGTTTTCCTGTACCATCAGCTTGATCTTCTTCACCTTCCTCCACATCATGGTCTTCATGGTCTTCTTTGGATGGCTTCTCCGTGTCATCTTCATCCACATGCATCCCTTCATCCTCGTCGCCACAAAGTTCAGCCTCTTCTTTTTCACCTATGAATGGCGATTGGGTACACTATAGGAGGATCCTTTGTTTACAATTGAGCTCATCAGCATAAGCAATGTTCAGAATCAGACAGTTCGAGGAGCTATAAAATTATGAGTTCTGAATATCAGTAGAGGACTGTAAATGGGAACGCTCAGACTGATATCTCAAATTCTAAGCGGGTGGTGCAACGTTCAACTTTTGACTTTCAAACATAATTTTCGCCTCGGGTACAAGCCTTACTGCGGTTTTCATAATTCTGCGAACTCTCGCTAACGATTTCCAACCGTCAAACCGGCTTCTGGCTTCCGTCAATCAAACTCCCGAGTCTTTTCGTCGTTACTCTTTGTGCTTTTTGATTGGCCAGCACGTAACCGTTGCTGTCGCGACAGGAAGCCATTTAAGCACTGCTTAGGCGCTGGCCAATCAAAAAGCACAAAGAGTAACGACGAAAAGACTCGGGAGTTTGAGTGACGGAAGCCAGAAGGCGGTTTTACGGTTGGAAATCAATAGCGAGAGTTCGCAGAATTACGAAAACCGCAGTAAAGTGATCATATTCTAGATATTTTCAAGACAGCACGAGATTTTGTTTATGTAGATTATTTCTTTTGTTTTTATTTCACAGGAAGTGAATCTTTAGCTCATGGCAAATGCGTTTTGCCGCGGTGTTCATTTCCGTATGACATTAACTAACCTGACCAAAGTACGACTAATATGGCGACACTCTACCTTCAATTTCGTTTCAAGGGTGTCAAAAACACCTTCGACAAGAGAAACTGTAGCCCAATTTTTTTACGTTCCAAAAGCGAACGCTCGAGCTATGGCTAGTTTCTCTTGTAGAAGTAGAACAAGCTGTACCTTGTTCGTCATTCCCCTCCTGGTCATCCAGTTGAAGATCCTCTGGTAGTTCCATATTTTCCTTAGTTCCGGGGGGTGCCGTACTCTCTTCCTCCTCCCCCTGAGGCTCCGCCTGTTCCTCGTCTGACATATTTCCTTGATCTTTATCTTGAGGAAGTTCGTGGACTTCATCCTCTTTAGAATGTTCGTCTTCTTCCTTGTGCTTGCTTTGGTCAACAGCATCTGCAAGGTATTGCAAAAATCACGTGTTGACATGGCTAGTATACTTTCATAGACATTTCAGTAAATTTCCTCACTCTGAACCACTACGTATAACCTGCGTGGCTGACAACAGGAAACAGGTCGCCCTGAAGAAGGACTGAAATAAAGGTCCGAAACGTTGGTACATTTTGCATTTCTGTTTTAGTTTTTCCTTCTCTAACATGACAACAGGAAACACTTCACACTAAATACCTTTGTTGTCTTCCTTGGCGACCATTTTCGATTCCGACTCTGCTTCCGCTCCAGCGCCTTCTCTTCCTTTGATTCTTTTTCCTAAAAAGTGAGAATTTTACAAAACTATAATTAGACGCAGATGTGGGATAGTGAAACGAGATTCCCTCCAGTGTATATAATATAATGTATCTGCATATTTGAGCTAAAATATACGCAGATACGCGTATGTTGATCTTAGTGGACTGAGGGTATGTCATAAATCTTGCTCATCATGCGAGTAACATTTGAAATATTAAAGGGGCTGTCACGATTTTAGCACACTTTTTGTGATGTAAAAAACCCATTCAAATAACTGATGAATAGCAAAAATACTAGTCTAGGTTTGTTAAATAGCCATTTAACTACAAAGCAATCATGATTGTAGGCTTCATGGTCCTTTTACAGAGCGGATGGAAAAGGATTGCAACAATGAGTTTTTGAAATCTTGTTGGGATGAACAGTTCTCAAAGCTTGAAGTTTAATGAAAATTTGTATGAAAATCAGCAGTCTCCAATAAATCGCACTACATTGCTTTTTAATATTAGGCTAATATCAATGATATGAGTGGTGGGGGATGATTACATAAAATTTAATGCTCTATTTACGAATTTATTTAAATAACAGTGACACAGCCCCTTTAAAGATAAGAAAAGATCTGTGGGCTGAGATTTCTCAGTACAGAGCGATTAAGGAGGGTTAATAAGAGTTTAATTATATTGTCATGCAAAACTTCCCCAACTCAACTCAACTAGAACAATAAGAAAAACAAAGGCAAAAACTCACTTTGATTGAAAAACTCTCCTATAATGCTCAAGGTTATTCTCACATTAATCATCGGAAATAATCTTTTTATGGCTTAAATGTTCTCAAGAAAATGACTGGATTTTATGGAAGCCGTTGTTTGAAAAGGCGAGAAAAATCGGGGTACTTTCAAAGCAAAAATCGGATCGCCAAAGGAAACACAAAATCCGAAGCTGGGAAATACTTTTTGTCTCGCATTTGAAAAATTTCATGGACCTAAATGTAAATGGCTAACGGGATTGGTATTTCGATAGGGATTTGATATAAAAATAACAAGAAGAGTACAAAAATCTTAGACGAGAACTTGCATGGCTACGAGTGGCTTCAAAGTAGACTAGTCAATCTACGCTTGGAAAAGGCTAAAGCTAGAAGTAATACACCTCTTTACCTTGGGCGTAATGTTGTTCCATTTCAGATCACGTGGCATTCATTTGAATATTCTTTCTTTGTTTGGGATGCTTCCATATTCATATATCCTTCGGTGCGCGGCAGACAAAGAAAGAATGCCACGTGATATGAAATGGGGCAACACTGAGCACAAGGTAAAGAGGTCTATTGCAATTTAGTATAAACCAACTAATGGTCTATTACAAATCCTGCATTCTGATTGGCTGAGCTACTAATGGTCTATTAGTGATAGACCGTGCCTGGCAAAACCACCACCTTTCTTTGCAAGAAAACTTAATTTTTTCATCATAAAATAAAACCGACGAACTAGTTGGTTTATACTAAAACAATTAGACCTCTCGTCCTCATGTGCTCTGATATCAATAGACCATTCGGCCTTCGGCCTCATGGTCTATTCATCATAGCACATTCGGCCTTGAGGTCTAATTGTTAAAGAAGATGTTTTTACAGAACATCATTTGGAGCGGCGTCAACGTTCCAATAAATCGCGCCGAGGAAAAAGGTTCAAATTCGCAATCAATAGAAAGTTATTGAGGACTCCAAAGCCTACGATATTTAAAGTTATATTCATGTTATAAACCTGCCAGAATCCATATTCTGACCCAAATACGATACGATTCCACAAGTCAAAATACGTGACTACGACACATTTCAAGGCTTGAACACTGCGTTAGCAATAATTGTGCATTTTCGACGATATCCAAGCGAAAGATATTTACTACTCCAGCAATTACACGCTAGGCAATGATTTAGAAATTTCCAACAGCCGGTTTTTGATCCACAAAATTAAGTATAGTTTCGTTTTAATATATCTCATTGTCTTGCGTCAATTCATGCACACTCTAATGAGTAATGCATAGTTTTTATTACTATCATTTTTATAGAACTTTCCGAAGTTTTTCCTATTTCCACAGGAGGCCACGGAGAAACAATCCATCACCATAGCTGGATAGAACAGCCTAAATAAGTAAACTTGGAAAGTTTGAGAGGAAAATACTTTTGCAGTAAATATGAGGTGAACAGTGTCAGAATAAATAAATCATAAAATATCGTAAATTTGAGCGTGTTCCCCCAGCTCTATTCACTGTGACTTTTAGTATGTTATTCTACATGTATTCCACAAATGGTTCCTCCAAAAAAGTATACTCTTGCAATTACTTCTTGGTAAAATCGTTGATGGACAAGAAAAAAGTTGTTGTCTCGAAAGAACAAATGTCAAAAGCGCAAATAGGATTTTTGAAGAAATTGCATTTTTAATTAAAATTATTGAACTGTGTTATTTAGTGACATGAGCTAAAATAATAGCACCTCAATTTGGTGGCTGGCTAAAATAATTTAGTACAAAGAGTATGGATGGATTCTCGACCTTTTTTTAGGGTTTGTGATGGGACAAGTCAAGCAGACCATTTCAAGTTAAGTTTTGCATGACACTAGCTGACAAAGTTCTAGAGTCACATTAAACACCGGTAAGGAAAGAGATTTCAGCATGTGATTGCCTGATTTAAATGTGCTCAACTGCTAGATGATAGCGAGAGTTCCGATTTCAAAGTGTTCTTTTGAATTTATCCTTTCATTCAGTGCCTTCTTATGCGTTTTAACAGGAAATTTCCACTAAGACCGAGCGGGAGGTTTCACATGTTCAAAAATCGAAATCCTTCATATTTCGTACAAAGACAGACCATCATAGAACAAGAAATGTTGAGATTTATTTCTTCATTAATTAATTTTAACTCCCCAGAATCTTCCCCAGATTTTTCGACAGCACCCCGCGAATGGGCAAACGCACAATGTTCTGCCGAAATACAAACCCCGTCATCTCCACCCCGCACAAAGCATTGTTGTAGAAACACAGGCCCTGTCAGAAGTGGTTTATCAAATTTGTTTTTTTGCTGCGACTGAAAATTAATGGAAGTGACTAGGGTCCCGGCAACTGGGATCGAACTTGAAAATGCTAAAGTCGCATGTTCCCCGCGAACAGAAGGGAAATAGCAAACAAAACTATCCTATGTAAGTTTAAAACTGTCAAGCATTTCTACTGAATGATATTAAAGAGACTTTCTATAATTCACCGGGTAAACAAATCCCGTATTGCCCGTGTGCTTAAAGGGGCACTCGCACGCTTAATATTCGTCCACCGTGGACTTAAAATAAGTAAAATTGTATCCGTGAAAACACATGTACATTTGCCCGTAGTAATCAAATAATCCTCAAGATTTATAGACAAACCTTTCAAGTGTTAGACAAATGCAATTCTAGGTTGTTTCGACCTGTTATCAAGAGGATGGAATTGGATTGCGATTTGAGCTATTTCCTTGTCAGAGAAGTGGCCAGCAAGCGTGGGAGAGCCCCTTTAACGGGAGGATTCCGCACGCTAATCAGCCAATCAGCGTATCCCATTTGACTTAAGTAGTGCTTGCCATATAGTAAATGTACTTTTAACGTATGACTAAGAAAGAAAAAAGGAATTGATATTTGCATTATATTTCCATTGCTCTCGCTATCAAATTTTCAAGTTTGAGAACTCAACTGTTCAACCGAACAAGAAATCAAAAAGGCCAATTCGAAGTTTCAATTCTATGTGCTCGATAACATAGGGAAATACTCCAAATTTGTACTTTCTGGCAGTTGAAAGGGTATTTAACAAACCGAGACTATTAGTTTGTTTACTTCTTGAGACTTGACGAAATCGGCTAGGTTTTTACATCTTGTAATGATGCGATGATTCATTTGGGTGGTCACAATGGTCTCGACCAAGTCTAAGGCAACTTATTGTTTTTGTATAACCGCTTTATGTGACTCATAAGAATTTTTTTTTTAACTTCGTTTTCGTTGGATTTTTTTGACGATCATAACAAAACTCGCGCGCGCACTCCCAATCCTTTCAATGTTGGGTGAAATCACCGGTAGGTGATTATGGCAAGAGAAAACAAACCTCTTGACCAATCAGCGTGCGGGATTTCTTATAATCACTTGAGTCATTATATCAAATTATAATATAAACTAGAGTGTTTTATCAGGATTTTATCGTAATTCGCACGTGTGAAAATTTACGACAACGTCCGCTATAGCGAATTCATCAAATCGAAACTTTTTCACATAAAAGGTTAGAACAATACATGGGCGCTTGGAGATATGAAATCTCAAATCTTAAATTTGAACACTGGAAGATAAATTCCATATTCCCGTGCGCCTATGTATTATTCTCTATATACGGTACTCACATCTGTCTGCTCCTCGTCATCCGAGTCCCCCCACATCTTCTCATCCAGAGTTTCATTTTCTTGTCCATCAACCTCCCCCATCTGCTTGTCGACATCTGGCTCCTCCTCTTCTTCCTCGTTACCACTTTCGTCTAGATTTTAAAAAGTTGATAACATGAAAATAACGTCATGCAATCGGTTTCAACAAAACAGTATCAACAGTAGTCAATCATGCAGTACTTTGACCTCCGCCACAAAATTCCGCATTTGACTTGAAGTCATCTGTGACCTTTGAGCTTCCCACAATATTAGTAATCCCTCCAAAAAATAACGGCTAGTATTGCTCATACTATACTACTTACAATCAATTCTGGCGAGAAAAGATTGGTCGCCGTAGTGGCGAAATTTTGATCACGTGCTCGCTTTTTCTTGTACCACGTGATCTGATATATATCGACGTAAACAACTAAACACGACTGAAATTGTTGAAGCCTTGGGTTCTTTTCTGCTAGCATGGAGACCAAGAGTTATTTTGTAGAGTTCACTAGCAATTCTTTGATAAGAAAAAAACTTTTCAATTCGCGAAGAGTCGTTTCGTAAAAGCTGAACCATGAACTGAAAGTTAACCATCTTGTCACAGCAGCGGGACAGCCAGCGGGAAAAGTTAATCACGTGGTACACGAAATAGTGAGCACGTGAACAAAATTTCGCCACTACGCGACCTATCTTTTCGCGCCAGAATTGACACTCTACTGCTTTTGATTGTACATACCACGAAGCCTACTACAACTTCAGAAATAGTAACAATAGACTAGCTCTTCTGAAACCCGCGGACCAACTACAAAAAAATATCATTCGGCTGGGGCGTCGCTCTGGAACACGTTCTGTCGCAGTTTTGCCTAAATTCAAGAGCGGGTTGGAAAATGGCGATTTCTAAATCCCTTTCACATACGGCAAACCTGTAAATCAGTAATGGCTATAAGTTTCCAATTTTATAAATAAAAAAATCCTATGCGGCATTATGTTCTGGCTTGCGATGACCTCTATTAGCAGGGTAAGTTAGGGACAAAAAGTAGATCGTCCACTTCTACGTACAGACACTTGGCGCAGATATTCGTCGGATAACACTCAACAAGGTTTAGAGATGGGTGCCAAAAAATCAGGGTGCGAAACCCTTCCGACTTGCACGTTGATATATAATACACGTAGCTATCTTAAAAGGAAACGAAATGATACCTATTTTGGCAAAATACCCTTGAACCATACTATTAATTTGCAAATATTTTTGAGATTTTATTCCTTTTTTTTTCTTGACATCAACATGATTCGTTTGAGAAGCTATCAAAAACTGTCAGGATTTCCAAACACCTCGAAATGGGCGAAAAACTCTCGACTTTGCCTCATTATTTTTTCAACCAACTTCTCGGTGTTTGGAAACACTCCGTCTCGTGTTTGATATATATACACAATCCCCCTTATAACATCTTGATACAACTACTGCCACAATCCTCTTCGAATCCGTTATTCAAAAGTTTGAGCTCCCTTAGGAGCTGTAAGATAATGGTGTTTACGAGACAAACAGAAGGAACTACGAAAATAATTCTGGGATTATTGGTGCCAAGTGTAATAAAAGGACTTGAGAATTATTTCTAGTCTTCTTACCTTCTTAACACTCCGTCTCGTGTTTGATTTATTACTTCTAACCTTCTTACCTTCTTTGTCTTCGGCCTCTACATCATGTAAGGCGCCGTCAAAGTCCTCGCTCATCTCGATTCCATTCTCCTCATCCGGGATCTGCTGTTGTTGGGCCTCTTGTTGATTGTCCTGTTGACTTTCGTGCTGCGTGTCCTGGAGCTGGGAAGAGAAAGGCACTTATGTTTATCAAGGAGTTGTCAGTGACTTGGCCAAACAAGGCTTACTGTGCGACTACGTCAACCGGGCCATTTTGTAAGAAGTTATAGTCCGTGGGCCAGGAGTCGAAACCCTCCCCCCCCTAGGGGAATTTTGCTAACACATATCATTCGAAAGCTTAGCCCTAGGGTAGTCTAAAACCGGTTGTTTGCACTTTTGAAGTGGAAGCGTTTAGGAGTTACGGCGCATTTTACATTTGAGCTTCAAAACCACAGGGTACCCACGTCGTGATGTTGCGAAATATACGAATAAAATACCTGTATTACATCAAAAACACTGTATATCACATATTTTGCATAATAACAGCCGAAATGCACTATTTTGCTAGGAAAGGTCTTAATAAAAGCATTCAAAAGTCTTCAAAAGTAGGTTTTTCATTGAATATAAAGCACAGGGTACCCACGTCTCATAACTGTCAAAACAGCAGGAAAGTCTTTGGCCCTACATGATTATCACGCGTTCCCTGTCCTAGATATACATAAAATAGAGTCTTAGCAGTAGCAAACGCATATTTGCGCCACGAGGCATATCATGCCATCCATGTTTGTTCTTGTTATTAGATGTATCGGAGCATTTTCGGGCTCTGGGCTCGCCGCACTTTCCACGTAAGACTTTCCACGCAAGACTTGGTTGCTTCCCCGGAGCCATTTTGTTGTCTTAGCCCGCTTGTAATCGCCAGATCTGGATTTGAGCATTATGCACGCGGATAGCTTGAATAAGTTGGTAGCGGTGATCGCTTACTCCGAAGAATTAATAACTACCCCCTGTGATTTGACTACTTTGATTTGATGTTTACTTCTATGCCGTAGTACGGAAAAGAATACTAAAAGTTCTGCCGAGTGTTCTCATGCTCTCGAATGTGCTGGATTTCTATCAGTATTGCGACTTTTAGATTGTGACAGGAAAGTAATAGCTAGCTGCTTACCAATACGCACTTGCGTGTCTCTGTTTTTTAAAACAATGCAGCTCATATGTACCACAATAAGTCAAAAGTTGCGCTACGTTCGGATATGGTGTGCTTTGCTGACGGGAAATTCTTGCTACGCGAAATTCTTGCTAGGAGTGATGAAACTTTTCTTTTGGATTGCTTAGCGTGTTCAGATATCATCCGAGTCTTTGATAAGTTTTGCTGGTCCAGAGTGAAGTGAGATTCGCTTCGAAAAGTCCAAAGCACTGCGGATTACGAGTTCCCTCGGATGGCTGATGGCTACCATGCTCTCCAAAAGTGCATTAGTTGGAAACGCGAGGGCTACGATCCATAGCTGGGTATCTTGTGAGATTTTGCACATTGAGTAACAACAGTGCAGCACAAGTAGTGTTTTCGCATAATGTAAAAATTATTTTTCATTTACAGCAACCACGAATTCCATGTTTGCTGACAAGCGAGAAGCGCACTAGACATGGTTCTCCTTTCCAGCTTTCCGACATTTCTACGAGAAAATGTTGATTGAGTTAGCCGTTTGTAGTTGTTATAAACAATGTTGTATATAGTTCATTCATTTTCTCACGGACAAATAAAATTCCGCCTGATACTCAGGCTATAAAGTTCGTATTTCTATTTTCTTAAAACCGTGCGACGCGGGTATCCTGTGGAATGCAATATTGTCAAATGCACCTATTTCAATGCCTTCGAACACACTTTTTCAACGTAAACATGGCTTGAAGGCTATGTCGTGACAGGCGGCACAATATATTTGTGTTTGAATCGAATGCAAGCATTTTATTTGTGTTTTCGCAACATTACGGCGTGGGTACCCTGTGGTTTTGAAGCTCAAATGTAAAATGCGCCGTAACTCCTAAACGCTTCCACTTCAAAAGTGCAAACAACCGGTTTTAGACTACCCTCGGGCTAAGCTTTCGAATGATATGTGTTAGCAAAATTCCCCTAGGGGGGGGAGGGTTTCGACTCCTGGCCCACGGACTATTAGCCAATCAGAACGCGAGTACAGAACAAAGCATTTTGACTTTCTGGAGATCTCAGGCATATTCGCCTTTCTCTAAAAATTCTGGAAATTACGAGCAAAAATCACTTCAAAACACTTAAGGAATCCGCCAGCAGTTCGAGTAAGCAGTGGACAAAAATCTTGTACCAAGATCATTTGCATTGTATTGCAAACTTCGTTGAGTCTGTTTCCAATATCCTGTGAAAAGAATCCGTTTCTAATAACACCAAACACTGAAAATGAAATTCAAAGTTCCCACAAAACACTGTGAAATGGTAGTGGAATGAAATTGACAACAATTTTGTGTTGTTTTTGCACAGGCTCCGATGGAAAATGCAAACAGAATTTGAATGTCTTTGATAATATTCTGGTGCAAGATTTTGTCCACCATAACATGAAATCGCTCGATCTCTAAATGGATTTCCTCTTAATTATTATCGCCAAACGTAGTTCAGGTATTAAATTTCCTTAAAATGGTTTGAATCTCTGAATGACAAACTTTTTACGGGATGGTATAGTATAGTGATGGTGGTGACTGCCAGGTTTGCGACTACACTTTGCTTACTTTAAAATCTTAGGGATAGAAATACTGTACAGGAAGAAAATGGTTCGAAAGGGCGTGTTTACCAACTTGAGTACGCCAAAATATTAGCAGACTCTGCTGACCCACGAGACAAACTACTAACACTAATGCTATAAAGGGAGTATAGGTGAAACGTGAGAGTCGTAGATGTGAGCGAGGATCCTGAAAATTGACCCTTTGCTTTGATTGTCTTTAGGAAGCGATTTTGCTACATAAAAACTTTTAAAGTACAATTTTAGCAACATTTGAAACTCAAACAAGTCGTTTAGTTTATTTTACCACTTCAAATCGCAGACTAATAATAAAGGCCTACCAGCTGACTCTATTCTTCAATGAAGGGCATTTCTTTATTTGGTATCCGTGAATATCAGTATTAAATTCTCCCATCTAACATGGACGGAAGCGTACTGGTTTGACTAAGGAGAATTTCTAGTCACCATACCTGATCTTGGCTCTCTATCTGATCACTGACGTCCTTTGCTCCTTCCCCCTCTCCCATTCCTCCACCTTCAATGTCCTCAAACTCCGTGGCACCTTCTCCTCCCTCTTCTTCTTCGACGTCAGGTGGGAGACAGAAACCTTTAGCGGCAAGCTCCGTAAACACAGACAAAATCACCGATAGAAGCTTGCAAGTGGCGCGATGGGACGAGAGGAGATTGTACAGATAGCTCTCCGAGAGGGCTACAAACTGACGGAGCAATGGAAGGACGTGCCATACAATGGTTGAGGTGATGTGCCCTACGCTGCTTGGAATTTCCTTCATTTGGCTATCAGAACCGTCTTCAGAAGTAGGCGAGCTCTCAGCGGCAAAATGTTTGATGCGCGCAATTAAGGAGGCAACGGAGGACTTCGCACATGCAAGATCCAACTTGTTAACCTCGTCAATCAGGTTGCCATGGATACGCGACGTAAGATGGCCACTGAGAAGATCTAGATCTTTGTCGTCTGAGGAGAATAACATCACAAACCCATCAAAATAAGATACAAAATGCAAAATGTTCGTTGTTTGGTACTACGCTTTTCCGATGTTTTGCGAGATAGTGTTGATGTCAAAACGAGTAGCCATGTTATAGCAACTAAGCGCGGGTAATCACAGAATTAAAGTGCAACATTTTTCACAACAATGGAAAAACAATTGCTCGTGCGCTAGACAGCATACAACATAGTATTTTGTTTTTCCGCACCATCGCGCGCTTAGTTAGACAATAAGTGCAATAAAATTTCTAGACGGCAAGAGTTTTCAGCCATTATATTTTCTTTATAATAGCAAAGTGGGCATAACAAACCTTCAGCTTCAGTGTCCTTTGCAGAGGAATCCCGATCATCGCCGTCGGTTGCCTTGGCAACTCTCTGTACACCGAGTAGAAGTGCCGTCACTGTCTTGTAGATATCTGCTACCAAGTCACGTAAGATGTCGGGAGCTACAACATGAGAGCAAGCCAGTATTGCATTAGTGTCTTTTCGCTATCCATGCAGTCTACATTATATATAATACAGTAAAACTCGGCGAAAAAATACTTCAACGCGTAGCAAACTGAAGAGCTGTTTAACCGATGTTTAAAGGGAGCCTGTCACGATACGCGCATGCTCCAGGAGCGATCACTGATTCAGCAGCAAAACGCACTAGACCATCCTATCACATAATTATTAAAGAATTTGCAAAACTAAAAAACATTGTACGATTGATGGAGAAATATCGAGGTTATGCACGATTTGTTTTCGAGGTTTTTAGCCTTCGCTGGCCATCGTTACGGGGCGATGCTACTCTGATTTGAGAGATGCGCAGTAGGGCTGCACAGGCTCACTTTGACCCTGGTTTTCTCTCCTCTAATCTCGTTCCCAGAGCCTACTCCGCTGTTGTTGTTTGTCGTAGGCTCTGGCGGCAGGCAACGGTAGGCCGATTCTGATTGGCCGATATCCCCGCTCGCCATTTTGAAATTTACCTAACCCAGAACACCGGATGCATTAGATTCTAGGACGTCCGGTTTCGTCTGCGTCCAGAGCAACATTATGATTATCATCAAGTGTTAAGTAATCATCCATGCAAGAACTAGGCAAACCTCCATTGTTCTACGGCATTGAAGGTTCCCCACGTAGGATATGTCCTATTTTTTTACCACAGTAAGTTATCATGACTAGTAACATAATAAGAGTGAAAAATTGATAGATTTCGACTTGCTTTGAGAACATATGGCAACGAAAAGTCTCTAGACCAATCAGATTAAAGAAGAACAAAGGAGTGAGAATCAGCATTTTACGCTAGGTTCCCCACATACAAAGTCTTTACAAATTGCATATCCTGTTTGTGAGTACCACAAGTGCTTATGTCTCCCTAAAAATCCTCAGACAAGTCTTTCTATCATAGTGAATTTACTGATTTTCATGTCTAAGCCAATGAAATTGCCTATATTTTCAATAGAAATTAATTGCATTCCAGCATGCTTTGCCGTTGGCCTGCCTAGTTCTTGTACGGACCATTACTTAAATGACCTTAAAATTACGATTATTTTGAGGACATGACTATATTTCAATTATCTTCGTTCTATTAAAAAACTATCAATAGAAAGAAGCAATGTGTAATTAATGAATACGATCCAAAATAGTTCGAACCAAAAACAAAAAAAAAACCAGCCCCTGACCCACGCACAGCACCCTTTCAGAGCGCTTGACACAAGTGTACTACTTTTCAACCTAGAGCAAGGTGGGACACTTGCGCATGTCAAATAACCATATCATTAGATTGATGATAATCGTCAATTGAACACTGATTAACATTTGATAATCATCAATTCGAATTGGAGACCATGTTGCAGGCAGTCAGCATGACCGACAGGCTCTGGGAACGAGAATGTCTCTCCTCTTCCTCGCCCCCTCCTCTCGGTGTTTATCCTCACCCGAAAACCACGCGTGCTCTAAAATCCAAGATGGCGGCGGCAGTCGATAACTCACAAGTTTCTCGACGTAAAAACAACAATCAACCGCCTGCACGTAGGCTATGTTTTTTTAACCCACTTCTCGGTGATTGGAAATCCTGATGAAACAACTTGTCTCATTTATGATATATTACTTCAAGGACACTCATTCTTTGTCATAAGATATATATTTTGATGCTAAGTTGTAAATGGATTTCTAGTAGGTATCTTTACTTCAAAGAGCCTGTGTCAGCTGCCATTTTGACAGCATATCAACATGCTAAGTCGAAGAAAGCATCCATTTCCATCGGCTGATTTAGAGAATACAGAACAATTTTCTCGATTGAATTTGGTAAGTCAAATCTGAAACTTTGCTTTTAAATGTTATTAAGAGATTTCTACCGTAATTCGCCTTCTAATATCGAACCAAAACAATAACAAGGAGTGGATGATCATGTTGCGAGATCCGGAACCTCATGAATTTGTGGTGCTCGGGCGGGCGCTAAAACGCCTTCATTACTCAGAAAATAATAAAACATGGAAGCATCAATCATGTCGAGTTCACATTAAAAGAACTCTGAGCATGCTGCGAGACCCGGATGACCAAGAGAGTTGTGAAGCTCGCAATCTCGGGCCCTAAAGCGCCTTAAAAAGCGTCAGTCAGTCGCCATTTTATCAGCCTAGCAACATACCGAGTCAGAGAAAAAGATCCATTTCCATCGGCTGACTTAGGGAATGTAGTGTAATATTTTCGATTGAATTCGACACAAGAAGAAGACAACTTTGTTAGTAGATGGTTCTTTCGAGGTTTCTACACGTAATTCTACTCTTGATATCGATGAAAACAATAACAAAGGACTGGCTAAAACATGGAAGCACAACTTTCAAGATTATAAGTAATATATCAAACACGAGACAGCGTGTTTTATCATTATTTCCAAAAACCGACAAGTGGTTTGAGAAAATGAGGCAAATCAAGCTTTTTTATCCTGACGAAAAACATGGTTTCATGTTTGATATATCTTCTCAAACGAATAATTTTATATCGAGAAAGAGAAGGAATATTATATATAAGCTCTATGCAAATTAAGATCGCTCATCAAAAAACTTTTAAGTTTCGAAGGTCAAATTATATAGCATTTTCAATCTCTAAAAATTTAAGTTTCATAACTTTTGAACCAACCAAAATTTAAAAAAACGCAGACTTCGTTTTGGAGAAACACCTTTACCACTGTATGCATTGCTACGCGACCTTCAAAAATCACTGTTGCGATTGGCGATTTTACGCAAGAAAAGTTTAATATCAATTTTCTTGAACAGAGAATCAAACATTCTAGGCGAGGAAGCAAAAGGATAGCTTAAAACCATTTTGTTTGATTTTGCAATCAATATCGATCCAGTAAAGCATTCGAATCCAGCGTTTTGGTTTGATTGACGGCTAAAAATCGCCAATCGCCCATCGCAACATTGAATTTTGAGGTCGCGTAGCAATGCATACAGTGGTAAGGATTAAAACAATGTGTTACTTGGGAGTCATGGTCTAACAGTTCGACGGCGTTAGCTCGTTAAAATGGTACATCAAAATGACAGTCTAGGAATTGTTTTTTTCTGACAATGGCTCTTAAAAACAACATCAAAAAATCCCTCACACCTTCTTCGACACTGCGTCTCGGTGATTATAACATTAAAAGTATTGAGAGGTTAGAATGTGAAGGGGCGGAAGCTTTTTTAGTGAGATTATCGCTTCACCCCGCGGGAAAATTATATATATTTTGAAAAATCCATTCATGAAATTGTGCATGATCTGAGCTTTAAAATGATACCTAAACCAGCTTCGTAGCGTAAATTGCGACGCGACGACATCATTTTATGTGAATAGGTTTTTAACTATATCTATACCTTAATGACTTTGAGAAGTAACTCTCAAAACTCTTAAAGTGCACATCACCCCTGAGAGAAGTGTGCTTGAACAAATAAGAATGCCGAAAATTTTGCTTCGATACCTTTTTTGAATCACGAGAAATGTGAGATCAAAGATGTATGCAAATTAGTTTTGATGGCGTGGCGAGAGGAATAAGTTTTTAACTTGTCAATAAATCTTCCTATACCAGAGGTTTTCATACACAATTATATATAAGCAATAAACAATATATAGATGCAATGTATTCATGCAACATCATCAAGTCATCAAATTTGCATAAAACATTGATCTTACATATCTCGTGAACCAAAAAAGATATGTTAGCCAAATTTTTGGCATTCTTATTTGATCAAGCACAATTTTCAGTCCACGTTCCCTCCTCTTAGTTGTGATATCCACTTTAAAATTACCTGTACAAGTAGCTGTTCTCGTCAGGACATCTTGGCTCCATTTGCCATGTTTACTATAAGTCTCTCTCAGTTTCTCCACTAGAGAAAACAATATCCCCCAAGTCCGCTACCTGCAGTGAAGCTAGAAAAGAATAATGTATCGGTTTAATATCGTAAAATGGCACGGTTAAAAAGTAGTTAAATGTGAACGAGCTAATAAATCGACAGTGCGCCAGTTTGCTCAGAACACGGCAAAATATTAGATATTTTTATATGGACGTGACAAAGGACTCTTCACACAAGATACCTGTTATGATATACGTTAAGTATGTTGCAACAGTTTCAATTTAAAACAGTTTTCCTAAAGGTGCCAAAATCGAACAAAGCCAAATAAAGAGTTGTACTTTTTTTGTAATAGATGCAATGCATATTGCTCTAGTTGACATTTTTGTTTTACAATACACCGAATTCACTATTCACTCTTTCCAGATAAAGATGAAAGAGACCTTTATTTCAGTCAAAATCATGCTCTTCAAGAGATAGCTTCAGACTACGCACGTTCTAAAAAATGTCGTACCATTTGATTAAATATTGACAGAATTATAGGAGCTGAAACATACAGAGTTTTGTATAGAATTTTCACTAGAAGCTTTTCCAGCCTCGTTTTGGTGTATTTAGACTACTTCAGATGCTTATATCTCGCCCATTATTCACTGGTTTCAATTCAACTCAATACATCTTTTAAAAGTCATCTCGTGCTATAGCTTTTGATAATTTTCCTTCCAAAATCTCTAATAGCTTTTAATTTTTAATGACTTATGCAAATGAGAAGCGGTCATTATGAATAAGGTCTATATTTTTGGGGTAATTGATGCTATTAAATACAAACTAGAACAATACCATTGCATTTATGATGAACTAAAATTCTGTATCGCAGTTTTCGAATAGTATGGCGGCTCTCTCATTTTGACATGGGAAAATTTCCTACAAAAAACTGGCGTAGCTTTTGCAATGTATATTATGGCATATATAGACTACAAAGAACCATATTTAACCATATCTAACTTTATATCTAACCTCGATATTAAAAAAAACAAACAAGAAATCTTGTCGTTCGCATGCAAATAGGTGATTTACTTTTAGGGTGTGTTTTCCTTAGCAACAGGAAACCTTAAATAGCCTGTTTCAGCCGCCGGCGAAAGCATCCATTTCATCGGCTGATTTTAAAGAACATGGAGCAATGTTCTCGATTGAATTTGGTAAACCAAATTGAAACCTTGTTTTCAGATGTTTGTTAACAGATTTCTACACATAATTCGTCTTCTAATATTGAACGAAAACAATAACATAGAAGTTGCTGACACGGGCTCTTTAACCGTTTACAGTGCAAATCAAATTACTTGACTAACCTTGATGTAAAATATCTAAGGATCTCTTTAACTTTCTCTCTGACTCCATTTAGACTCTCATAAGTCTTCGACAACAACCTGAAGTCATTCCTGGATGATACAAAAATACATTGTAAGGATACATGGTATGCGTTAGGGGGGATTTCGGGGAAAGAAAGACAGGGGAGGTGCATCTGAAATTTGTCGGAGCCATGTCAGGTCTTTCATCGCCCAATCATAAAATTTTCGCAACAACGCGAAATGTGCTATATAAGTAATGTATCAGACACCAGACAGATTTGGATTTCCAAACACCCGAGATGAGGTATTTCTTGGTGTTGCAAGATGTATTGTATTTTTCAATGATTGGAGCTATTGTATTCCATCTTATAGTTTCGTTCTACGGTCGTTTGTCTTCTATTGTCTTTATGCCTCTGGTGTCTTGCAACACCAAGAAAGAGCCCAGAAGTGGCTTGAAACAACGAGGCAAAGTCGAGTGCCTTTACAGGGGCTCTCGTACGCTTGCTGGCCACTTCTCTGACAAGAAAATAGCTCAGATCGCAATCCAATTCCATCCTCTTGATAAAGTGTCAAAACAACCTAGAATTGCATTTGTCTAACACTTGAAAGGTTTTTCTATTAATCTGGGGGGTTATTTTGATTACTACGGGCAAATGTACATGTGTTTTCACGGATACAATTTTACCTATTTTAAGTCCACGGTGGACGAATATTAAGCGTGCGAGTGCCCCTTAGCGAAATAACAAGTACATGACTGTTCAATTGATGCTCTTGTATTCATTCGTTTTTTAGCTTTTCTTTACAAACCGGGCCAAGTCACTGACCCTCAATCAATCAATACGAAAAGGTATCGGTATCTAATTAATGCTGATTACGCCATATTAAACATTACTCATTTTATATAGAATTTATTTGCTACTAAACGACTAATAGCAAAAAAATATTACAGTTCAATGACTTGCCATCTAAAACATTATTTATTTCAGATAGGATTTTCATTTGCTAATCAACGAGGTTATTACAAAAACATTTGTAGTTCAAATGACTACTTCAATAGGCGTTTTATCTAGCTGTTATTAGCATTTATTATTTCATCTAGTGCGAAATTAAACACGAGGTTCCTCTATGAAAGAGATTACCGAGTTTTCAATGGCTTTTGATCTTTTTCAAGTGCGAAATTAAAACTTAACTGAAACAGATGCTCCAATGTTCTCTAAGCACCTAGGATGTTTATCTAAAATATGGCACACGAGTCCATTGGAGATTTCCAGTATGAACTTACAAGAAGGCTAGGAAGGCTGCCGAATTATTTAACTGAAAGAAAAGCTTTAAGCAGCCTCCTTAACTGGCTTCCTAGAAGCAATCCCTTGAAGGGTAATAATACTAATGATGCAGTTAGTTTGCAATTGACCATTTTCCCTTCAACACTCTCACAGCAAGAAAAACCGAAATGATTCTTCATTTAAAAATTAGTTGCCGAAGGCGACGTGATTATCTGCGAATGGTCACCGAGACGAAGTCAAGGTGACTATTCGCCGATAATCACGGAGCCTGATTGCTCAAGTAATTCATAAGGTTTTTAGACAGAAAAACTTGTCTTGTTGGATCATAACAAAACTCGCGCGCGCATTCCCAATCCTTTCAAAGTTATAATCACCTGTAGGTGATTATAGCGAGAGAAACGAACCTCTCGACCATTCAGCGAGCGGAAATTCTTCTAATCGCTTGAATAGATAGATAGATAGATAGATGTCAGTTTATTTAACCCAAAAGCAGAAATTGAGTAATTATACTAAAACGGAATAAGGTATTTTGTTATGAAAATAGGACTGCAGCAAAGAGGCTATTATTTGGAAAGCACCCACTTTACTTATCACTAAGTGGAAACCCTCCATAGAAAATGTCCCGCTAAGAACGACGTCACATATCGAGCATCAAATAAAGCTAGTCAAATTCGGGGATCTGCTGGTTTTGAGATACAGTAGGTGGCTTCGTTTTTTAGACCTGGCTTTGTTAACCCAGCACTATTTTCGGTGAATGTTCAAAGGTTTTAAATGTTCTTTTGGTTGTTACCGCAAGAACCTTTCGCGATAAATCCAGGGATCTGCTGGGACGTGATATTTCGCTTGAGCAGCTGAAAGAGTAAGCCATTCTAGTTTTTGAGGCGAAGTAGGTAGCATTGTTGTTTAGTTCGTTGTTAACCTATGGGATAGCTTGGAAGAATTTTCAAAGTTTTCGTATGTTTTTTTGGTTGTTACCGCAAGAACCTTTCGCGATAAATCCAGGGAAATGCTGAGACGTGATATTTTGCTTAAGCAGCTGAAACTTCCCAGCAGATCCCTAGATTTATTGCGAAAGATTCTTGCGGTGTCCTGCAAAGAACGACGTCACATTTCGAGCAGCAAATAAAGCTAGTTAAATTCGGAGATATGCTGATACGTTAAATTTTTCTTGCGAATTCCTTCTTGTTTTTGAGGTGAAGTAGGTTTCCGTTATCTGGTTCTCTGTTAAACTGTGGGATACCTTGGGTGAATTTTCACCCAAGGCATCCCAAAGGTTGTGTATGTTGTTTTGGTTGTTGCCGCAAGAACTTTCGCGATAAAATCAGGGATTTGCTGGAAGGTGATATTTTGCTTGAGCAGCTGAAAGAGTAAGCCAGAAGGATGCTAAAGACGCACTAGGGCGTGGGAGTGATCATTCTCAGTGTCTGTGCTTACGACCGCTTGGCAGCCATTGGTGCCTTGAGATACAGCCTGGAGAGTCGATCACATACATTTACAATAACATTTTAAGACACTTTGTCGGTAACTCCGTTATTTAGATTTCGTTAACCTAAGGGATATTTTAGGCGAATTTTCAACGGTTTTTGTTGTCATCTTGGCTGTTACCGCAAGACAATTTCGTGGTAAAGAAATCTCTGGAGGGCCAGTAACACCAGCAACGAAAAGGTGAAGTCTTAGACGAATAAGGCACCAAGAATTGAGAGGAACTGGATTTTGCTGGTTTAGTGTAGCATTAAATTTCAGCAGCCTTTTCTCCCTACCCTACAACACATGTTTCCTCCCACATCGAGTATTAAAAGCGAATAGGGAGAGGACAGCTGAAAGTGCTGGCTACAATCAGCGACAAAATTGTTGATAATTTTATGTCTACAATCGTTACAGATCACCATACTAAAAAATGTTGTGTTTCCATAAAATAAACCGCCATTCTTCTCGTGAAAACCCCTCCCCCCAACTCAATGTTGTTTTGTCAAACGCACTAGTGATTGGACTTCAACATTGAATAAGGGGGAGGGGGAATTAAAGCCAAGACATCGCTTATGCAGTTGAAATAGAGAAAAGCCTTTTCAAAGGAAAACTCTCAACTAATTTTGTCGCTGATTGTAGGTTTAGAGGATCTTTTAATTTTTAACCATTTCGTTTCAGAAAGAAACTCGTAATGAAGACTATTATGCTTCAGGCCTTCACTGGGCTGTTCTTGCTACTTCAGAGGTACGTTGTTATAACTAGTCATTGTTATTGCATCCTCGAAAAACCAGATTCATGTCGAACGTTTCCTTGGCTCATCTCCAGTGTAAGAACTCACCAGCTGCGTCACAAAGCTTTCTTTGTTTGGTAGAACGAAGGTTGAACCAATCATGACCAAATAGTAACTAAACACAAAGGTGTCCTCAGGGAATGGTTCTTACACTGGAGATGACCCGTTTCCTTTCTCCCAAAAATAAACCCGGTAGGTATTTACCTACCAACAACGTATATTTTTCCTGTCACTGAAATTCAGGCTAGCAGTTGAATGGGTTTTAACCAACCTTGAGGACTATTTTGCTTATATCTTGCAAATAAGACCTTTATTAATCCTACATTATTTCAACCTGGTAAGAAATAAAAATACCATTTGGCAATCCAATTCCATCCGCTCGATAACACACGAAAATACTCCACATTTTTGCTTATCTTGCAGCTGAAAGGTAATTAAACAAATCTAGACGATTATTTTGCTCATTTCTTCTGAATTTGGTTATATTTAAGCGACCTAAGTTAGCCCTAAAACTGCCCCTTTAAATACAAACTAGAACACTACCATTGCATTTATGATGAACTAAAATTCTGTAGATTAATTCTCAGCCATGCTGAAAGTCGTAACACAAGTGGCGAGACAGGCCAATATTCAAGCTTGGACAGATACATCCGAAGTAGAGACGAGCCCCCGAGTTCCTACATTCCTGCATACATCCCACTCCGAACCACATTCACCATCCCCACAACAGTGCTCTTGGTTGCTATAGCAACTCTAACAGTCGTCGGGAACACCATGTTCCTAGGTTTTGAGTACAACCGAAAAAAGTTTAGGCCTCCCACAAGCCCAAATGCGTCAAGACGTCGTATATCAAAGTTCTTCTTCCGGAGTCTCGTGCTTTCAGACTTGCTAGCTGGCGTCATCTGTTGTCCACTATGCATCCTTTACATGTACTTTGACCTGTTCAATGGTGACTGTAGCTGCAGATCCTTCATGGCCGTATTATTCGTGTTCCAAGGTATCACTGTATATAATCTATTGATTATCGGGATTGAGAGGTACCTAGCAGTGTTTCATCCACTGAAGACGCCATCAAAACGGTTTGCACGGAACTTGCTCATTCTTGCTTGGATGTTAGGCTGCGGTAGAGCAGCTGTAATTACATCTTCTCATAAGCTAGAAAGACGGGACCTGGAAGGCCACTATTACACGCTGGTATGCAGACCCGAGAGTACCCACTTGTATCAAAAGCTAATCCATCTTGCAGATATCATCATAACCTTTGCTGCCTCCAATATCGTACTACTTTATATCGCCATATCGGTTTCTAGAAATCTTAACCAAAGAAAGTGCCGAATCTACTCCGGACATCTCCAATACATCAACAAAACAGAAGCATGGAGGTTCCAGTACAACTCCCTCTTCATGAATGTTATATTTGTCTTCTCTATTCCTTATTCCGTGTACATTGTTTACACGCTCATAGCTAAGATAGGAGACTTCGAGGTGTCGTTTGAACAGGACTTTACGGCAAGGGTGCTCACTGCGGCAGGGTCTTTCTCTAACAGCGCGCTTAACCATTTGTGTATTACTATTCGTCGATGGAGTTTAGACGACATGTTAAAAGAACTGTCGGCAGGTTCTGGAAAATATTTTCAAGGTAGCAAAAGACTGTCGCTCTTGTTGTATATAATATGTAAGGATTGATAGTTTGGATTTACTTGAATGTAAGTCGGCGATATGTAAGTCGGCGATACATTAAATAAAAGACAATTAAAACGAAAATACGGAAAAACAAAAACTAAGGTCACATCGCCGAGATCAACCCTAAGGATTAATTATTCACGAACGAACCCGGTCCTCAGGGGTCCTCATGGCGGAAGCGGGGAGGGAGGGGCACTTACATGCTAATCATTTGGATGGAGGGGCTCACAGGGAATTTCTGCAGAGACCCATCCATGGGAAAAGCTGAATTTTCCATGGCAGAAGAATGGGAAGTGTTCGGATTTTTCATGGATATCCATGTGAATTCCGAACACTTCCAATGCGTGTGCCTTGGGAAATTAAGCTTTTCCCATGGATGGGATTCTGCAGAAATTTCCTTGTTGCTTACTCCCTCCCACTAATATTGCTGGTTACCAAAACAAATGAGCTAATAACCTGATATTCTCCACATTATAATGCCAAGTAGCTGAGATGGACCTTTTTCTCACATCGCGTTTTTCATCGACAGGACTTTCACAGACGGAATTGAGCCTAGTTTGAATATTTGGGAAACTATTTTATGTTTGGGAAACTATTTTGAATATTTGGGAAACTATTCGAATATTTGGAAAACAAGTTTGAATATTTGGGAAACTTGTTTGAATATTTGACTTCTACTACACGCTGGTATGAAACACAGGAAGGAACACATTTTTCGGGAATATCGAGGATTTCTGGAAGAAGGAATATTGAATACCAAAAGCAAAATATTCAGCTTCTACCCCAAAACAAAGCGTGCTGTCCAAGTTATTTTATGTTATGTATGTAATCGTATTAACTTACCAAGAGGCTAGAATATATTTCCCCAACTCGTTGTCCCTAGTCACGTGAGTCGACAAGGCAGCAGACCGTGGTATAACGTCATCGGCGAGATTTTTCACCTCCACTAGGCATTGCTGTATAAATGCAACGAAAAAGAGAGGAAAAAAAAAAACACGTTACAAATAGTATTATATCCAAACCGGCCTTTGTTCCACGGATCACTGATTTAGAGATGGGAACAACAGACTCCATTGTCCAGTAACCTGAGCAATGGTGTGGATCCGTAGCAAAGGCCAGTGTGGATACAATACCAAAATGGGGGCTGGGTGGGCGGGTCTCTAAATGGAGCGTCATACCCCAAAGCTATAGCCCACCCCACCTCTCACTTTCCATTCATTCATGTCGTCTCAAAACACCAGCAAATCCGGCCAGCACTCGCAAAATGCGAGAAGAGAGTGAGCAATAGGATTGCTCGCTCTTTTATTGTGTTCTAGGTGAGCATAGCTCACATTTTAGTGGTTTCCGTGCTTCTCAGTGCCCGTGGAATGTTTTCGGCCGATTTGAATAGTATTATATCCAAACCGGCCTTTGTTCCACGGATCACTGATTTAGAGATGGGAACAACAGACTCCATTGTCCAGTAACCTGAGCAATGGTGTGGATCACTCCGCTGTCCAATGCACCCACATCCGGCGGCACCCCGCGCCCAGCCCTTGCCCCAAGGGAATATTTGAGCCATATGGCTCCCCCATATCTCATCCATATCTTATCACCCTCTACTCATTCCCCAATACTGTCACCATACCCCGTATACACTATCAATAGGAAGTATACAGCATAATTTGTGTAAGAGCACAGCACGGCGCCCGTCACTGTACGATTTCATTTGTGCGTCTGACTGGAGCTTCTTATTGTTCTCACAAGGGGGAAAGCTAACACAAATGACTAAATTGAGATCATGAACCTCTCTCGAGACAGTTTCCGCTACCGGGTGTTACCCATCTACAATCTCGGATAGACTTCTCCCGCACGGAACCAAGAGCAGAATCAGCCAGGACTGGTTCCCCCGAGCTGGTCCCCGGGAGCGTCACCCAATTCACCGTTTTGAGATACCTGATAGGCCGCCGTTTCGATTAAATCTTTCAACCCCTTCCCATTCTGGAAGGACGAAATATTGTGCACGTCATCGCTTGATTGGCGGCTAATCGTCCATTATAGAAGAGAAAACAACAAAGCCTGTAGAGTTGAGCGACACTCCCTGGGATCAGTAGGAGAACGCAGTCCGGCGCAACTGCAAGAGTCGAGCACGAAGGGCCTTAGATGACCCTGGGACTGTGAACCCTAAATCACCCAAAGCTTACGTTTTTCTCTTTCATGCCTTTTTTTTTTTCCTTATTACGCAATTATGCGATGACAATTCCACAAGTAAAATCACAGATTCCACTCTTGTCTTTCCTTTTTCCCATTACTATATTGTCATGTGCCCGGCTCGAATGGCACTAAACAGACAACAGTGTCCCTACCGAACCGAGGTCCATATAAGGCCAAATAAACACAGGGCACCTGAAACTATGCTTCCCGTGAATCGTACCCGCGGCTCGAATGGCCATAATAAACAAGAGAAAGTTCGTACCGAACCGAAGTCCAGTATACAACCAACTAAATTCCTACAGGGCACCTGAAATATGCTTCCAGTAATCGTGCCCGGTCTGAATGGCCATAATAAACACTAGCTAATTTTTCGTACCGAACCGAAGTCCAGTATACAACCAATTAAATTCCTACAGGGCACCTGAAATATGCTTCCAGTAATCGTGCCCGGCCCGAATGGCCATAATAAACACTAGCTAATTTTTCGTACCGAACCGAAGTCCAGTATACAACCAATTAAATTCCTACAGGGCACCTGAAATATGCTCCCAGTGAATCGTGCCCGGCCCGAATGGCCATAATAAACACTAGCTAATTTTTCGTACCGAACCGAAGTCCAGTATACAACCAGTTGAACTCCTACAGGGCACCTGAAATATGCTTCCAGTGAATCGTGCCCGGCCCGAATGGCCATAATAGACACTAGCTAATTTTTCGTACCGAACCGAAGTTCAGTATACAACCAATTGAACTCCTACAGGGCACCTGAAATATGCTTCCAGTGAATCGTGCCCGGCCCGAATGGCCATAATAAACACAAGCTAATTTTTCGTACCGAACCGAAGTTCAGTATACAACCAATTGAACTCCTACAGGGCACCTGAAATATGCTTCCAGTGAATCGTGCCCGGCCCGAATGGCCATAATAAACACAAGCTAATTTTTCGTACCGAACCGAAGTTCAGTATACAACCAATTGAACTCCTACAGGGCACCTGAAATATGCTTCCAGTGAATCGTGCCCGGCCCGAATGGCCATAATAAACACAAGCTAATTTTTCGTACCGAACCGAAGTCCAGTACACAACCAATTAAACACTTGCGAAGCCCGAGTGGCTACAGCAAAATGTGCAAAGATAGACAGAGTAAATCGGCCACTTAACCACCAAGGACTCAAGGTAAAGTCTACGTGTGGTCTGCTCTAAGTGGCTGGTTGGCTTGAGCCAGCGCTGGAACAACAGGAGCTTGAGGAACGGCTGGGCTGAACTGACGCGGTTGGTACAGCAAGAACCAAGAACAGGTGTTGGGGCACAACGGGGTGGCGGGGCGGACGGGAACTTGAGCCATGTCACAGGAACAAAACACCAGCAAATCCGGCCAGCACTCGCAAAATGCGAGAAGAGAGTGAGCAATAGGATTGCTCGCTCTTTTATTGTGTTCTAGGTGAGCATAGCTCACATTTTAGTGGTTTCCGTGCTTCTCAGTGCCCGTGGAATGTTTTCGGCCGATTTGAATAGCAGGGAAAGCTTACTGTCAAGATGATCCAAAGTTAAGACAACGATTTCGTTTGGGCGATTCTGCGCTGTCAACCAAAATATGCACATCAGAATTCAAGAGCTTGGAACTTAAAGTGCCACTAGCACCTAATTTCCACTTTCCACCAAATTCGGAACACAAGTAGAAGACATCATAATCTTTAGCACTACACCATTTGTTTGAATGGAAAATATCGTATTTTCACACTCAAAGTTCGGATTTAATGAAGTTTTGAAGACGCCCAAAAAAAATTTCTCTGTTGGTTGTGCTTCTTTAGCTCACGGTGTGCTGGTTAGACGTGATTGTCTTTCATGCAAATTAGAATCCTTCAAAATTTCCGCATGCTGGAATGTTGAAGGATCCAAATTTGCATGAAAGATACAGCCAAGTCGAACCAACAGACCGTGAGCTAGACAAGCACAACCAGAGAACTTTGGAATTTTTTGCGGCGTCTTAAAAAAAACTTTAATTGAGCAGGCGTCAACTTCAATCCGATAGAAATCCCTTGGGAATTGACTGTATGAATATCAGGACGAAAACAGCTCAGTAAATCCGAACTTTGGCGTGAAAATACGCTATTTTCCTTTCAACCTCTGGCAAAACAAATGGCGTAGTGCTAAAGATTATGATGTCTTCTACTTGTGTGCCGAATTTGGTGGAATTTCAGGCAAGTGACAAATTAGTAAACAAGTATAAATACACAACAACTCATTTTGGGGGGTAACAGGGTCTGTTTATTGCCATCAGACCAGCAAAATCCCCCTAGGGGGATAAAAAAAAAATACACTTATGCGAAGAGCACGCGAGCTGACTATATGCTATACACTGAACACGCTATATTTTACAACACGATATATACACTAGATCTTATCTAGGAATGTACGGAATTCCGCCTAGGTATTTAATTGCGATAAACAAGTCTATCACACACTTAACAGAAAAGTTTCTTCGCCCTCCAGTCATGCACGGTTGTTGTACCCTTGGGAATCTAGAGGTCTATCCATAGGCTCGTAGTGAAATAAAAGCACATGACTGTTCAGCTGAAAATGGTTGACTGCCTTTCTTCCGCTTTTTTAATAAAAATCGACGTAAACGTGTGCCCCAGCATGAAATTATTGATTGCCGACACAATATCTACTGTTTCGGAGGTTAATAATGTCTCAGATTCCGAGATTCTAAACCAATCAAATTGCTCGTCCTTTGAAGGTTGCCGAGCTGATATATACTAACAAGCGATTTGAGTGATTTGAGGATGAGTACATACAAATTTAGAGCTGTATTTACGAACTTATTCACAAAATCGTGACACAGGCTGAGAAAAAAGTATATTGCGTTCATATATGCGGATGTAGTCATCGTACCTGTAATGTGTCTCTAACATCAGTCATCACAAGGCTACTGGATGATGATTTGATGACCTGAGAAAGATGAGCCAGTGGAACTGGGGATCCCTCCTGGGCGAGTGCCTCAGCTGGGCAACACTTCACTAGAAGAGACGCTCTCTGGAGCATCTCACTTGTCCATGATAGAGTAGCCATCAGTTCAACCTGCAACGGAACAAGAAAATGATCAGGGGATTTCTCGGAGTTTGACTAATGCTCGTGGGTTCGAAGTCGTGGGTCGTGGGTCGTGACTTTTTTTCTATAGTTCTTTTCCAAAATGGAAATACATTTTCGCCACTACAGGCAGGTAGATCGAAATGACTTGCTACAGTACTTGGCAAAGGGAAGTGCCCACAGAGAACATTGCCCGCCTGAGCCTCTCTTTGGTGTATACAGGGATCTTAACCGCGAAATGGGCTATTTAGCTTAGTGAGCAAACGTCACACTTTCAACTGCGGCCAGGAAAAACACGAGTTCTCCTGAAAGACAGCTGAAATGGATTTAGAACTGATGGACACATTAATTGTAAGTGCCATTTCAATTATTTATACATTCAATCACTTATTTGTAAAAACGGATTCAAGCATTTGATTATTATTCATTTCAGTTGACTATCTTTTTTGTATCGTACAGTAAATCGTTTGTCATGAATCGACCGCTACAGAAGCATCGATAAGAACAACAGATAGTGCAAAACATTGTCCTTTATAAAATCACAGGCCTCGAAAATCCTTGAAGTCGTTACAGCGAGATAACTAAACAGTGTATCACGAATTTGCTGTTTGTATTCTAAATGCAGCTTCACAAGGCCTCATTATACAATCAAAACTATCAATGGAACGACGTTCCCCTAAAAGACTATTTTTGATATGTCTAACCAAATGTATCACGAATTTGATGTTTGTATTCTAAATGCAGCTTCACAAGGCCTCATTATACAATCAAAACTATCAATGGAACGACGTTCCCCTAAAAGACTATTTTGATATGTCTAACCAAATGTATCACGAATTTGATGTTTGTATTCTAAATGCAGCTTCACAAGGCCTCATTATACAATCAAAACTATCAATGGAACGACGTTCCCCTAAAAGACTATTTTTGATATGTCTAACCAAATGTATCACGGATTTGCTGTTTGTATTCTAAATGCAGCTTCACAAGGCCTCATTATACAATCAAAACTATCAATGGAACGACGTTCCCCTAAAAGACTATTTTTGATATGTCTAACCAAATGTATCACGAATTTGATGTTTGTATTCTAAATGCAGCTTCACAAGGCCTCATTATACAATCAAAACTATCAATGGAACGACGTTCCCCTAAAAGACTATTTTTGATATGTCTAACCAAATGTATCACGAATTTGATGTTTGTATTCTAAATGCAGCTTCACAAGGCCTCATTATACAATCAAAACTATCAATGGAACGACGTTCCCCTAAAAGACTATTTTGATATGTCTAACCAAATGTATCACGGATTTGCTGTTTGTATTCTAAATGCAGCTTCACAAGGCCTCATTATACAATCAAAACTATCAATGGAACGACGTTCCCCTAAAAGACTATTTTTGATATGTCTAACCAAATGTATCACGAATTGATGTTTGTATTCTAAATGCAGCTTCACAAGGCCTCATTATACAATCAAAAACTATCAATGGAACAACGTTCCCCTAAAAGACTATTTTTGATATGTCTAACCAAATGTATCACGAATTTGATGTTTGTATTCTAAATGCAGCTTCACAAGGCCTCATTATACAATCAAAACTATCAATGGAAAGACGTTCCCCTAAAAGACTATTTTTGATATGTCTAACCAAATGTATCACGAATTTGATGTTTGTATTCTAAATGCAGCTTCACAAGGCCTCATTATACAATCAAAACTATCAATGGAACAACGTTCCCCTAAAAGACTATTTTTGATATGTCTAACCAAATGTATCACGAAATTGACGTTTGTATTCTAAATGCAGCTTCACAAGGCCTCATTATACAATCAAAACTATCAATGGAACAACGTTCCCCTAAAAGACTATTTTTGATATGTCTAACCAAATGTATCACGAAATTGACGTTTGTATTCTAAATGCAGCTTCACAAGGCCTCATTATACAATCAAAACTATCAATGGAACAACGTTTCCCTAAAAGACTATTTTTGATATGTCTAACCAAATGTATCACGAAATTGACGTTTGTATTCTAAATGCAGCTTCACAAGGCCTCATTATACAATCAAAACTATCAATGGAACAACGTTCCCCTAAAAGACTATTTTTGATATGTCTAACCAAATGTATCACGAAATTGACGTTTGTATTCTAAATGCAGCTTCACAAGGCCTCATTATACAATCAAAACTATCAATGGAACAACGTTCCCCTAAAAGACTATTTTTGATATGTCTAACCAAATGTATCACGAAATTGACGTTTGTATTCTAAATGCAGCTTCACAAGGCCTCATTATACAATCAAAACTATCAATGGAACAACGTTCCCCTAAAAGACTATTTTTGATATGTCTAACCAAATGTATCACGAAATTGACGTTTGTATTCTAAATGCAGCTTCACAAGGCCTCATTATACAATCAAAACTATCAATGGGACGACGTTCCCCTAAAAGACTATTTTTGATATGTCTAACCAAATGTATCACGAATTTGCTGTTTGTATTCTAAATGCAGCTTCACAAGGCCTCATTATACAATCAAAACTATCAATGGACAACGTTCCCCTAAAAGACTATTTTGATATGTCTAACCAAATGTATCACGGATTTGACGTTTGTATTCTAAATGCAGCTTCACAAGGCCTCATTATACAATCAAAACTATCAATGGAACAACGTTCCCCTAAAAGACTATTTTCGATATGTCTAACCAAATGTATCACGAAATTGACGTTTGTATTCTAAATGCAGCTTCACAAGGCCTCATTATACAATCAAAAACTATCAATGGAACAACGTTCCCCTAAAAGACTATTTTTGATATGTCTAACCAATTAAGCAATAGAGAACTTTTTCCGTGTCTACATACTCTGATGCAAACACGAGGGGAGGATGGGAGAATTCGAGACAGTTATGCAGCCACGAGACCGAGGGTCGAGTGGCTGCATAACTAGTCGAGAATTCTCCCAACCTACCCGAGTGTTTGCATCAGAGTATGTAGACACTGGGAAAAAGTTCTCTATTGCTTAATTGGTTAGACATATCAAAAATAGTCTTTTAGGGAAAGATTTAAAATGAATTTATTTCAACATTTTGTGTGAATGTATAAATTCTCCTTACCGCACGACGGCCTGAACGGGCCAATCAGAGGGCGTGTTATATCGCATGTGTTCAAGTTTATCACTCAGTTGGCTGCAAGTTTTGCGAAGGGGAGGTGAGAGAAAACTGCTTTCTAAGAAACATTTGACGACTTTATTGACCTCTTCTATGGTGTTTATTGTAATTGAAGCATAAGCGAATGTCAATGAAGGGATGTACGGGTTAAGAATTGCAAAGCAAAGGAATTTTCCGGACAACAATAGCCTTCGTGTTGACTTGAGCCTTTTGACGAGTTTTGGAAAGGCAAATTCGGCCGGCATCGAAAAAGCTGGATAGCAAAAAAAGCGTGTCTTGTTTCAATCTTCAAATCAAGCAAAATTTTGAATACTAGACTGGAATGATACTATGGGGGCTTGGCATGGAATGATACTATTGTTGCTGATGGCATGAACGAATATTGAAATTTTGAAGCAACTCAAGTCAAAGTTTCGTCGACAGTGCCGTCGGTGTTCGCCGATCGCCGGTAAGAATTTCATGTTTTGTTAATACTCCAAATCTTGTTAACTTGCTAGCAAACGATTTCTTACCTACTCGGCTTGTGAAAGATCATAATTGAATAGGAAATTGAATAGGAAAGTAAGTTAAGTGGAAATAAATTGTGATTTGGTCCATAAGTTGGTCAGCCGATCGATTCGCCGAAAGTCTCCAAATTCAGAATTTTAGTTGGGTCGCTTTATAACTTGATTTGTGTTGTTTTTCTCCTCTTAGTACGAGCTTTATACTTTTAAAAAGTTCCCAGAAGTCAAAGAAATCGTTTCATAAAGGGAGGGAAGAGGATTTCGGAGGACAAAAATATCATGTAAGGTACTTATAATCGTACGAAAATGTTGACAATCCTGAAAGTTTACACGCGTTTGACTAAAAAAGTCGAAGACAAGCCAATTCCTTGAACTTGTGGTTTAAGGATGGGACGACAAATGAAGCTAAAAAGAAAACAGCACTTCTTTCACAATTTCATTGCTTCAAGTGTTTGGATAAATTTTTGTCAAAATATGTAAAGAATGAAAAAGAAGACAGCGCAAACATCGTCCCGGGCGTGACGTCACAACCGTGTTTACATACTCTCATATAAACACACCTGTCGACCAATGAGAGCGCGCGTACTATCTTAGTTATTTTATAAAGAATAATATTTACCACTCGAGAAGGTAGTTCGTCCTGTGGTGGCAAACCCTTCGGACTCTCCTTGGCTCCATTTGAAGAAACGCCAGATAAAGAAGTTAGCGCCAATCTGTAAATACAAGTGTGCTGTTGTAGTATAGTAACGAGCAAAATAATATTCGTTCAGGTTATCTTAGGGTAAGGACGTGAACCCGTATCATGTGATAACTGCGATGACTTAGCACCCTATGATAACCTCATTGGGTGCTACAATCCATTATGCGGACGAGATATACATTTGCAATGTTTTGGTTAATAAGGTGACTCTTGTGACTTTTTTGTGCACTTTCGCCTAAAGGCAAAAAAAATTGGCATTAATGTCCCTTGCATCATTTTGAACAGAACTGGAAGGGCTGCCAAACGATTCGCACAGTGCACGAGTCAAGAAGGACAAGCTACTAAGAAATATATCTTATTAGATGTTTTTTTCGTGTAATACTAGTTGCGGACGTATTTTTCCGAGCCCGCAGGGTTGAGGAACAAAAGTATGTCTACAAGATTCACTAGAAAACGCACGTGTTTTGACTAGCACGTGATCGGGAAGCCATTCAAGTGCACGTGCAAACCCGGTTCGTAACCGGTTTCCTACAGTGTAATACGGCTTTCAACCGTGTAATACACGGCTCCATATCTGCACTCAATTTTGACCTCATATGGTAAAATGACGTCACCGTCGTATAATAACGTTTCTTACCTCAGTCTCACCAGATCATTTGTTACCGTAGCAAGAGTTTGTCTTTGACTTTGCGCAACGCGGAGGAGATGGTGTGCGTAACCCTTACACCGGTCAACGTCACCAAGCGTCAGCTCCTGATGAGACAATAAACGAACGAAAATCATGTAAACATGCGTAACGATAGTGCGTAACGATAGTAACAGACGAATTCACGCTCACGGGTGCATCATTTGATAGAAAAAAAAAGAGAATTGGAAAGTCATCAGCCAAAAATCTAAAGGCCATCTTACACGAGAAAAATTTTCTTGCAACTCGTAACGCAACGATGACAGATTAAAAATCACTGCAAGTTGCCACGAGATGTTTATACACGCTCGCAATATTTTTGCAACTTACAATGCGCCCGCATGGAAAACTATAAACTGTAGCGGCACTATAAAAAATCAAGCGCACTGATTGGTTCATTCAGGGAACCCATTGCGTGATAAATCGCCAAGACATGTTACACCAAGGAGGTCTCCTTGGTTACACGTAGCAACTTGTCTCGCAACGTTGCGAAAAGTAGAGCTCGGTTGTACATTTTCTGCAACTCGCAACGCAAGCAAATATTGCATTACAGGGGGATGTTACACGCGCGCTTTTCGGTCGCGCCGAGTTGCAGTTAGTTTGGTGACGCGTACGTGCGAGAAAATTCGTCGTGATTCGTGCGAAAACATTGCAGCAAAAATTACAAGTGCGAACGGACCTTTAAAGAATCGTGCGATGTTAGTCTTGCCGGGAAAATTAATAATTAAAAGCGGGGAACACTTCAGAGTCACCTACCACGTAAAATACTCGTGAAATATTGACGACCGGTCCAAACTACGAATACTCTTACTGCAGTGAATACTCTACCTTAGATGGAGTTGTCATGGTGACAGACAGGCTTGCTGATCGTGCGAGACATCTATGGTAATAGTGTTGGCACCCATCAAACAACTGCGTCAAAGCCGCCACAAGATCACTAAAAAATGAACGTCACTCAGATATGTTTAGATTTATTTACACAACATGATCTCGAACTTAAAATGACGATTATTACCAACCACAGCTCACCTTCGACTCTCGTTGCCACGTGAGCTGGCAATCGACTCGCTAAAAGGGGGGATCAGCAACGGCGAGTCTTCCAGGGAGGACTGCTGACAAACATTCAACCCTTTACGGTAGGACAGACCTGACAAAGGAAACAAGAAACACTGACCTATACTGGCTCTTCGTTGTGCTATACGTTCGCTAGTAATAGTGGCGCTCTGATGGAGCTTACAAAAGGAACCGATTCGATTTATTGCAACAGGATCCAAAAACGGTTTCGAGATGCTCTGTCTTTATATTCTTTATATTAATTCCCTCAACGCAGCTGCAAGAGCACCTCAAAATTAGTGAGAAGAAACCCGTACTCTTAAGTTACCTATTAATTGAAGGGTTTTGAAGAGCTCAGCAAGTGCCTTCCGCTTTCGCAGATGGATGTGCTTTCTGGCCTCTGCTCGTTTTCTTTGGGCTAGAATAAAATAAGACAAGACTTATATCAAATTGCATCGGGAAGAAAAAAAAAAACGAGATAAAAAAAAAGATGATCGACTAGAATCAGATGAAGTACTTACATGAGAATCTACACTCAGCGATTGTAACTCGTGGACAGATTCAATGATTTCTCCTGGAAAAAAAGAGATATTTATGAATCAGAAAGACTAACCATTAAGACGATCTTCACGTTTGCATGATTGAATTGTGTGTTCTAGAAGGCCACCGAATGATTTAGAGACAAGCTTTTTATTAGCAAAATGTTTCAATGGTACATTTTCTCAGCGAATCCTGGCCTCTTGTTTACCTGTAAATTCTTCAATGGTGGACACAAGCCCAGGGTATTTCTGTTGAGTTAGCATGTCATGGCAGAGTTTCTTCATCCTGGAGTAAAGCTTTGGTAGCCTTTCCAGCTGCTCAACAGATGGCATCTTGACAAGCGAATGAGTGCATGTGGATGCAAGATTGTCAGCCAAGCTTAGTGAACGATCATTGTGGGCCTGAAGAATAAAGTGGATAATGTCATAATACCCATATAGTCTATCCGTCAATCAAGCATAGCTGTTTGCTGTTAAGTCCTGGGGTGCTTACCATTATGACAAAATTACTGGAAATTCCGGTTGGGAGATAAATGGTACAGTCAATTTTCGGTCATCTTGGTTGGAATGTAAGGTTTACCTTCAAAGGTTACCTTCCATTCCGGTACAATGGACTCGAAATTTTAAACTAATTTCTCGGTTTTAGTCCTCTCGCGACATATCAACCCAACCGAAATGGTTTGAGCCATTATGTCTCGACAAACCAACCGCAATTTTTCGCTCGTTCGAAACGCGATGACCGAAAAAATGACCGAACCATTTATCTCCCAACCGGAATTTTGGCATAATGGCAAGCACCCCTGGTCATCCTACTTTTCAAACGCCAGAAAAAACAAAGTTAAATTATAAAAGTGACTAGAAATTTTCTACGTCGCATTATCTCTCTCGCCTAGGGAAAAGGTGTATCTTCGACCCCGTCCACACTACACCGTTTTCAAACGAAAACGGATACTTATTGCTCCGTTTTCAAAAAGATTTGCGTCCACACTTATCGTTTTCGTATCGTTTTCGCCCGTCCACACCACAACGCGTATCCGTACGAAAACGCTCTTATGCATTCAGTGGGCATGCTCAAACAAGCTCAACGCATTTTCGGATTGATCCGTTTTCGGTGATCGTTTTCGGCGTTGTAGTGCGGACGATAGCAGTATCCGGAGCAAAAAGTATCCGTTTTCGTTTGAAAATGGAGTAGTGTGGACGGGGTCTGAATAACGTGATTTATTTTTTTCCTAGAGGGCACGGTAACGAATTCTGCATTCTGATTGGTTCTTAGAGCGCGCGCGCGGGGGCAATATTTTCCTATCTCTGACCTAGGTCACGGTAACCATTTGCGCGCGCTTATTTCCATCGAAAAAATCAAATTTTAGAGTTGGAAAAAAATAAATAAGTTATTTACCGGCTTTAGGTCAGTCCGTATAGGCAAAAACTTTTTGCCTATACGGACCTCCCAGCCGGTAAATAACATATATATACTGCTACTAAAACAGAAGAGCAAACCCCGGATGGTACCCTCCTATACATTTTAGGCAGAGATTGTGAGACCCTGAGAACATGAAGGAAAGCAAACCTTGCAAACCATGTCCTATAGAATCTGTGAAAATTCGCAAAAAAGAATACCCTGCTACCCTGTAAATAAAAGGGGTATAAACAAACCTTTGCTTGCTCTCTACAGATGAACCACTCCACTTGGAACTTGAATCCCGCGTGTTTCGCATTGACTTCCTCAGTTTCGAGAGTGCCCAGCACTTTGCGTGTATCCATTAGCAGTTTACGAATTGGCTCGTCTAGTGCCATCTGAACCATTAAATGTAAGATGTTAGTGGATTGACTTTGTAAAAAATGTTCTGGGAATAACCAAAAGCTCGAATTAATTACATTAAAGAGACTCAATCAGCATCTATTTTGTCAGCCTAACAACATACCGAGTCGGAAAAAGCATCCAATTCCATCGGCTACTTCAGGGAATGTAGCGCGATATTTTCGACTGAATTCGTAAATCAAGTATAAAACTTTGTTTATGGATAGTCATTTCGAGATTTCTACACGTAATTCTACTCTTAATATCGGACGAAGACAATAACAAAGGAGTGGCTGACAAGGGCTCTTTAAAAAACTTTATCGAAAGTTAAAAAAACCATGAAGACAAGACATGAAGACTTTCTCCCTTGGTCACTTACCTCATATTTACTAACAAACTTGTGTAGTGTTCGATGCGATTTCTCGGCAGCTTGTTTCATCGCCCAGAAATTGGCATCGTTCCACTTAGCGATCTTGACAAAGTCCTGAAACACAAGAAAAGAACATGGAGTTAACATCGCTCATGTTGTTTTGAGTAGAGATAAGGAATTAACCTTGTGTGAAAGCTAACGTGCTAATGAAATGGTCCCATGTGTGCTTATGAGCATTAGCCCTAGTAAGCGGAGAAAGAGAAAAAATCTCTGACCCCGAGAGGGATTCGAACCCACGACCTCCGGAATTGTACATCCGATGCTCTACCAGCAGAGCTATCCTGGTCAGACTGGGAGCAGGTCGGGGTTTATTAGATGTTATGGTCGCGGTAATGAAGTGAATATATGTAGATGTTCAGGCAAGCCTGTGGCCGCGTAGCACTAAGTTCAACAGAGTGGAGATAAGGAATTAACCTTGTGAGAAAGCTAACGTGCTAATGAAATGGTCCCATGTGTGCTTATGAGCATTAGCCCTAGTAAGCGGAGAAAGAGAAAAAATCTCTGACCCCGAGAGGGATTCGAACCCACGACCTCCGGAATTGTACATCCGATGCTCTACCAGCAGAGCTATCCTGGTCAGACTGGGAGCAGGTCGGGGTTTATTAGATGTTATGGTCGCGGTAATGAAGTGAATATATGTAGATGTTCAGGCAAGCCTGTGGCCGCGTAGCACTAAGTTCAACAGAGTAGTTCCAAAGTTCAACAGAGTAGTAAGTTCAACAGAGCAGTTCAACAGAGCAGGTTTTGGTTCAACAGAGCAGTAAGTTCAACAGAGTAGTTCCAAATTGCTGGTTTTCTAGGGAAAGTGTTCTCGAACGCAAACACATATGATAAAGAACGTATCGCATTGCTTAATGACATATATTAAGATTACAACAATTTCTCAAAATTAGATTCTAAAGACAAGATCCTATTCTTATTCAATAACGTTGATCCGTTTGTGTGTAAAAAGCTAGGGGCCATTCCATTTTTTATCTACACTACCCTACAGAAGAGTTTTTCCGAGGGGGTATAGCAAAATAGCCTTTTCCGAGGGGGTCAAACCGAAATAAAGGCTCTTCCGTAGGTTCTTCAGAGGGGGTGTATAAAAAAGCCTCGTCCGTGTTTTTTTTTTTTTCAGAAGGCGTGCGATCCCCAAAAACTCTTCCGTAGGTATTTCCGATGGGGTAGAGCATGAATTTCCGAGGGGGTTACTAAAGGAAATGACCTCTTCCGTAGCGGGAGTGCGAATTGATTGACCGACGGACGGACCGACGGACCGACCGACCGACCGACTTATCAACTGACTGACTAATTGATTGATTGAGTGAGTGATTCTACCTTGAGCTCCTTCTCTATCGGCTCTCTTGCCTGTAGAACGCTTTCTTGGACCATCGGATAAAACTGTTTGTAGTACATGTACACGTTAAATATGACGCTGGAAACTGCAGCTGTAATCAAACAATGGACAAGCAACATGTAAAAGGAGTTGAGTACAAATTATCCTTCCATGATTTTTCAATGACTTTTTACGAGGGAGCGAGGGTGAGGATGAATCACGAAGTTCCGCGAAAATCTTCTTGCCCAAACCAATGAAAAACTATTCGCAGATTAGTAGGCTTACCACAATTATATTTTCTAGCCATGGAATTCAAAATTTTCAAATTGAAGCATTTTCCAGGTTTTCCAGGTCCCGTACGAACACTGTGGGCCGGTTAAAGTGTTGCTCAGTAAGTAGCAAAGATTCTTTCGTACCTTGAAGTGACGTACCACCGTCCACATCCTTGGACGTCTGATGGTCATCTCCCTCAATGGAGACATACTGGTTATAAAATGAGAGCAGTATTCTCATGCGAGCGTCGAACTCCCCGAGCGAGGAAGACTCTATGAACTTCTGGAGAGGATCTATTAACGTGGTCGCCGCACCTGTTAAGAAAAAATAACATGAGCGAACCTTGGAAGTCTGGTTTTCCACAGGAATTCGTGGACCGTAAATCAAGGGACGGGGAATTTTGCAATTCAAACAGAATAGTCCAGTTTCGAATTATTAGCCGAATTCACACTAGAGTTTCCCGTCTGGGAAGAGTTTCTCGTCTTGAATGTGGTTCCCTGTTCTTCTGTGATCACGCGAAAAAACTTTTTTGAAGGAGAAAGTTTGGCGATAATAAGCCGACTAGTTTCCGACTAGAATTCACATAAGAGAAGAACTTCTTTTGACGAGAAACTCGTAACAGACGGGAAACTCGTCTCTAGTGTGAATTCGGCTATTTACTCTACCGTTAAATAAGCAATAGGGGCGCGTAATACAGTGGGAAACTCAGTGTCTCAGTGCTTTTTTAAAGAAATTTTACTTTTACTGAAGAAATTCTATTTTTTTTTTCTGATCTCATTTTATTGTACGCTGTTTGCTTTTAGGCACTTGCCTTCTCTATGTTGTTGCCTGCTTTGTGTTTGTTAGTGTGTGAAGGCTACACAAACCAGAAAAAATATCCAAAGCCTGCCTTAGGAAACCTTACGGTTGATTTAGGCCCTGGGCATCTCCTTCGCTAAAACCAATACTTTTTTTGTCTAAAAAAACAATAAACCTCATTTCTTCAAAAATATGTAATTTTTATATTTAAATTAATTGTACTCTTCTAGAAGGATATGCAAAATAAAATTGTATTGTATTGTATTTCCCCTTTGTTTCACTGACAGTGCACGGGCTTGATTGGAGTACTCACTTTGATTACCGTCTGCTATGTCATCTTGCACCTGCCTTAGCAAACCATACAGATAGAACCACCAATGACTGGCCTTGTCGGCTGCTTTGTCGGTAGCAACGTCAAGGAGAGAAGACCAACACCTAAACAACAACAACAATAATATTTATTCTTGAATAACTGTTCTTTTTTATATGGAAGATTGGTTGATGAATTTGAGATACTACAATCGAGTTGGCATGAGACGCCGTAGTTAAACACGGAGTTTGGAGACAAACCCTTGGTAAACTACTCTTTTAGATCAGTCGGTTGCAGGTCGCGTGATTGTAAAAGATGCTGCCTCGTACCCAGTGAGGCGCGTTCTAGTGATTTTCGAGGCGAGAGCGACTGGGAGCGAGCTAGCGCGAAAGGCAAAGAAAATAACGCGCCTCTCTTTCTCTGCTTTGAGCCTTCCCATGATCCTTTGCGAAAACGAACCATTCCCAAGATGCACTGCGCGCTCGCGACCAAAGCACTTGCTAGATATTTTTCTCTCTCTTTCTACTAAATAGAGACGCCTAGGGACGAGGCAGTAAATGATGAAAATGCAAAGAGATCGACTCTCCAGGCTTTCAGTCCGCAAGCTGAATTACGCTTGATCTCATGGCGTAGAACGATTGTAAGTACAGTCATAGTCCCCCAACCTTCCACACAACAGCCCGGCACTCTACCACTGCACTAACCTGTCGGCAGTTAGTGACCCGAAATCGATTCTAATGTCGCTTAAAATTCCGATGACGTTCAACGTTAGTGTTGAAATGCATCCTTGTCGTTGTAAAGATTTAGCAAACACGAAATCATTACTCTTTTGTCATCTTTGTCCGAGCAGCTATTCAACAATTGATTGGGCGTGATATCCAAAATAAGCAAGATAGAGGTAATAGGTGTAATCTTGAGACACCTGGACCTTACTTATTCGGATGTATCGCAAAAACGAAATTCAATAACCTTTTGATTATACATTGATTCAAAGAAAACAACGCCAATAAAGTTGAAAGCACAGAACGCGAAAATGAGAGGCTGATTTGACTTATTCACCTAATTCCTTCGTTGGCTCCTGTAAAAACGCAATTTCTTTTTTTCTTCCTAAACAAGTCATTTAGTGAATATTGAATGCATGCTGCAACAATAAGCGCACTCTGGTACGAGACCAATAAATATATATCTGCATGAAAATTGTCCAGCACAGGCCCCGTACGTCACAGCTGCGTTCCAACAACCGAGTCAAACTGCCTCCACCTCGAAGGATTTCCCGGCAGAACTTTACCGGAGTTCTAACTTCCTCCAGCTGATGATGAGTTGCGTCAGAGAATCAAGATTCTCCTTCACTGACACGTGCCTGCTGGCGTTTGCTTCCCACTCCTACAAAAAACAAGCGATAAATCAGACTTACTGCAATACACCGACCAACAAACCACGGTTTGGCTTCCGTCAATCAAACAAGTGAACAACTCTGGGTGATTTCCCGGAGGCTTTGATAAATCTTGTGAGGCTGGCGAAGCTCCAAAACACAATTTTTTACTGTAAAATTCAAACCAAACTCAGAAAACATGCGTGGACTTGACTTAAAAGGTTTGATTGACGGAAGCCAAACGCAGTTTCGCGTTCGGAATTGTGAAGTGGGAGTTCGCAGAATTATGAAAATCGCAGTAAGCGAATTTTGATCGACGATGCATGCGCTCCACTCCTGGAAAAAATGCGATATATTAGACTTCAACGAAAATAATTTTGACCGATGATACATGGCGAGAATGTTGAAACTAGAAGATCGTTGTCGATGTGAACTGTTCATTCTACATGAACTGATGTTTAGTCGTCACGTTACTACCGAATCACGTATTTATAGCCCAGACTGCCAAGGAAGAGTCCACTGACGAGGCGGAGTAGTTTTAACTACTTACTAACCGAGAGTGAGGGCATTACGTGAAATATCAAACTGAGGTTTTGGCGTATCGACCGAGCGATACGCCAAAACCGAGGTTTGATATTTCACGTAATGCCCTCACTCTCGGTTAGTAAGTTGTTTATTATATGGCACTTTTTCTACAAACTTTTTACGAACCGGAAGTCGCCTCGTTCATTTTCCCGCCGAAATAACTCAGACACGCGCCCGCGTCGCGCTCGAGTTCATTCAGAGTTTTCATTCTCTGAGTCAAACTGATAGAACAAACCCGTGTGTGCAAACCACGCCAGACTTGCTCTAAATCTCTTATGGATGTCAAATACTTCGGAATCCTTTCTTTTACAGATGTTTTATAATGTTGTTTAGTCATTTGTGAGAAACTTTTGAGGGAGTTACAGAAGTTTCAAACGGCAGGCAACCGGGAAGCAAGTCTTCGACGTCAGCTCAACTTTTTTTTAGCACCATTGGGGAAAACATTGCTCCTTTTGCACTAGGAAACTGCCTTTAATAAATACGGAAGAAGAGTTAAACCTGAAGAAGATACTTCACAAGCTATCCTCCAGAAAATTGCGATGGTTATTTTAGCCGGCTTTTGTGCAAAAGCAAACGTCAAGTAAGAATGAATTTAACTCGAGGAGATGGAGAGAGAAAAGAAATGAACGACTTCACTATCAGTATCGGTAAGCACAACGTTTGAACTCGCGTTCTGTTATTATTTTTAGTTCTTAAGTTTCTTGAATTCCCATTAAATTTTGACTTTGCATGTAGCTTTTACCTTTTGCTGCTATTTTGACTCCCTTAAGTTCTCATTTTCTCCGGATAGACTCGAATTTCTTGGAGTAACTTTTTGGCTCTGTTTGCTTTGTAAACAGGTCATTTCTGATATTCAGGCCTTTATTTTCCTCTTCTCACAAGTTAGATTTGTGTTATACTGTGTCATGTATTCCTTGTTGTGAATTTCGCTGAAATCTTTTTGAATTTGTGTTATTTCAAGGAGATAATTTTTTGTCAGTCGTGAACTGCGAGCGGGCATTAAGAATTTCCATAATGCCCGTGGGCATTACGGAGAGTTACGCCCGCTCGTTAGCCAATCAGAGCCCGCGTACTATCGTTGCCATATAATAATACACAGTAGTGCCCTCTTCCTCTTCTCTTACGAAAACAATAACAAAGTGCCTGGCTATCGCACTTTTAGGACCACTGAATGTCCAAAGGCCTATGTCGTGCCAGAGTCGCGCCGTTCCAATCCACAACAATAGAAAAGTTTCTATTATTGGTGTGTATGTAACGTCACAGTCCAAAACAATAGAAAGTTTCTATTCTTGGTATGTATGTGACGTCACTGGCGGCCATGTTGGATGTACAGAACAAAGAAAGTTCATTTACGCTTTGTTCTTTCATCCAGCATGGCTTCCGCGCTTTTGTTATTTTATTCCAAAAGGAATGATTGCACACCAAAAATTAGAAAGTCTGATGAAGCGACGTGCTTTGAAAAAGGAAGGGTTCGACGGAAGAAGTTCGACGGAAGTTTGACGTTTGCGCTTCGCCTAACACTATTTTCACTAACAGAAACCTGTGCATTCTTGAGGAGTAGTTCTACACCAGTCAGTACTTTCATCAGCGGGCTCGTCACGGAGAGTGACAAGATCCTATCGATGAACGACTGAAACTGAAAAGAGAAACAAAATAGAATGTGTGAAAAAGAAACGGTCCCGACATACAACTTTTTCCATTACAGTCGAAACGTAAAACCATGTATGATGTACCATGTATCACGAGCAAGTAAGGCGGTGATTACATGAGACCGGTACGAACTCAGAGCGATCTGAGTTCAACTTTTCCCATTACAGTCGAAACGTAAAACCATGTATAATGTACCATGTATCACGAGCAAGTAAGGTGGTGATTACATGAGACCGGTACAAACTCAGAGCGATCTGAGTTCATAGCGGTCTCATGTAATCACCACCTTTTGATGGTGTTTATGTGAGACCGGTACGGACTCGAAAGTCGTTCGTGTCGGGTCAGCAACCGGAATGATGTCAAGCCGGTCAGGTCTTTTTTCAGACCGGTCTCATGTAAACGCACAGGCCCGTAGCCAGGGGGTTCCGGGGATGCGCAAGCACCCTCAACCTGGCAAAAAGGTCCACATTTGAACACAGTAAATAAAGCACTTATATTATACTTGCTTTTTCTAGCGAATTTTGACTAGATTAGCACCCCCACAAAAATCCCTCGCTACGGGCCTGACGCATGTAAAGAAATTTATGAGAGCCAATACGAACTTATGAGAGCCAATACGAACTTATGAGAGCCAATACTTACCGGTTTCATGTAATCACGCGCCTAAGAACACTCCATGACATTGAGTTTACTTCTTTGAGGTATAATTTGACATGAAATGCTGCGATTTCAGGCAAAAGTACTCATTGCAAACTATGAAGCGTAGTTATGATACATTGTTTCACGAGCAACGTTAATTAAAACAGATGTATTTTTCATCGAGAAAATAACCCAAGACTTTTCTCTCACAACTTACATGTATAAGCACAGGGTTCCCAGGCCATTCCGTCAGCAGCTCATTAATGCGTGACGTAAACGCATCCAGTACTGCGCGTGCGCGAGTCACTTCTGGGATATTGGCATCGTGGTAGATATCGTAATGGTTCCTAAAACATACATCACACACCAATAATTGGAACAAATGAATAGTCCAAGCCATGAGTTCATTCATAGATGGGAAATTTTTTTTACCACGAGCGGAGAATAAAGTCCAAAAGGCCGATTCCTGGTTTTCCCGTCTTCAAACTATAATCTATGCACATCCCTGTTTATGTGGTCGTGCAATAGGCACTTATGTATCGAATGGCTAATCTGACTGGCCTTGGGGCCCTAAGCTTTTTTCATACAACAGCTACAACAGCAACAACGACAACAGCAGCAGCAAAAACAACAACAACGACAACAGCAACACCAACGGCAACAACAAGAACAGCAACAACAAGAACAGCAACAACAAGAACAGCAACAACAAGAACAGCAACAGCAACAACGACAACAGCAACAACAACAGCAACAACAACAGCAAAAACGACAACAACAACAGCAACAACGACAGCAACAACAACAACAACAAGAACAACAACATCATCACCCGCTACTTGGGTTCGCCTTCCTCTATGTTAGCAGGCCTCAAACTAGTGAATAAAGAGACACTTATCTAGTAAGTGTAATACCTTTTCCCACAGACCAAATGTGTTGTTTGCATCACCTACAACAAGAACATTTTCAATAGTTAATCCTTTGTTCCTGATCAATGAACATTAACGGAATAACAAAGAACCATACCTTATCTTCTTCCCCTGCAGGGGTAACCAGCCGTTCATCCATGACACTGCATTGTAGCAAGTGGGCCTGCCAGTTTATGCCATCACAACCTAGTCCCTCTACCTGAGAACAAATCCTACTTACAACCGCCGCAGTCTGATAACCAGTCTGCAAAACCTCTGCGAGGTAGGCCTCCGTCTCGTTAATATTCTTCGCCACAGGAAGCCCAGCGCTCGCACCGAGTTTTTTCTCACCAGGGAGACTGTTGAATAGGAGCTCATGGACTTTTGCGATGCTGGTCACGTCAGAAACAATGCTCCCATCCGCATTGGATTGTTGGTTATTTTCTTCAATTGCTGTTGGAGTAAGACGCACACTAGACATCACAGGGAATTTCTGAAGAGTTTCTGGGAAAAGTTGAATTCCCCATGGTAGAAGAATGGGAAGTGTTTGGATTTCCCATGGCTATCCATGTGAATTCCGAACACTTTCCATGCGAGTGCCTTGGGAAATTCACCTTTTCCCATGGATCATGGATAGGTTTCTGCAGAAATTCCCTGTGCATTGATGCTCCTTGTTTTGAAAATATTGTTATCTTATTTGACGTTTTTTTCGTGTAATGCTTTACGAGATATTTTACGGATGTTCAGGGGCGGGGCGAGAGAAAATGCGAGCAACGAGTAAATGTTCGCCAATATTACATGAAAAAAATCTAATGACTTATTTTTTATACGTCGAACAAACCTACATGTTGTGACTACAATCTTGGACAAAATGTGTTGGCAAAATTTAGCACCTATTGTGAATTCACTCTCGTTGCCGTACAATAGCTTTAAGCAGACATTTCTCCCCTTCCCCCCAATCAATGTTGGTCTTTTCAGCATAAATTCGTTTGAAGGACCACAGCCAAGAAAACAACATTGAAAAAGGGGGAGGTGGGAATACATTTTAGGCGATAGAACCAGTCCATAGGCGTTTGTGACAAAAAATGCCACTTTTTGCCAACAATTTTGTCCGAGATTGTAGCATAAGATCGGGAAGCCATTGAAATGCGCGCGCAAAACTGGTCCGTAACCGATTTGCTACAGTGACTTTTTATGGTAAAATGACGTCGCCGTCGTGTTATAAATGAGTATACAAGCTTACCTCGCTTTGGCGTGACTTCCTCAAGGCTATTAGATGGATTCAAGTCGCTGAATTCATCATTGTAACTAGGGAACGCCTTGCAAATCTCATTTTCATTCCGTTCACTCTCAGTAAGAGCTGATCCGTGACTCGAGGACTTGAACTTGTACATGCTTCCTTCCTCCTGCTCTTTACGTAGCTGTTCCTCCTAAAATAATTAGTATAAAATCGTCATCAATCTCAAAACAAGACGCATTCTCGTACCAAGAGCTGCCCGACTCGTCTGCTCGCAGGGGAAGCTCTTGTGACAACCACTTGAGTGCCTTCGCTGATTGGCTGATTTTGAACGTTAGAGCATGCACAGAAAGTAATTCTCTCATCAAATCCATTCTCGTACCCAGAGCTCTCCGGCTCGTCACTTCGCAGGGGAGGCTCTGGTGGCAACCACTTGAGGGCCTTCGCTGATTATGAACGTTGAAGCATGCGCAGAACGTTCATTCTCTCGTCTTCTCGCGGGGGAGGCTCTGGTGACAGCCACGAGGCATGCGTAGAAGAAAATGGTGGTTTTATGACTCTCAATTAGTTTTAGAGCGTTCAAGTCGAAGGCATAGGTTGAAAAGACGACAAGGAAACGAAGGACAGCCTCATTTTGACATATGTTTTTATAAAGCGAGATTATTATGTACGCGAGCGCACCATTTAAGCCAATCAGGGAAGGCCCTCAAATAGATGTCACCAGAGCCTTTCTTGCGAGGCGACGAGCCGGGGAGCTCTGAGTTCGAGAATGAAGAAGTCGAGACACGTTTCAATCAATGAATCGCACATCAATGAACCATAATCACTTGATAGGCGGCTTCATTCATTTTCCTTGTAACTACAATCCACGCTGGGCTTATTCATCACAGTCCTTTCGTGGGTAATCATGAGCTTTCCAAACAACCTAAGCTGCGGCCAGGGTAAGGCAAAGTCAATAGAGCAGATTTCGTATGACTGTGAAAAGTGCTGTGACCATGCCGCGACTAGGCGATTTCATTCCGTATCTACAGCAGGCAAGGTACCACGATCGCGCCGTGTCATAAAGTCATACCAATTCTGCTCTTAACCAAACCGTCTTCGCTTGATTAATTACCAACGGGCAGTTTTTTCCCAGTGGAATTCAAAATGTCCGAAAAACAAACTCAAACTCGATTTTTAATGAATTCTTCAGCTTTTCCTGGTGAAAATCTCAACCCATCTATTTTGAGGCAATTTCTAACATACTCCTGCAATCGGTGTGCTTTCTATGCTCAATGCATAATTGAATAATTTTGGCTTGTCTGGGGTTTACCTCCTTGTAAGAACCATTCTCAGAGCACACCATTGTGTTCAGTTCTTATTTCATCATGATTCGTTCCACTAAACAAAGAGGCTTTGTGACGCAACTCGTGAACAATACACAGGTTCTTTCACGGAGGTAGAGCCCTTGTCTGACGTAGCAACTGTAACTAGGGAGGGGAGTGGGGCAATGATCGCGGGATCGGTGAATTGACGGATAAGCCATGGATCACACCAAAGATCAAAAAGTGGATATGCAGGAGGCAGCGCTCTCTTGCTCGGTTCGGCAAGGACTCGCCAATGTTTAACATCTGGCGCAATAAAGTGTCATGTGCCATTGCCACTTGCAAGACGTCGTATTATAACAACAAAGTACGGAACCTCAAGGAAACTAATCCGAGTCGCTGGTGGAAAGAGATTAAAAACGTCTCTGGTCAGACTGGCGAGCAAGGGAAGTGGTACTCACAGCTGATCGGTGGCGAAATCGATTCTGTGGACACTCTGTGCCGAAAAATAAACGAGTTCTTCGTGGATTTGACGGCGTCATTTACCCCCCTGACACCAACGGACGTTGCCAGCATCGCGGTATCGGACATCCCCGCTGACCTTCTGGTCTCAGCGCACGAGGCCTTCGTCTCCCTAAAGTCTGTGAAAGTGAGAAAGTCACCTGGTCCCGATGGCATACCCAACAGAGTCCTTAAAACATTTGCTTTTGAGCTTGCACCTGCGGTGGCGGATCTATTCAACGCGTCCTTGAAAGATGGTTATCTTCCCTCGCTCCTGAAAAGCGCTGAGATACCCCCTCTGCCGAAGGTATCTCCTCCCCGCACCATCAACAATGACATCCGTCCCATCTCCTTGACTCCCCAGCTCACGAAGGTCATGGAGGGCTTCGTCCTTGTTAGAGCTTCCCCATCCATTTTAAGTGACATCGACCCTAACCAGTTCGCTGTTGCGGGGAAGTCTACGGCTCATGCCATCGTCTATTTACTCCATCTTGCTCTGGAAGCCTTAGACAATGGCAACAATTGGGTGAGACTGTTCTTTGCGGATTTCCGCAAAGGATTTGATCTCATTGATCACAAAATACTGTTAGCCAAACTAAGTACGTTCAACATCCATAGCTGCCTTATCAGATGGATTGCTGCGTTTTTGATGGGAAGAACCCAGCGGGTGAGGATCTCGTCTAATGCCTCGCAGTTTATGCCACTCAACGGTGGAATCCCTCAAGGAACACGCCTAGGCCCCTTGTTGTTCGCCGTAATGGTTAACGACCTCGTCAAGGGTTGGGGTCCAAGAGCCAAGTACGTGGACGATCTGACAGTACTTGAGGTCATCCCTAGGAACTCGCCGTCATACCTTAGTAACATCGTTGATGATATCCACTTTTTTGCTCAATCAAATAATATGCGCTTGAATCCCAAAAGATGTAAATGTATGGAAATTGATTTCCTACATTACAACTCCTATAGTTGCCCTGCCTTGTTTCTTGATGGCACAATTGTTGAGCGTGTAACCTCATTCAAATTTCTCGGTATAAACGTGTCTGAAGATCTGTCCTGGGTCACTCATGTTGATACCATCATAAAGAAAGCAAACCGTCGGCTCTATGCCATCAGAATCCTAAAACGGTGTAAAGCGTCTGCGCATGATATTATAAGGGTTTATTGCTCGCTTCTCCGTCCACTCTTGGAGTACGCGTCGGTGGTTTTTGCAAACTTGCCACAATACCTATCTCTCGCTATAGAGAAGGTCCAAAAACGCGCTCTCGCAATCGTGTTCCCTGGTACTTCATACGCAGACGCGCTGTTGTTGGCGCACCTTGATCCACTTAGTGACAGACGCAAGGCGGCATGCGAGAAATTTATTAGTACAATCTCTAATGAGAACCCACTCTATAATATCGTTAAGGGTAGGCTTGCCTATTCCGGTTGTCAATACAACTTGAGAAACACTGTTAAGCACCTAAAGATATGTAACACAAACCGCTTAAGGGACTTTGTCACGCACAAATATGCTAGGGTCATGGATATTTAGTGTGAACTTTATTATTTCGTATTTACTCGTGCTTTATTATCAATGTATTACTAATGTATTTGCAGACCACCGCCTGCAATTCAGTGCTTGCACTGCAAGAGGCGTAAATAAACTTATCTATCTATCTATCTATCTTATCTGAAACTCATGTTGACATTTTGGAAAATACCAACCTTAGCAAGGGTCCAGTGTTGAAGATAGCGGTCATAAAGGCAAACAAGATCACTGACGACATCGTTACTCAGGTAACCAGTGCGCATCGCTTTGTCCCGGATGGCAATAAGGGTCCACCACAGCAGTCTGATAGACAAACATCAACAGTTTAACGAGTAATGCATTTTAAAGAGCCTGTGTCAGCCGCCATTTTGACAGCATAGCAACATACAGAGTCAAGAAAAGCATCCATTTCCATCGGCTGATTTAGATAATATACAGCAATGTTCTTGATTGAATTTGGTAAATCAAATATGAAACTTTGTTTTTCGATGTTTATTTAGATATTTCTACACGTCATATGTTTTCTAATATGGAATGAAAACAATAACAAAGGTCTAGCTGACACGCACTCTTTAATGTACTACGTCGAAACCGCTTGAAAGTGACCAGAGACACCTGTAAACTCAATTGTAACCAAGTTAAGGTGGATCGACCCAGTAATTTTGCACCCATGCCAACCCTTCATATAAACACAGGTTGATTTCTGTCGCGTAGCCAATATAACACACATGCTACCAATAGACTGAACACGTAAACAATCAGTCAATCTCGAGGTACCGTAGAGCATTTTTCGAACAAATGTCGTTACAGCCTGAAACTGGGGTGAGAGTGGAAATAGGCGCGGCCCGATTGTCACGTGATACTTACTCCGATCTCCCCAACTTTTGTACTGACATGTATTTCAGTCTATGGGTAGTTTGTGTGTTATATTGGCTGCGCGATAGAAATCAACCTGCTTTTATATGAGAGGTTCAAATTGGTTGGCATGGGTACAAAATTACTGGGTCGATCCACCTTAAAGTATTCACATTTCATTTTCAGCTTTCCAGTGGAAGATATTACCTTGAATGTAGATGAGATTGAAACTTGCCCTTAGATTCTACATCAAGATTTGTCATCTCAAGCATTCCTGTGAAAACAAATCAGTCAGCGAACACAAGTCAAAGAAGACAAAGTTCTCCTGGGGGAGGAATACTCCCCAGAAATGTTGGGTAGGGATATCCTGCTGAGAGAATCTGAAAAAAATAGAAAAAAATTCCCTACTCTTGTCAAGCACTTTGTTCTAGAGACTCTTTTGTGATATTAGATCAAGCGTCGACCACTACACAATTAAAAATTAAGGAGGCGATACACATCCTCTGAGAGAAACCCTCCTTAAACCAACAACTCTACCATTTAAATTTAAAACTTTCCTTTTAATTGGGTTATACATCACATCACAGTTATTGTAATTTTGTAGTCTTCATGTATACATATCCTATTTCATTGTAATTTGTTCACAACTGACGATAGAGCAGGAGGTGAAGAAACTTGTCTTTCCGTTTATAAAGTCCCATTCTCTTTATCGAGATTACCTACTCTAGAGATAAAAACGTACATTTCTCGACCCATCGAGGAAGGCCTGTGGAAATCCTAAACAAATCCAGACACAGTGCCGAATTAAGGGAGTTCATCCCACGGGACAAAATTGAGGTTTACCTAGGATGCATTCCATGGCTGATTCTACGTCGGTGCGCGTCATGGCAAATGGAAAGCTCTGCACTGTACTGTGATCACATAGGACCCGGATAAGCCGCTCTGGATACCACATCTGTTAACGAAAATGATCAGTAGGTAGGTATCTTTATTTATACTCGAATTTTAGAGCAGCTTGGTGGACCTAGTATCGAGGCGTGGGGTTCGGCTGAGGACGCCGAGAAGATGATGATGATAAAATTAAGTGTGAACACTGCATTGCGGTTAGTCGTCCCCGTGGTTCTTTAACGTCCCTTATGTTTCCGATTAGCGTAGTGTACGTGAGAGTCGGGACCTACGGTTTTACGTTCTTATCCGAGAAGACGTAAAAGGTCTAACCATTTGCAGATGTTAGAGCAAAGGCAGCACCTTCTCCTCAATTGATTAGGAAAGACTCTGAGTGTTGGTCCGGCCGGGGTTTGAACTCCCAATCTCTCACACAGAAGCCCAACGCTCTAACTCTGCGCTGTGTTTACTTACCAGATTTTATCAATTTTTTACAGACCTAGAGACGATCAGAAACCGTGAAAGTTTCTGGTTTCGGCTCAGGCAGGGAAAAGAGAGATATAAGACGTCAATGATTATTTCCTTGCCCAGTAGTCAAAGATCAGTGATTATTATTCTGCAAATGCTTTCATTTCGGTTTTTTTTTTGCAGGTTATTTTTGTCAAACCTTTTCTAAGAAAATAATTACAATATGTTGCAAAGACCACAGCGTCTATTCAACGATATTTCGAGTGTCAATTTCGTGCCAAATACTTTCGAACTGAACAACAGCAAGACAACATTTTGATTCCGGCTTCTATGGAAACTGCAGATTACATTTTGATTCCGGCTTCTACGGAAACTGCAGATTACAATGCATCTATATAATATCCTTAGTACATTTTTCTGCAGGTTCTGCAATTTACATTGCCGACTTTTGTGAAAATGTATGTTAACATTGTATGAATTCGGCGTGAAAAAATCTTTCACACCAGTTGTGATGCTTTGGGCTCAACACGTACCTCCGTTGCATCAAGGGCGGGGCACTTCAGCATAAGGCCATGTCTTGACAGAAGTCTTTCCAAGGATCTACGTGCAAGAGTCATGCCATACACTATCTGTAGAAGAGCAGAGAATGGAACGACAAAAACGCTCTTAAAATCAACATCGAATTGAGTGTTGCAAACACTAGTGCTCCTGGAGAAAAGTGCTGCGACAAAGTTGTACCGCGCCGCGATCGTGACCGTGCCGTGACTACGCGATTTCTTTCCGTATCTACAGCAAGTCATGTTCCGTGCCGCGAGCGCGACAGTACCGCGCCGTGTCGCGACACTTTTCACAGTCATACGAAATCCGCTCTATCCTCGGGGACCCATGGCGTCGTGGCAAACACACGAGTTTTAGTAATCAGGTCACTAGTTAGGGTTAGGTTACGACTTAGGGGCAGGGTCCGACATTGCGACCAAAATTGTCGCCAATTGCGACTAGATTTAGGGTTTGGCAAGCAAACATTCCAACCTGTCGCCAAATGGCGACTTACTTTTCCAGTCTGTAGATTTTAAACAATGAACTTCTCAAAATAAGCTTGTCAACAGCATTAATTTGAGAGAAAAATGGCGACCAGATGTCTAATTATGGCGACCAAACTTCACAATTTGGCGACGTAGAATTTTATATTTAGAGTCCAGTGGCATCTATCAGATAGGAAATGTCGGCCCTTGAGGGGAGAAATAAGATAAGATAATATGTATTACTCAAGTTAGGGAACCAAACTTTTCTCACTGGTCCCATTAATGTGAATATAAGGACTGCTCTCATTAGCATATTGGCCATTTGCTCTTTCCTCTCGGAGAAGGGCGCCCCTAGCATCCGGCTACCCCGTTGGCAAGTGTTCGTCTCGTTGTGCTCCCGAGCCCTGGCGACGCCCTTTTTGTTTTTCCCACCCACCCACCCACCCTCCCTCAGCTTCGTCTTTCGGGCAATCTTTAGGCTCGCAAGGTCCTCCTTCCCATGACTTATATGAGCACAATGGGACCACTAAAAAAACCAACATTATTGAATAAGAGCGATAATGTGTTTATGCACGACGCACCCACAGACTTATCAGATACTACAGGCGCCAAGGTTGACAGCTAATGATAGCGGTGCGATGGGGCACATATTTAAGGCCAAGTCAACGGGTGGCACATCCCGTCTCTCTGCAGATATCGACGCGTAGCGAACTTAAGCTCTTACAAATTGTGGTTTCTTCAATCTCAGGCAAGTTAACTTTTGTTAGAAATTGAAATTACTTTTATTTCGTTTAGAGGTTAAGTCATGGCCCCACGAGTTTTAATTCTCGGACATTCTTTTGTACATCGCCTTGCCTCATTTCTGCAGGGAAGAGGGCAACATCTCGAAACCCTTCTAGGCGATTCGGTGGAATTTCACTTTCACGGTATAGGTGGCCGAACAATAGCTTCGCTACGGTGTTTCGATCTCAGTTTAGTTCGGGAGCTCTGCCCCGACATCGTAGTATTAGAATTAGGGACGAATGACCTAACCTTGTTTTCGGCGACAAAAGTAGGCGAGAAAATGGCCGCTCTTGTCAACGATCTACATCATGTATTACGGGTAAAGGTTGTAATTGTCTGCCAGGTATTACGGCGTCAAAATCCCCGTCCGCCTAATTTTAACAACAAAGTTATCGAGCTGCATCAGCAGCTCCGGGGACTTCTAGAACCCCTCCCATATTGCATCTACTGGCGGCATCGAGGGTTTTGGAATAGCCAGAGCAGCCTTTACCTCGGAGATGGTGTGCATTTAAATACTTTGGGCAATTACAAGCTCTGGCGAAGTATTCGGGGGGCGGTTCTAAGAGGACTATCCTCGTTGGGTGTGCGTAGTACTGCACACAATTGACCTTTTCCTTGTTATACTGTGCTTAAAAAAAATCGTGCCCAATGTTGCCGTATGCGAATTCCCACTAAATATATCAATAGCTATATTGACCGCAAGGTCTCAACTCTCAGCAGACTATACGAAGTAGTGTGGCGCAATTGCGCACACGTCGCACTCGAAGTGCACTTGGCATTTCTGGCATAAATAGCGAGTTACTACCTGGCGGCTGTTGTTTTTTTGCAACAGTGTGCTCAACCCGCTGAAGCCAATATAGGACGCAAAGTCCTCTGCAACAAATGCCTCGGATCTATTACCATGCGAATGGGAGTCTGCTTTTGATTTTGTAAGGGAATCGCGGTTATACATCGAAGGCATGTTCTTCTGAGCGTCACCAGTTTATCTTACATCGATGATGCAAATACGTTCAAATTAATTTTGTGAGGCGCACACTTGCGACGATCCTCTTAGCACCAAACCCCGAACCAGCTCAACAAAATTTTTGGAGTGAATTAGTGATGAATAAATAGCGTCGTAATGTATTCTATATTTCCAAGTATGCCTCCAAAGCCTTCAAAGCGATCGTCCCAGCGCTTGGCCGCACGAAGTGCAGCGCCGAAACGGACCCGTCGCGAGGATGTTATCCCGTCCGCCGAACCGCTTGTCGAGCCAACTAGAGCTGTGGCAGGACCCTCTAGCAATGCCGTCGCCAATCCGTCTTCTTCGCACGCATCAGAGCTTGGTGAAATTATTGCCAGGGCGATATCGGGGGCGCTTCAACAACATGGCTACGCCCAGCTTCCAGCGAGCAACACAACGCCTGCTCCAATACTCCCTGGCCCTTCAGGCATTGACAGCATGGTCGAAATGGCAACGCAACGAGAGGTCGAAGACCTCACTGGTAGGGTAGTTACAAACATTAATGATAGGCCAGTCGATCCAGAGTACACCAGTATCACAGTGAACCTCGATTCGCGCGTTTCTGATCGGCTCAAGGCAAAAATTTGGGCTGACGAATACTTCGATATCAGTTCGCTGCTCATAGCCCCCACTGACGACGAGAAATTCCGGCTATCGGTCACGGGGGAGGAAGATAACCGCACTATTTGCCTTGAGCCGTTCAGAAATAAAAAGAAATCTTTGTCGATAGCGCAATGGACAACAGCTTTTAATACCTTCATTGCGGTGTACACGCAAAAGCACCCTAGCGTTATCCAACCCCTCTTAAAATACTGCGAGGTGGTGAGGGATATTGCCTCCAAATGGGGCAACTGGCGTTTTTACGACGAACAATTTCGGCTGATGCGCCAGTCTCGTCCTAAACAATGCCCTTGGGACTCTGTGGCTTGGGAACTGTGGCACCAAGCCATGCATAGCTCCCTCACTACTTCGCAGGCATCGCGAGGGGGGCAAGATTCGAGAGGCAAGGCCGCCAATAAGCGGCCCTTTCTGTCAGTCCCCAAGGGTATTGCTGGCGCTTTCACGGAGGCCAATTTTGCCGTGGGTGCAACTTTAAGCACGCCTGTTTTAAATGTGGAGCAACCCATGCCGCAAACAGTTGTAACGCCGGAAAATCAGGCGTCAGCTCCCCTGCCAGCAACCCTCTTGGGATGGAAAGACAGGGGCAGACAACTAACGATGCGAGGGCCAACGCCGGTAAGGCCCGACCAGCTCGCTAAATTCCTTAAGGGCTACGACCAATCTTTGTTTCAATATTTAGTACATGGCTTTCTCAATGGTTTTTCAATTAGCTATCTCGGTCCGTTCTGTGACATGCGCTCCCTTAATCTCAAGTGTGCTCTTGAAAACCCGGCGGAAGTGACGATAAAATTAGAACAAGAACTGTCAGCGGGTAGGATAATGGGTCCTTTTAACGAGCCACCGTTTCGACCTTTTCGAGTTTCACCATTGGGTATTGTGCCTAAAAAGACACCCGGGGAATTTCGGTTAATTCACCACCTTTCATATCCAGAGGGTCAGTCGGTTAATGATGGCATTCCAAAAGAGCTAGCAACGGTACATTATGCAACAATAGGTGATGCGATTAAATTGATCCGAAGCCTTGGTCAAGGCTGCTTTTTAGCCAAAACGGATATCAGATCTGCTTTTCGCATTATCCCGGTTCATCCGTCAGATTTTCCGCTTCTCGGTATTCAGTGGCAAGGGCACTTTTATTTTGATAAAACGCTAGCAATGGGGCTCTCTTCCAGTTGCAGAATTTTTTCCAGTTTTAGTGACGGCCTAGCCTGGATAATTAAGGAGAAGTTTAAGGCGACTGCGGTCCTTCACATCCTGGACGATTTCTTGTTTATTGCCCCTTCTGCGGCTAAGTGTCTTGCTGATCTCAATGCTTTTTTGAATGTGTGTGAGCAAATTGGCGTGCCTATAGCGCAGGAAAAAACTATGGGCCCCGCTACGGTTCTTCAATTTGCCGGAATAACCTTAGACACTGTATTATCGCAAGCGCGCCTCCCAGAGGATAAACTTGTACGCTGTAGAGAGAAGTTAGCGAAAGCCTACGCGCGGGATAAGATTACCCTGCGAGAGTTGCAATCTCTAATTGGCCTACTTAATTTCGCGTGTAGTGTTGTAGTTCCTGGCCGGGCCTTTCTGCGTCGGCTAATTGATCTCACCAGAGGAGTGCGCAAACCACACCACCGTATAAGGCTTACTCGGGAGAGTAAGCGCGACATTTTAGTTTGGCAGGAATTTCTAAACTCCTTTAATGGAAAGTCGTTCTTTCTTGAGACCCGATGGGCGACTTCTAGTAGTTTGCTGCTCTATACGGACGCGGCGGGATCATTAGGCTACGCGGGGGTGTTCGGCAGGCATTGGTTTTACGGTACATGGCCGTCGGAGTGGAAATCCTTAAACATTGCGATTTTAGAATTGTTTCCAATTGTTATTGCAATTGAGGTATGGGGATCCAGCATGCGCGACAAGTGTCTTGTAATCTTTTCAGATAACATGTCCGTAGTGGAAATCATTAATCGTCAAACATCTCGAGAGCCGTCAATCATGATTTTGCTGAGGCATCTCGTCCTGTGCTCGCTAAAATATAACATTCTCTTGCGCTCGAGGCACATATCTGGTTTCGCGAACGAAAAAAGTGATGCGCTTTCTCGCCTACAGGTCCAGAAATTCAAAGCCTTAGCGCCCTACGCAGACCCAAGCCCGACACCCATTCCGAACAGCCTTCTTCCGAGCAATTGGAAGCTCACCTAGACCAGCTTCTACATGCGGCTATTTCGGACGGCTCGCGTAAAGTTTATACTCGGGCGTGGAAGACTTATTTTCAATTCGCACAAGACTTTCAATGTAACGTCAGGCTTCCTTTGAATGTCAATGATATCTCCTTGTTTGTCGCATACCTCTCGGCGAGAAAGTATGCGCCCACCACGATCACAACTAACGTGTCAGCACTAAGTTATCTACATAAGATCAGGCATTTCCCGGATCCATCAAAATCTTTCTTGGTACGCAAGCTACTCGCCGCGCATTCCAGGCTGTTCTCACGACCGGATATCAGGCTTCCAATAACTCAACCCTTGTTACATCGTTTGGTTGTCGCCCTTAATAACACTATTTCTTCAGACTACCAGCGATTATTGTATCAGACGATGTTTTTAATTGCATTCTACGGCTTTTTCCGAGTCGGTGAAATCACGACCAAGTCTGCTGGGTCTGAGCGAACGGTTTTACAAATGGAGGACGTGAGTTTTCAAGCAAACCAAAATAAGATCTCAAGTGCCACGATTACTATTAGGCATTTCAAACACAATTCTAGTCAGAAACCATTTCCCGTGATCATACAGCGCGCAGACGCCTCTAATTTTTGCCCGGTTGAATTCTTAGCCCGTTACTGCAAATCACGAGGTTCCGCCGACGGTCCCCTCTTTTGCTTGCGGGGGGGCTCCCGGTAAGAACTGATTCCTTTACGTTACAACTACGGCGAAGTCTTAATTTTTGCGGTCTGGATTCAGGGAAATATAAATCTCACAGTTTTCGCATTGGCGCGGCTAGTTATGCAGCAGAATGCGGTCTGTCCGACGCTCAAATCCGCAGTCTTGGTCGCTGGAAATCAGATGCATTTAAATTATATATTCGCAACCCTTCAGTCGAGTTCAAGTGAGGGTGACCTTTCAGTCACGAGCTGGGGCTGCGATCACAGCGATGTCGACTATACGCGTTGCTAATATCGGTAATATGGTCCGACGTGCTAATAGGTATAAATATATAATGTAGTTCGATTACGTGAAGGGACGCAATACTTGACAGACGAGAGCTGGGGTATCGTCGCTCCTCTTACGTATCAAGGTTACATTTCAGTTACGGACTGGTGTATCCTTTAGAATAAATAAATTGATAAGGGCATCTTACGATAACCTGTTGGCACTCGGATTATTCTCATTAGGTCTTCAAGTTTAATGCTTTGTTTCTACCAATTTTTCGAGCCCCTCCTGTTCGCGCGCCTCTGGCCTTGTTGGGGTGTGCCACATATTGTGGCTTGTGGCGGTAATTCACCCAACCCTGTAAACTGAATCAAATTAGATCGATAATTGTAATAATTATTTGGATTTTGTTAAAGAAAATAAATGTCACTTGAGTGGCCATTTAATTCCAAACCCAGTGTCTGTATTGATTCAGTTTCCCGCCAGAGACGCGCAAACAACGAGTGTTGATTAGCATTGGTTAATTTTCGGAAAGGGGGAAAATTATTTACCGAATGTGGGTTCTGTCGGTGTGTCGGCATAAAACCAACATTATTGAATAAGAGCGATAATGTGTTTATGCACGACGCACCCACAGACTTATCAGATACTACAGGCGCCAAGGTTGACAGCTAATGATAGCGGTGCGATGGGGGCACATATTTAAGGCCAAGTCAACGGGTGGCACATCCCGTCTCTCTGCAGATATCGACGCGTAGCGAACTTAAGCTCTTACAAATTGTGGTTTCTTCAATCCCACCACCTCCCCTCTGCTCTCCACCTTGGCTACCTGTTTTTCTTGCAGATAAGGGCGGTAATTCACCCAACCCTGTAAACTGAATCAAATTAGATCGATAATTGTAATAATTATTTGGATTTTGTTAAAGAAAATAAATGTCACTTGAGTGGCCATTTAATTCCAAACCCAGTGTCTGTATTGATTCAGTTTCCCGCCAGAGACGCGCAAACAACGAGTGTTGATTAGCATTGGTTAATTTTCGGAAAGGGGGAAAATTATTTACCGAATGTGGGTTCTGTCGGTGTGTCGGCATAAAATACATTACTAATGGTGCCGTCCAAAAGGCAATGACCGTTAAACGCGAAAGGAAAACTTGCTGCCGCGATACCCTGGAGTGGATCTCGAGTATTCAGTGCCACCGGAAAAGATCAAATTTCTCATACCTGGGCGGCAGCAGAGAGGTAAGGGGTTAACACATCACCATACAGTGGATACTCCTCCTCCATGTGGATTATGAACTGCTGTTGGGAGTAACTCCACATGCGGAGTCGATGTAAAACGTTGTTAACGGTACTTGAGTCGACAGACTCTCGTTTTTGTGGAGAGCTTAAACGTCTGGCAAGGGTTTGCGTTTGTTGAAGAAGCTCTAGAACGTTGTCGGGGTTTCCGATTGTCGAGGAGTACTGCTTGACGGAGCTCAAAATAGTGTCGTACTATACAAGAAAACAATGTGGATCAGTGTGGATCAGAAGGGACAAGATAACTCGGCCATTAACCAAAGTGTGAGGCAAAGAATAGTGAACATCGCGGATAAACTAGATTCAGGTTTTGGATCAAAGAAACGATGAAATATCGAGATACTATTCAGTCCTTTGGGCCTTCTCTGATTAACGATTTCGCCTACTAACTTTACCTGTGACATTGATGGGCGGAATGCTGTAGACTCTGATAAAGAGGCTTCCTTGCTCATCAGTTCCTTCCATCTCCTCAAGAGGTATGCCATCCTCACCGGATTCGAAGTGAATGAACCACAAACGTCTACATCAGAATTTAACATTCTGTCCTCTACATCTTCAAGAGTCGTACTAGAGCCGGTCCATCGGTGTTCCGCATAAAGGCGAACATACACCTCGTCCTTTATTTCGCAGATCTAAAAATACAGGTGAATAATATCCTCCGTTTAAGAGCGAATTTCAAATGACTACAGTAAGATCAAATACACTTATCCAATCATGAACGAGATAAAATACAAGTTGTTGTTGAATGGCTTCAATCACAAGCCAAGTAAAAACACTATCACGCGGTGAGCACGTGACTGGTTTATTTGTAAGCCAAGCCAAGTAAAAACACTATCACGCGGTGAGCATGTGACTGGTTTATTTGTAAGCCAAGCCAAGTAAAAACACTATCACGCGGTGAGCACGTGACTGGTTTCTTTGTAAGCCAAGCCAAGTAAAAACACTATCACGCGGTGAGCACGTGACTGGTTTATTTGTAAGCCAAGCAAAGTAAAAACACTATCACGTAGTGAGCACGTGATAACTAAATACGAGCCAATGATGATGACAAGACTCTACCTCTTCCTTCACGTATCTAAGTTCAATGGCATTCTGTTCCATTGGGTCCACGGGCCCGATAGGGGCGAGAATAAGTGTCTGCAATAACCCAAGCTTAGCCCACATGCCACCGACAAGAATGCTTTCCCAATTACTTTCCACTGAAAAAGAAAAAAAAAACATATTAAAACAAATAAGGACCACCTTTAGAAGCGGCATGAAGGTTTCCAATACCAAACACTCGCCGTACAATAAATGACGATACAAATATTCAGAAACTAAGGAATACACATTTGGATTATTTTAGTATGCTATATCGAGCCTTTCTGTAGGTATATAATGCAAATTTCAGTTCCCTTTTCTTTCTTAAACTAAGTTGAAGTATAAGATAGGACACTAGGTTGTGCCATTTTCTTGAACCGTGACACAACTTCACAATAGAGGTAAGGTAAACGTTACACGTATGGCGATTTCACTTCCGTTGTCGCCGCATGTTCAAATTCCACTGCTTTGTTCTTCAGATCACACGCAAACTGACAAATATCATCAAGCCAAATCGACAGCCGCGCAATATAAAGTCGACTCAGAAATCGCCCCGTGTGAATGGGTCATAGGTTAACATTACACTTACCTTCTCTTTCCAAAGAGGAATTAACACTGCGGAAGAGGTCTACCAGCAACATATGAATCACCGAAGAGGCATTCTTCTCTCCTCCATTTGCCGCATAATGGTCACTGATTACTTGAGCTACCGTCTCCAGTTCTCCCGGCTCAAGAGATTCTCCAGAACTCCTGTGCAGTAGAAGCTTTGACAACGAAAGTGCTTTTTCTCGGAAACTTCCATCTTCGTTGGCCATTGCAAATGAGGAGATGACTTGGGCTAGTTTTGAGGCGAGTAATGTCTTTCTGTTCGACCTGAAACAATTGTGAAACACGCTACACCAATTCAATAAAGGTTGCTTTTTGGGACTGTTGTTTGGTCGTCAAACACTTTTATTTGGTGGTCACTCAAGCAAAGCAGAGCTTCAACGACCAACCAAAGGTTATTGAATCAGGTGTATATTTCTGCTAAAAACGTAGTCTGCGAGCAGTGGTTTCCTCCTCTCTTAGGCTCGCTCGCCGTCGGCCTAAAAGAGGAAGAAACCACTGCTCATAGGGTACTAGAAAAGGGAAACATCATCTTTTATCACGCAACTCATTATCCCTCACTACTACTAGTTTTCAAAATAGCACCAACAGAGATTGTTATTTTGGTGGGGAGTTCCCAAATGGTGACAACTACAGTCAAACGCCAAACGTTGCCGCCCTCCTTAAAAAAGCTGGACTTGCGGCCTACAGAACAAATCTTTTCCAGCCGACATTGAATGAGGTAGTGATGGAGCCGGAAGGGCAAAAGCGCCAACCACTTTTACATTTGGTTGAGCTCACGCTCTAGAATGGGCTTGGAGCATCTACAGATAAAATACACCACACCTATCATAGCCAGGCAGATGATACATGAAAGAAAGATGCCCACATACGTGATAATTGCTTCCTGGTTGTCAGTCACGTCACTGCTGCACCAAAAGTGTTGCCGAATTGTTTGAAGCTGTTGCTGCTTCTCCTTGAAATTACCAATGGTGATCAAAGCCAAAGGGTCTGCGGAATCGTCGTTTCCCCTCGTGGATGCCGCGCCGTTAATGTTCATGTTTCCAAGAAAACTGAAGCTGTACTCGTCAATAGAAACGCTGCTTGTTTTCTAAGAACAAACAAGACACATAAACAATGCACTTAAGTCGCGCAATCAATATCATGTGCGTGATCATTAAGAATTCCTGGCTGCTGCATAATAAAACACTTATTGAATTACAGTGGGTTTAGAGTTCGAGTGAGGCCTTAGGCTACTGGTTAGAAGGTGAGCATAGTCTCAGCTTTCGGCGTGAACGCGATCATCAGAAACTGAAGAGTTGGAGATCTATCGTTCAGATCTTGCCAGCTAGAATAGCAGGTTTTTGGAATCCGCGCATTCCTCCCGTGAATTTTTGGCGGGTTTTAATTTCCGTATAGTATTAGTTTTTCGCATGATAGTGAGATTTATCTAGGCCTAGATAACACAAACCTCGGCCTTGACAAATCTTACTATGATGCTCAAAATCATCCAAAAATTGTTTGTTATCATGTACAGAAAGAACATAAAGATTACCACAACGGAAGATCTATCGTTCAGATCTTGCCAGCTAGAATAGCAGGTTTTTGGAATCCGCGCATTCCTCCCGTGAGTTTATGGCGGGTTTTAATTTCCGTATAGTATTGAATTAGTTTTTTCGCATGATAGTGAGATCTGTCTAGGCCTAGATAACACAAACCTTGGCCTTGACAAATCTTACTATGATGCTCAAAATCATCCAAAAATTGTATTTAAAATGCAACTTGTACGTATAGTAAATGAATTACGTTTTACTTGGTACTCCCGTTGTGGTAATATTTATGTTCTCTAGAGAGCACTCTTGGGATCCCGTCTAGATAATTCACTAATTCGCTAACTTACTTACCATCTGCTGCTCACATGTCGTTACATCTAGTGAAGCAAGCCATTGCGTTAGATTATCAAAGGGCTTAAGAAGCATCCAAGACAATGTGAGCTTCGATTCCGAGCACGATATCTCATGATGAGGATCACGTCCTTCCTGAAACGGACATAGAAACTAGTATTCGCATGCATGGAGACCCGGAACATCTGATGCGCAACCATAGCTCAATAAGTTATTATTCGGATAGTAGGTATGATCATCGTATTTTTATGGGTTAAAATCGGCGATCCGGTATTTTTTAGGGTTGTTTGAACGAAAACGGTAAGCTGAAGAAGGTATTTTAGGATCGAGTAGTATTGTTTAGGGTGGAAATTTTTTCGGACAGGTGTTTTTAGGGTGGAAATTTGGGGCTTCCCAACGACCATCCCTACCATTTTAACCTTGAAGCACCCCCTCCCCCCCGAACTCATGCACACCATAAAGGGAGGGTTGTCCAATACACTGACAAATTTATGCAAGGCACTGTCTAAAACAATGGAGTGCCATGGAGTGTATTATAGAACGAGGCAATACAATGGAGAAGAACAATACCATGCATAAATTTGTCAGAGTATTGGACTAGTATGCATAAAGGATGGGTAATGCACGACATTATCAGTTTTCAGTTGCATGTTACCAGTTCCATGTTATCAGTTGCCAGTACTACATACAAACGCTGTGTACTTTAGTTAACGCACATTAGCCAACTCGGCAGATCTTTGATCTATTTGAGCAAAAACTTACAAGCCGCAAAATTCAGCCGGCATGGCTGCAAGGTATATTTAATAAACTATCTATCTCAATGAAGGACCATTTTTTTGATTGTTCGCTCCATGTAGTTACTCAACCCTGTCTCATTAGTTTACAGGTAAAGCAATACCAAAAGCGAAAGCACACCAACCTTCAGCGTCATTGCTATCAGCTTCAAGCAGGCAAGAATGCCAGGGTCTCGTACAGTATTGCTCAGTGAATACTCATAGAACACCCTGAGCGCCGAAGACATGCCATCTTCTTCTTCATTTACTTGCAACCTGGAAATTGCAACAGTTTCATATTGCTGATAAAATCAAAATCACTATACATTTCAAAAACCAATCGTAATTGAAATGAAATATAGGATCACTAAACACAAGTAAAGATGTAAAACTTGAAATGTGGTCGTACTAAAACAAACTGAGAGTACATTCGTTCGCATATCTTTGGGAGATATTGGAGGTGGTTACGGTAGCGAAATTTTCTATGCTTGTCCAAAACTAAAATGACTGGGTAGGTGAAAGCGAGATCGCAAATTTAGGGGAGGGGACTTCATATTTGGGAGGTGAATAAGTAAGTTTAGCCTAGTCAATGAGTAAGGGTAAGAACTTTAATAATTCCCCAAAAAATCATAAAATTATATTTCGCAGAGAAAGATAAAAATATCGTGTTTCCCTGTATTGCTTACACGATTCAGTTCATCATCTGTAATCCTGTTTACTTACTTTGTTGACTTTTCTTTGGTTGTACTCTGTCTATTTTATTTCATACGAGTTTGACAAACTTTAGCAGTAACACCGATTTCAAATCAGTCAAATTTCCAGATGTAATCTATAATCTATAATACATCCAAATGACCTCATTCTTTACTAGTTAGATTTTGTGTAAATATTATAGTTATCACCATTTTATAATATATAGATTTAGCCACTGGCTAAAAGCGGAGCTCCCGGTTACATATTTTTATAAAAGGGTGCGTTTACTTGTTGGGCCTTTGCTAGGGAAAATTATAAGTCCTGCAAAAGATTAATAATGTGACTTGTCGCGACGTCACTTGCTACAGGAAACATTCGTGTTCTCCATTGCCATTCTTGCAAATTCAGATTTTTTTATGTTGCATTTCAAAGAGCTCCATACCCACATACTCCGGATGTTTTCTCGACTGTACCCAAGTTTGTTCGCATAGCGATGTTGCCTTCTCGAGATATAGACTTTTATAGATTTAATAACGTCATCGACGACGTCATGTCACGTGCTCTTGGTAATGCATCCCCCTTGCCTCCAAAATAAGTTTACCCAAGTTTGGTCACCTAGCGATCTTGCCTTCCTGAGATATTCACTTTTCTAGTTTAGATGACGTCATGTCACGTGACCCTGTTTGTGCACCCACCTTGCCTCCAAAATAACTTTACCCAAGTTTGGTCACCTAGCGATGTTACCTTCTTGAGATATTGACATTTCTAGTTTTGATGACGTCATCGATGACGTCATGTCTCGTGACCTTGGTAGTGCACCCCCCTTGCGTCCGAGATAACTTTACACAAGTTTGGTCACCTAGCAATGTTGCGTTCTCGAGATATATACTTTTCTAGTTTTGATGACGTCATCGGTGACGTCATGTCACGTGACCTTGGAAGTGAACTCCCCTTGCCTCCAAAATAACTTTACCCAAGTTTGGTAACCTAGCGATGTTGCCTTCTTGAGGTATTGACTTCTAGTTTTGATGACGTCATCGATGACGTCATGTCACGTGACTTTGGTGGTGCACTCCCCTTGCCTCCAAAATAACTTTACCAAAGTTTGGTCACCTAGCGATGTTGCCTTCTTGAGATATTGACTTTTCTACTTTTGATGACGCCATCGATGACGTCATGTCACGTGACCTTGCTGGTGCATCCACCTTACCTCCAAAATATTTTTACCCAAGTTTGGTCACCTAGCGATGTTGCCTTCTTGAGATATTGACTTTTCTAGTTTTGATGACGTCATCGATGACGTCATGTCACGTGACCTTGGTGGTGCAATCCCCTTGCCTCCAAAATAACTCTACCCAAGTTTGGTCACCTAGCGATGTTACCTTCTTGAGATATTGACTTTTCTAATTTCGATGACGTCATCGATGTCGTCATGTCACGTGACCTTGGTGGTGCACCCCCCTTACCTCCAAAATAATTTACCCAAGTTTGGTCACCTAGCGATGTTGCCTTCTTGAGATATTGACTTTTCTAGTTTTGATGACGTCATCGATGACGTCATGTCACGTGACCTTGGTAGTGCACCCCCTTGCCTCCAGAATAACTTTACCCAAGTTTGGTCACCTATCGATGTTGCCTTCTTGAGATATTGATTTTTCTAGTTTCGATGACGTCATTCCGGACGAACGAACGAACGAACGAATGGACGAACGAACGCACAAACCGGAAGTCCATGACAGAATCGTTCGATGCATATACACTTTTGTTTGTTCCTTTTTCTCCTGCATGTAGCTATGGGGCTCCGCTATTATTGTAAATAGGATATACTTAATTCAGCCTATTGGCTGCCACGTATAACAAATAAAGTATCTATCTATCTATCTATCTATCTAGTTTTGGGCGTTATTTTTATAGTTGGTGATGATATAATTTTGATGTTTTCGGTGCCCATATCCCTTGAACTCACCTTTGAAGTTTGCAATCTACCATGTATGTGACCAACTTAGATATCAACGTAAGCTCTTGGCAATAACTCAGGGCATGAAACAGAGGTAGAAGAACCGCCTTTGCAATACTCTGTGGCGAAGCTTTGGTGCCACTCTGGGTGACGTCACTGTCAGTTGTTTGCATACAAATATTTCGAGCATCTGTGGTATCCAGGGTGATGTTACCAGAAAAACTGATTGTCAGGCCATAATGGGAAAGAGCTGCAGTGAATGCCTTTTCCACTCTCTTAACTGCAGCTGAATCTAAGTTAAAACGAAAAAGCAGTCACAGAATGAGTGAAAATGTACAACATACAGATGTACAAGCGCCGGTTGTCTATTAGAATTTCAGCAGCTGACAAAGTACACATTTAACGCCAGTGTTAAGGGGTACTTGACCTTAGCCACCATGTATGGCTTCTAAGGTCAGTTGGTAGAATGCAACACCGGTTTCGTGGAGGTCATGGATTCAAATCCCATTTGAAACCTGAAACATATATATTTTTTAGATTTTCTTATCATTAATGTCCCATTCATACACCGCAATACTAACTATTCATTGCTTCATTATATACCCTTCGGAGCTTTAAGAACCCAACATTTGACCTAGCCACCAGCAAAAACAGTTTCGCCTATTCATGCTAGATATTTCCCCCTACATTCTTAGTGTTTATCGAATAACATTACTTCACAAACAATGATATCTTGGGCAAAGTAAAGGAAAATTTCCAGCGATTTTAACAGATGAAAGAAAGATTACTCGGTAAGTTGCCCTGGCAGAACACTTGACTCCTTGACGTTGATCAGACGCGAGGGTAGAAAGTGCAGCGTACTGTACCGTAGCGGATGAGAATCAGGTAACTCTCCACAGGGTACCCGACTAACCTTGCTTAGGCCATGATAAGCGTAACGTTGATCAGACGCGGAGGTAGAAGTGACAACGAACTCTACCGTAGCGAATGAGAATCACGCTACTCTCCACAGGGTACCCGACTAACCTTGCTTAGGTCATGATAAGCGTAACGTTGATCAGACGCGGAGGTAGGAAGTGCTAACGTACTCTACCGTAGCGAATGAGAATTAGGCTACTCTCCACAGGGTACCCGACTAACCTTGCTTAGGCCATGATAAGCGTAACGTTGATCAGACGCGGAGGTAGGAAGTGACAACGAACTCTACCGTAGCGAATGAGAATCAGGCTACTCTCCACAGGGTACCCGACTAACCTTGCTTAGGCCATGATAAGCGTAACGTTGATCAGACGCGAAGGAAGGCAGTGCTAACGTACTTTACCGTAGCGAATGAGAATCACGCTACTCTCCACAGGGTACCCGAGTAACCTTGCTTAGGCCATGATAAGCGTAACGTTGATCAGACGCGAAGGTAGGCAGTCCTAACGTACTCTACCGTGGCGAATGAGAAACAGGCTACTCCCCACAGGGTACCCGACTAACCTTGCTTAGGCCATGATAAGCGTGGCGTTGATCAGACACGGGGGTAGAAGGTGCAGCGTACTGTACCGTAGCAGATGAGAATCTGACTATATAAACGCTAGCTTGTCGAATTCCACGTATTCATAAAAAAAACTCTTTACTGAGAACAATTTCCGGCCAATAAATGTTTTACTGCAAATACTACTCACCCTCCAGTACACGGTTTCCTTTGCTTGATACAGACATCTCAAGTAGCATGTCCGCCATTGTATCGACCACTAGAACTCTCAATGAGGGTCCTTTGTCCATCATCACGTTCAGCTTCTCGAGCTCTACCTGCCTTTGATATTCGTTGGTATCGGGACCGCGGCGAACATCTAATGAGTGTGCCAGTTTGGACACGCGTTCCTGAAAACAAGTTAAAATGTTCAGGGTACGATAGAGTCCGAGAGAGTAGGATTATCACATTGGCATTGACTATAAGTCATGATACCATGTTGAGCTGGATCGGCACGCATAAAGGTGTGCTCCTCGCCCAGGCAAGCAAGAAGAGGCAGGGAAGGGCTAACAAGGGTGCCCCGTCCTCATGATGTACAGAGAGCATAAGTAAAGGAAGAAGTATCACCATTCACATTAGCTGGTTAAAAACCGGAGCCCATGAATTGGAGTTTCCATGAGATATATACGTGAGAGGTAATTTCGACTGACCAAATTATTTTTAGAAAACAGTCTTCTATTGCTCAACATAGGTCAGTTGTGGGAAGACAAGACGCCTGCCTAAAAGAACCCACTCTAAACATTAAAAGAGTATCAAGATTGAGAAAAGAATAAACAATCTGCCCTGGGATCAGACCTTTCTCCTGTGAGTACTTCATCATGTAAGAGTCATTCGCGTCTTTGTATTTCGCGTAGCTGAGTTTGTTTAGAACGACAACAGAAACAACGCGCACACCGAATCGCGATAAATTAGGTCAACGTAGAAGAGAGATACAATGGGAAAGCCTCTGCCAGCAGGGTATAAACAAACCTACCACAACGAAGATTTTTGTGCAGTACAAGGGAATCGGACTTGTGGTGGGAAACAATAGAAAACTGCTCCTAAAAATAGCGCAGTCAGCCAGAGTGCTGCATCTATATCCTTGCATGATATAGAAATTCTCCTACTTATGGGCTTTCGTCTTCGTCCAATATGCACAGGACGAGACAGATTTCCCAGCTGATAATTTCTTAAATACGACTTACCCATTTCTCGTAAGCATCTGCTGCCTGGAAGGCCTTGGGATGCCCGTACTGGGTTAGGATACTGTAATGCAGCTTGGCAAGCCTCGTATCTGATCCAAGATGAGAACTCAGTTGCGTCACTACAGCCACAAGATCACTCGGAGTGGCACTAGGAGAACAAACATGACAGACAAAATAGTACATGAGTGTTTTACCAAATAATGTAAAAATATACACACAAACATGCAAAAACAAACACAAAAAGAAAGCAAACAACTATATCATAGGGCATTTTTCTTTTCGCAGATTGAAGCAATCAAATACAAATTTTGCTGTTTGTTCTATATTTTTTTCTTAGGAGCTATCAATTGAGTAAAAGTGGTTGATTTTCTTTCAAACGTTCTTTGAAAACTCTGTAGGTAATTCGGCGTATAAGACACAATTAATTAGGAAATGGCACTCGTTTCCATATTGTAACAATGTGGGCAAATGTTCTAAAATCAGGTCTGTGATATGTGGTCTCTTGTATGGCGTGCCCTCTGTTTCAAAATTATTCATTTACCACGATATTGGGAATTTACCTTCCATATGTATTAGTCCCCATGACAATCGACTCGGACCGGAATAAACACAGCTATCCAACCAGATTATCAACCTTGTACCTTGTACATCAGCTATTTCGAACCATAATGTGTAAAATCCAACCTTCATTTGCATTTATCACCCCCGTAATACAAAATGCGAACCGTGATTTGTAAACTACATTTATCACCCCGTAATGCAAAGTGCAAACCGTGATTAGTAAAACTCAACCTTGATGTACATTTATCACCACTCAATGCAAAGTGCGAACCGCGATTTTTAAAACTCAACCTTGACGTACATTTATCACCCCGTAATGCAAAATGCGAACCGTGATATGTAAAACTCAACCTTGATGTACATTTATCACCCGTAATGCAAGTGCGAAATGTGATGTGTAAAACAACCTTGATGTACATTAATCACCCCGTATGCAAGTGCGAACCGTGATGTGTAAAACACAACCTTGATGTACACTTATCACCCCGTAATGCAAAGTGCGAACCGTGATGTGTAAAACTCAACCTTGATGTAAATTTATCACCCCGTAATATGCAAGTGCAAAACTCAACCTTGATGTGCATTTATCACCCCGTAATGCAAAATGTGAACCGTGATGTGTAAAACTCAACCTTGATGTGCATTTATCACCCGTATGCAAAGTGCGAACCGTGTGATGTGTAAAACTCAACCTTGATGTGAATTTATCACCCCGTAATGCAAAGTGCGAACCGTGATGCGTAAAACTCAACCTTGATGTGCATTTATCACCCCGTAATGCAAGTGCGAACCGTGATGTGTAAAACCCAACCCTGATGTGAATTTATCACCCCGTAATGCAAAGTGCGAGCCGTGATGCGTAAAACTCAACCTTGAAGTGCATTATCACCCCGTAATGCAAGTGCGAACCGTGATGTGTAAAACTCAACCCTGATGTGAATTTATCACCCCGTAATGCAAAGTGCGAACCGTGATGTGTAAAACTCAACCTTGATGTGAATTTATCAAAACGTAATGCAAAGTGCGAACCGTGATGCGTAAAACTCAACCTTGAAGTGCATTTATCACCCCGTAATGCAAGTGCGAACCGTGATGTGTAAAACTCAACCTTGCTGTGAATTTATCACCCCGTAATGCAAAGTGCGAACCGTGATGCGTAAAACTCAACCTTGATGTGCATTTATCACCCCGTAATGCAAAGTATGAACCGTGATGTGTAAAACTCAACCTTGATGTGAATTTATCACCCCGTAATGCAAAGTGCGAACCGCGAAGTGTAAAACTCAACCTCGATTGAGTTTTACTCATCACAGTTCGCACTTTGCATAACAGGGTGATAAATTCACATCAAGGTTGAGTTCTACGCATCACGGTTCGCACTTTGCATTACGGGGTGATAAATTCACATCAAGGTTGAGTTCTACGCATCACGGTTCGCACTTTGCATTACGGGGTGATAAATGCACATCAAGGTTGAGTTTTACGCATCACGGTTCACACTTTGCATTACGGGGTGATAAATTCACGGTTCGCACTTTGCATTACGGGGTGATAAATGCACATCAAGGTTGAGTTTTACGCATCACGGTTCGCACTTTGCATTACGGGGTGATAAATTCACATCAAGGTTGAGTTTTACGCATCACGGTTCGCACTTTGCATTACGGGGTGATAAATTCACATCAAGGTTGAGTTTTACGCATCACGGTTCGCACTTTGCATTACGGGGTGATAAATTCACATCAAGGTTGAGTTTTACGCACCACGGTTCGCACTTGCATTACGGGGTGATAAGATCACATCAAGGTTGAGTTTTACTCATCACAGTTCGCACTTTGCATTACAGGGTGATAAATTCACATCAAGGTTGAGTTTTACGCACCACGGTTCGCACTTGCATTACAGTGATAAATTCACATCAAGGTTGAGTTTTACACATCACGGTTCGCACGTTGCATTACGGGGTGATAAATTCACATCAAGTTGAGTTTTACACATCACGGTTCACACTTTGCATCACGGGGTGATAAATGCACATCAAGGTTGAGTTTTACGCATCACGATTCACACTTCCGGTTTGCATTACGGGGTGATAAATTCACATCAAGGTTGAGTTTTACTCATCACAGTTCGCACTTTGCATTATGGGGTGATAAATGCACATCAAGGTTGAGTTTCACGCATCACGGTTCACACTTTGCATTACGGGGTGATAAATTCACATCAAGGTTGAGTTTTACTCGTCACAGTTCGCACTTTGCATTATGGGGTGATAAATGCACATCAAGGTTGAGTTTCACGCATCACGGTTCACACTTTGCATTGCGGGGTGATAAATTCACATCAAGGTTGAGTTTTACAAATCACAGTTCGCACTTTGCATTATTGGGGTGATAAATCAGATAAATGTAAATCAAGGTTGCGTTTTACGCATCACGGTTCACACTTTGCATTACGGGGTGATAATTCACATCGAGGTGGAGTTTTACACTTCACGGTTCACACTTGCATTACAGGGTGATAAATTCACATCAAGGTTGAGTTTACGCATCACGGTTCGCACTCTGCATTACGGGGTGATAAATGTACATCAAGGTTGAGTTTTACACATCACGGTTCCCGTTTTGCATTACGGGGTGATAATGTACATGAAGGTTGAGTTTTACAAATCACATTCCCGTTTTGCATTACGGGGTGATATAAATGTACATCAAGGTTGAGTCTTACACATCACAGTTCGCAAGACTATTATTATTATTTTTTTTTCTGCATTACGGGGTGATAAATTTACATCAAGGTTGAATTTTTACACATCACGCGCAATTTGCATTACGTTGGTGATAAATGCAAATGAAGGTTGGATTTTACACATTACCGTTCTAATTGGTTGATGTACAAGGTAAAAGGTTATTAATTTCTGGTTGGATAGCTGTGTTTATTCCGGTCCGAGTCGATTGTCATGGGGACTAATACATATGGAAGGTAAATTCCCAATATCGTGGTAAATGAACTAATTTTGAAACAGAGGGCGCGCCATACTCTTGTACTGTCATCTTCGATTTCTAGAATGTGGTCACTGATTTTCACCGCTCTCGTTAACGCTCTTCGATGTTCAAAATGTTTGCCTACAGTTAGATACTTTTCCAATTTAAATTCAAGGGCCATAGTAAGCCATTCCTTTGTTATTGTTCTAATTCGATATTTCATATTTTCCATATTTAGTTCAAACCTCTTGGTTCCTGGGGAAAGAAGGTTGGGTAGAACGTTCATTGCCTTTTCCATGAACCACTGCCAGTGCAGCGAGAGGGTGGACATATGGGATGGCGAATCACAGCAACAGGAATACCACAGGCGGTCTCTCCATAGCAACGCATCTTGTGCCTGTTTTAGTGAAGACAAAAAATCGGAGCAGTTAGCTAGAATCAGGAGTGATACAGCTTCTCGGAAGATCTTGTGTTTTACGGGAAAACTAGGTGGTCTGCGTCGGCGGAGACGTGAACATGAACAACAACAACCAAAGGTTGAGATTTATGTTAAACGCCGTGGGAAAATTGGTGTTTTGCTGACGTTTCGAGCGTTAGCCCTTCGTCGGAGCAAAGAGGACTAAGTACAACTAAGTTCAGCCCGCAACATGAACCTGCAGTCTGTATCACGACTCGAACAGAAAGACAATTTCCTCTGCCAGAGCCGGGAATCCATCTCCGGCCACAGCGGCGTGAGACAGCGCTGTAACGCTGAGCCAGCTGTGCTTCACAGACTTTCCAGTCTTAATAGCAAAACGTTATCGAGTTACCCTCTCACCTGGAAGAATTCACAATCTGCGAGTGGTTGATCGAGATTGATCATTTGCTTGATGAAGGCGTCCAGGATTTGGAAGAGTGGATAAAGGTGAGCGACGCATGGATGTGGAAGGAAATCGGACGATAACAAGCCTGCAAGCAATAAAACATTTATGACTTGGCTGGCTTTGCCAATACGGAAACGCGTTGTCTGAGGAGAATGCAATAGATACAGCATTACAGTTTTACGGTGGGAAGTTTGCCGGATCTTTACAAAGAAAGGAAGGAAGTGACCTTTTTTTCTTACAGATCTGGTGACAACAAGGAAAGCCAATATTTACAAAGAGGGGAACAAATAAATCTTGCAAACGTAGCCAAATTCGTAGCATCGCGATGAACCAAAATCTAGTGTTTTGCCTATCGATCAAAACTAAGGGGTGGGAATATGACAATGCGACAATCACATTGTCTAAGAAAGTTCAAACCATCCAGAATCCATGAGCTCTGTTTTTCTATAACTCGCTGTGGCTTCTTTTCTCTGTTTTCTGATTGACAGCGCACCTGATCGGCCAATTAAAACGAAACATGGAAACATGACAACCATTTTCTAAATTCATATTAGGGGGGGTCGGTGGAAGATTTGGAAAAAGAAAATCTGAATGTTTTATCCTGCAGAGCAAATCTGTTATATAATTCTCTGTAAATATACGAAACAAATATCATACACCATCGTGAAAAATTATTTCACTGACAAAATCTTCCATCCCCCTTCAAAAGTCAATCCCTTAAAGGGGCTCTCGCACGCTTGCTGGCCTCTTCTCTGATAAGAAAATAGATCAAATCGCAATCCAATTCCATCCGCTCGATAACAGGTCAAAAGAACCTAACACTTGAACGGTTTTTTCTATTAATCTGGAGGATTATATTGATAACTACGGGCAATTGTACATGTGTTTTTATGGTTACAATTTTACTTATTTTATGTCCACGGTGGACGAATACATTAAGCGCGCGAGTGCCCCTTCTTAAGAAGAAAGAACAAGAGAATATATAGCTGTGAGAGACCTTTGTGAAAGTCTTGAGACAATTTGATGAAGGTCCGCCTCTTTCCACTGTCTGTGAGCTGATTAAGATGACTCTTTTTTGTCTCCATATCAAGAAGATGCAATCTGGTAAGGAAAACAACACAGCAATATTACGAACAGATTTACTAAGCGTCTCGTTCAATATTAAATATACTGAAATTGATTTCTAGTATGGTTGAACTAATACATCATGGCCACCGACTCCTCCTTCAAAGCCAGTCCTGCTACTATGAACTAAAGGGTGAAAAGAACAAAATATTCTACTAATACTAATGTTCACAATGGCTTTCCATAGATAATCAAAATCGGGCAAATTACGCTCTTAAAATACGTTCAGCATTGTCAGCTTGGGCGTAATGTTTTCCCATTGTAGCTTCCCATCCCATTTCCCATTCCGTGGCATTCCAATGAGCACTTTTGTTTTCTTCTTCTGCTACGCACATCGTCGGAGACCGAGGGAATTTTTTAAAGGAAAAATCCCCTGGGTCTCCGAGGATGTGCTACGCACCGGTTAAATGAGTAACACCAGAAACATATAAGGGAGTTGAATCAACTCCCTTTTATGTTTCTGGTAACACGCGATCAGAATGGGAATACATAGACCAATCGGCTAACGGTTTTTACATCTTGTTGCCACCCAATTCTGATCATGTGATGATTCCTTTGGGTGGTTACCATTGTCAAATGTTTCTCACTCGATCAAGTGCACGAGTGTATGTGATAAAAGTATCCATCCAAAGGAATCATCGCTAGATCTGAATTAGGCGGCAACAAGATGTAAACACCGTTAGCCGATTTCGTCTATTACTGTCAAGCCGAGGGCTATTCACTGGTATTTCTTTCCCTAATTTCTAGGAACTACTTGATCTACTTCTGTTCAATAGAGGAAAAAAAAGATTTTTTTTTTATCACTGAACATACCTGTTTGAAGCAGTAGCCATTACGTTGAAGACATCTGGTAGGCTGTCCCCATTGTGCCTGGTCAGTCGTTGGAGAAGATCTTCGTTCAACCGGAGGTCATATGGCTGATAATAAACCAGCGTGCTGTCTGAAAACAGAAATACAATTCACGGATCATGATTCGGTATTCGAACACCTTCAGAAATTTTAGTTTTGCAATTCAGTGGCGCTGCGCATTGGCCTTTCCTAAACGGTCGAAGCTTTTAGAACGGTCGCTGCCATTTCCCGGAACGTTCGATGCCTTTACAGAAACGTCGTTGCCATTTTTGATCGCGTAGGACAATACGATATAACTGCATGGTCACGTGGTATGACGTCATTGATGACGTCATCAAACGTGCAAAGGTTTACATCGTTGAAGGGATGAACCTTAGATAACCACACTTGGATGAACAAGTGCTTAGTCACGTGGTATAACGGTGCAAGGCTATCTATTCATGTACAATGGCAACCTTTTTGACTCGTTAAAAAAATATGTAACCGGGAGCTCCGCTTTTAGCCAGTGGCTAAATCTATATATTATCATTCATTACCTAAGGGATAACTGCTGCGGCGCTACATAACACCCAATCCAGACCAGCGTAGTTTTCATTTCAACATAATAGACCGATCCCTATTTTGACGATAGCTCCGCCCACTCATAGCAAACAATAGGAAGTTTTCCCTACGGAATTCAAAATGTCCGAGCAACAAACTTGAATATCGAAGATTTTTCAATAATTATTCAGCTTTCAAGATAAAAATATAACATCCAAATTGCATGCAACAACTTCTAACACCTCCCTGCAATTGGTGTCTTTTCCGCGCTCTATGCCAAAGATAAAATTTGGCTTGTCCAGTAGCAACAGTAACTAGGGGTAATATATAGATTTAGCCACTGGCTAAAAGCGGAGCTCCCGGTTACATATTTTTATAAAAGGGTGCGTTTACCTATCTTGTTGGGCCTTTGCTAGGGAAAATTATAAGTCCTGCAAACGATTAATAATGTGACTTGTCGCGACGTCACTTGCTACAGAAACATTCGTGTTCTCCATTGCCATACTTGCAAATTCAGATTTTTTTATGTTGCATTTCAAAGAGCTCCATACCCACATACTCCGGATGTTTTCTCGACTGTACCCAAGTTTGTTCGCCTAGCGATGTTGCCTTCTCGAGATATAGACTTTTCTAGATTTAATAACGTCATCGATGACGTCATGTCACGTGATCTTGGTAGTGCATCCCCCTTGCCTCCAAAATAAGTTTACCCAAGTTTGGTCACCTAGCGATGTTGCCTTCCTGAGATATACACTTTTCTAGTTTTGATGACGTCATGTCACGTGACCCTGTTTGTGCACCCACCTTGCCTCCAAAATAACTTTACCCAAGTTTGGTCACATAGCGATGTTACCTTCTTGAGATATTGACATTTCTAGTTTTGATGACGTCATCGATGACGTCATGTCACGTGACCTTGGTAGTGCACCCCCCTTGCGTCCAAACTAACTTTACACAAGTTTGGTCACCTAGCAATGTTGCGTTCTCGAGATATAGACTTTTCTAGTTTTGATGACGTCATCGGTGATGTCATGTCACGTGACCTTGGAAGTGAACTACCCTTGCCTCCAAAATAACTTTACCCAAGTTTGGTCACCTAGCGATGTTGCCTTCTCGAGATATTGACTTTTCTAGTTTTGATGACGTCATCGATGACGTCATGTCATGTGACCTTGGTGGTGCACTCCCCTTACCTCAAAAATAACTTTACCAAAGTTTGGTCACCTAGCGATGTTGCTTACTTGAGATATTGACTTTTCTACTTTTGATGACGTCATCGATGACGTCATGTCACGTGACCTTGCTGGTGCATCCACCTTACCTCCAAAATATTTTTACCCAAGTTTGGTCACCTAGCGATGTTGCCTTCTTGAGATATTGACTTTTCTAGTTTTGATTACGTCATCGATGACGTCATGTCACGTGACCTTGGTGGTGCAATCCCCTTGCCTCCAAAATAACTCTACCCAAGTTTGGTCACCTAGCGATGTTTCCTTCTTGAGATATTGACTTTTCTAGTTTCGATGACGTAATCGATGACGTCATGTCACGTGACCTTGGTGGTGCACCCCCCTTACCTCCAAAATAATTTTACCCAAGTTTGGTCACCTAGCGATGTTGCCTTCTTGAGATATTGACTTTTCTAGTTTTGATGACGTCATCGATGACGTCATGTCACGTGACCTTGGTAGTGCACCCCCCTTGCCTCCAGAATAACTTTACCCAAGTTTGGTCACCTATCGATGTTGCCTTCTTGAGATATTGATTTTTCTAGTTTCGATGACGTCATTCCGGACGAACGAACGAACGGACGAACGAACGCACAAACCGGAAGTCCATGACAGAATCGTTCGATGCATATACACTTTTGTTTGTTCCTTTTCCTCCTGCATGTAGCTATGGGGCTCCGCACGCGGGCGCCTTCGGCGCCCGCGGGAGCTCCGCTATAACAATGAATGCGGGATCGGTGAATTGCTCTAGACTCTTTGCTCTTGCCTCGTGCATTTTCGCCATTTTGCATTTTTCCTAAAGGTGGCCAATGGCTTCTTACTACAATTTTCGTTCAACCCTGAAGTGTGACAATTTTTTTCCGTGTGCACGTTTTGTCGAGAAGTTGTCGCGCTTCTCGCTCACTGATTGGCTGTTGTTTTGACCGTTATTTTTCAGCCAATCAAAGTACGAGAAACACGACTACTTCTCGACAAAACATGCACGTTGATACGTTAACCTACGCGAAAAAATCGTCAAGCTTCAGGGCTGAACGAAAATGGAAGTAGCTTACCGTCATCGAGATCTGCAACCCGACGAAACAATGCCGTGAGCCTGACCATCAAAACACTCGTGAACAACTCTTGAAAGCAGGTTCGTACAACAGACGGTAGTGAATGTATGCAATCGAATGATGCAAGTCTCTCGTCTTCCATAACACCCAACAAGAAGTCTCTTTGTAACTGCCAATCACACAACGATGCTCTTTCAATGGCAACGCTCAGGGCGTGTTTAAGGTGTCTCGGGGATGCCTGTTTCCATAGCAACTCGACGAAAGGCATACAGTGCCACTTTACTGTTCCCAAAACTGTGCTGGTACTAAAATCGTTCACAGAAGGTCTCGAATGGAGAGGAGACGTGCTTGATGTTTCTTCTTCATCAGTTGGACTGATGAAAATCTGAGCAACGAGACCACTTGCAACCTGGAATTTAAAACATACTGGATTTTAGGACAAACCTTTTTGGACTCTTTAGAAGTCGAGTAAGAACGCCTACACAGCTATTTAAAAAAAGCGTTGATTCTAGACTGCTTGTAGCCTCCTCCGCTGGCAACTCTGTGGCTTGGGCTTTTCAAAGAAATGAAAGGGGTTGGGCTTCCTGTGTGTGGCTTGGGCTTTTCCAAGGAAATGAAAGGGGTTGGGCTTCCTGTGTCGTAACACAGGAAGCCCGACCGAATCTTTTCTCTCTCTCTCTCTCTCTCTCTCTCTCTCTCTCTCTCTCTCTTCATTCGAGAGATGCATGCGGAGGAGGCTAGACTGTTTGCAGCCCCTTCTTTGGCGAACGTCCGTGAAAACAAGCGCGTGAAAGGCTCACGTCTCGTGCCTTCGGTACGTCAAGACATCGGCGCTCGTTTTTACACGCGCTCGTTTTCACGGACGTTCGCCAAAGAAGGGATTGTAAGCAGTCTACGTTGTCTCAAGCCGTACGCATAAAGACCGCACAGTTGTCTGAGTTGGAAATCTTGGATCGGCTCATTGTTTGAGAACGCAAGTAAGTATTTAACTGCTGCACATTACTAGTTTCAAAAAATATATATATATATATTTTGTAGAATTAGCGGCAAGAAGCAAGAGCCCAATTTGCTCCGCAAGCGCGGCCAGACCGCACAGTTGTCTGGGCTGGAAAGATTGGATCGGCTCATTGTTTGAGAACGCAAGTAAGTATTTAACTGCTGCACATTACTAGTTTCAAAAATATATATATATTTATATATATTGTAGAATTTGCGGCCTGAAGCAAGGGCCAAATTTGCTGCGCAAGCGCGGTAGGTACCAAGCCGGAGTCGATGATGTGATTATAATGGCGGAATAAGACCCCGTTCACATGCGACCGGTACAATTATGGTACCGTACCGCCTGTTTATACGGTACTGGTACAATTCTGGCACGTTTCGCAACAGTGTTCACACGGCCTAGACGGTACCGCAGGTCCCGTGTGAACGCGCGACGGTACCGTACCAGAATTGTACCGGTCCGGTTTTGTACCGGTCTCGTGTGAACGGCATCTAAGTTGTGTACGAGGTTGGAAAATACTCTGGAGTTTTAAACTTTCAGAGCGTGATCTAAGCTTGAAGATTAGCCAATGCTTGATGGGAACTTTCGATAGTTAATTCTCTGGAGTTTTAAACTTTCAGAGCGTGATCTAAGCTTGAAGAGTAGCCAATGCTTGATGGAAACTTTCGATAGTTTATTCTAGTGAGTAATGCGAGTGAGTTGTGTGTGGGAGCAGTTGACTTGTGAAACTAACTAAGTCACGGAGTGTTTCTCTTTGGTACGGCATGGCGGCCATCATAAACACGGTTTGGCAGTCCAGGTTTCTAATGCGTACCGATGATTTTTCTTTCTCTGTTTCAATATATCGCAATTTCAAAATATAGACAAATGAATATGGACGTTTACGACGGTTTTAAAAATTCCGTGGAAAGTGATTCGGAGACCCCAGCCGCCTAACTGCGTTTTTACTGGCGTCAATCAAGTATCCGAACAACCCTTGAACAGTTTCGAAGAACCACCAAATTTGATCTAAATTGCGCTATAAATTTCCTGACAATATTCACACAGTGATTTCGCGTTTCATGACCAAAGTCCCGAACTGAGAAACACCAACCTCGTTCCAAGGATCTTCTGGGTAATTTTCAAGGGCTTGGGACTGGCCTGACAACCGGGAAGTTCACCCAAATCATTAAAGAGCCTGTGTCAGCCGCCATTTTGACAGCATAGGAACATACCAAGTCGGAGAAAACATCCATTTCCATCGACTGATTAAGAGAATATAGAGCAATGTTCTCGATTGAATTTGGTAAATCAAATCCGAAACTTTGTTTTTAGGTGTTTATTAAGGGATTTCTATACGATATACGTCTTCTAATATCATAACGAAAACAATAACAAAGGAGTGGCTGACACAGGCTCTTTAAGGCAAGTCATTAAGATAAATTCTAGTTCCGATTTACGCCCTCTCTTCCCGGCTGTCCGCCCGCCATATCGGAGTTCTCAAGTTCTCGAGAGAACTTTTCTTCCAAGAAACTGGTCACAGGTCATAGTGCTATCCTTGCGTAAGCTATCTTTATCCAGCATCGGTGGCGGAGGATTTTATCCGCGCGTGTTTTGTTTTTTCGACTTTATTCAAGCAATTGGAAGGAGCTACCATCGTATGTTCATTTGCCTCGTGCTTCTAGGACTGGATTATTTTTCTACGAACGCTAAACATGGATGAAATGGAAAAGTGAGAAAGCTGACAGCCCCCTTTCGCGGGGAATCAATACCTTATCTTAAATATATACAAAGCAAATAATGACGAAACACAGTAATTTGTTTAATCACCGATATTGCAGCCTTCTTTATGGTGAAAGTTATGACGCTGTCAATGTTATCTTAGTTATCTTACATACAGATTAAGGTTACTCAGAACCTTCGCCCCTTAGTTTATCCAAAACATGTCAACCTATATATCGTTGGAAAGCTTATAGAATGGACTAGCGGGCTACATTTAAATTTTTAGAGCGCGAAAATGCTTTCAAATTTGACCTTCGAAGTTTAAAAGTTCCATACCTTTTGAACTGAATAAGCAAACACATACTTTGTTTGAGAAACACCTTTTAGGATTAAAACAATGTGTTACTTGGGAATCAAGGTCCAGCAGTTCGATGGCGTTAGCTCGTTAAAATGGCACACCAAAATGTTTAATCAATCCTTAAAAAATATTACATTTATTAATATGCTATTTTTTTTTTTGCCATAGCCCGCTAGTCCATTTTATAAGCTTACCAACGATATGTAAGTTGACATGTTTTGGTTAAACTAAGGTCGTGTATGACATTTTTTTTTCCGAGGACGTTCTCGGTAACCTTAAGATGTATTTTCAAGTCAGCTTCGACAAAGCTGTGATCGTAGCAACCTTAGAGTATTTCTGCTTTCTCTTTTGATATCCGCCATTCTTGTCATATAGATCACTGGATTAATGCATGCACTAGAATGAAGAATACTCAGTGCAGTGTAAAACCAGTTAGCTGTCTCAACTATAATTCCTCCCTGTACGGCGGTTACAATCCACACGATAACCATAGGCATCGTAGTCACTAACAGCACAGCTTGGATTATGACCATCGTATAAAGTGTTCGCCTGTACTTGATATGATCAACATGAGAATTCGACTCGGAAATTGTGCTAACTTGATTAAGGTGTCTATGCAGGGTCCAAAAGGCGTTAGAGTAGAACCACGTTGTAAGAACAATAAGGATAAAATGGAAAGCAACATAGAAAGCAGATGTCTGTAAGAATGTTAGCATGATTGATGTTGTGCCAAAGGATGCAGCTAGAGTCCACGTCATAGCAAGTATGATATTGACGCGGGAATGAGTCACTACGCTGTTGTACGCAAGTCCTAATCGTAGCGCTAAACAACGATCGGCTGCTATCAGTGACAAAGACATATACGCGGCACTGCTTAGGGAACACAAACAGAAGATAGCCGCAGTAGAATACCTACAAAAAGGTGCTATGTCCGAGGATGTTAATTCTAGAGATATTAATACAATAATTAACGGAGTTGCTATAACTCCGATGCCGAAGTCTGTAAAAGCTTGACTTGTGAGTAGGGCGTAAGAAGGCGTACTGAAAATGGAGGTTCTCAATAACGTGCAGAGAAGCAGTCCATTGCACACTGTTGCCACGAGAGAGGAGAAAGCGCTCGCCACCAGGTTACCAATAAGCCACTCATAATGGAGGTTCAGATACGCCCCACCTTCGATGTAGGTTTTTATGAAGCCAGGGCAAAATTCAGTGTTGTTCATTGATGTTTTTGTTGCTATACGAGCCCAGCGCGAGTCATTTGAACGAACACGATGGCTAGAGTGGAACGAAAGAAGCCTTTGTTTGTTGCCAGGAAAATTAACAAAGTTATTAGAGTTCTGAATTTGTATTGCCGGTGATGTAATTCTATTATGTTTGACAGAGAACTTATATTATATTAAATAACCATTTCTATAAAACAAATAATTGACCGCCTTTGCAGAGATAAAGAATACAGATTTCTCTAGATTTTCGATGCCGATTATAACTGCGATCAGTACAGTTTTTTTAAGAATTATGAAAGATATTATTTCTAAAAACAGAACACTTGGGGTTTTGATTAAAACGTTTTTAACAAGTGTAAGCAGGTGTTAGGTAATCACCTTTCTATGCATAAAATAAATATTTCACACTCTATAAGCAAAGCCACTTTTTAATTAAATCGCGTGTCATCGGTACTTTTTGTCGCTCAATAAAAAGGCAACGTTCCTCATCTTATTTATTCATACCTCTTTATACACTTGGAAAGCAAAAAACCTATACTACAATGATGGCACAATCTCAGATGCCGAACACGTCTGGAAACCGAGCCTAAAAGTTTTCATGTTATAGCGGTTTTCACAATTCTGCGAACTCTGTAGCGACAGACAAGTTTGCAGCTAACTTCGATCAATGCACAACAATAGTCCAGTTTCGAATTCTCTACTCTACCGCTGAATAGGCATCGACGTTGCATAAATACAGTGGGAGCCTCAGTTTGAAGTCGAAGAAGTTGTGAATACCAACGAGAAACTGATGAAGCTTGAATTGAGGCAATAGACAAACTTGAGGAAACTTTTCCGACTCGCTGGTATTCACAACGTTTTCGGCTTCAAATTGAGGCTCCTGCTGTATTATGCGCCGTTGATTCAGTGGTAGAGTAGAGAATTCGAAACGGGACTATTCAGAAACTGCAAAACAGGTCTCGCACACTTTATAAATGACAAAAGTACAAAATGTTCTACAAGGTCTTTAGTTATCCCCCCCCCCCAACACACACACACACACACACACACTTAAAAAAGAAGCTGCTTTCTATATTGGACCGTTCTAGGGCAATTTACATGCTTTCTTTTCTGTTCACTCTTGTTGCAGTATGATAACAGTGCTGATGTCATAATTTGCAGCCCAAAATCAGATTCACGAAACTGACTCATTTAACCGCATTTGAGTTGACACATTTTCCAGGAGTTTTCCAGGATTTTCCTTGACATTCCAGGACTTTCAAGAACGGGAATGAAAATCCAGGATTTCCAGGCCGGGTACGAACCCTGGTAAAAAGGTCCATTGTGAATGAACCGCATTAACGAGCGCCAATCGCTGAAATCTTAAGCGATTCGATTTTAGGCAAATAAATCTAGGTTAAGTGTATTACCTCCCTTTCCTGATCGCTGACGTGACTCTTGACGTACACTTGATTGACAGCTGTAGATAACGCAGTGCGCATGTCAGAACCGCGCTCTCGTAGGTCTGTGATCATCTGTGCGGCGTGCAACAAGTGCAGGATAGAGCCTGAAAGAGAGGGTATGTCCAGGTCTTGTTACAACAGCAAATAGACAAAATCGGCTAACGGTGTTTACATCTTGTTGCCACCCAATTCAGATCATGTGATGTTTCCTTTGGGTGGATACTTTTTTTAGTTCTGCACATACACTCGTGCACTCGAGCTCGAGTGTTGCAGACATTTTCATGTAAATTATGCTAATATTATGATTGCGTCACTTTTCGCGCCAAAATGTAATTTATGCGCATGTTAATGATAATAAAGCAGGTTCGGTAGAAAAACGTTTACAACATGGCGCCCAACGTGAGGCTGAAGCGAAAAAATAGCGTAAAATCGAGTCAAAAGAGCGAAAATCGAAGTACAAACCGTTAAGAGAGGATGGCCGAACTGAAGGAGAAATTAGAGAGAAGAAAAGCGATACGCCGAGCTCACAGAGGAGTCGTAACCAAGCTGACAAATGAAAGCGATGAAATTCAAGCACATGGGATGGCGAACGAAAGACTGAAAGTAATTCAGCAACAAATAGAGGCCAAATTGGCAGTACTGAACGACCTTGACAAGGAAATACTTGAATTATGCCATCCAGATGAAATTGCGAAGGAAGTTGACGAGTCAGAAGCTGTTATTGCGAAGATAATTCAATGCAAAGAGAGGATTCGCGATTCATTCACGAAAGCACAACAAGAAACGACAACCCCGCCAGTCGCTCAGGTCCAAGAGTCACCGAGTCATCAAGCAGAAGCACATGCTAGAGCCAAGTTACCGAAATTAAAGAGCCTGTGTCAGCCACCATTTTGACAGCATAGCAACATACCAAGTCGGGATAAAGTATCCATTTCCATCGGCTGATTTAGAGAATATAGAGCAATTTTCTCGACTGAACTTGGCAAATCAAATCTGAAACTTTGTTTGTAGATGTTGATTTAGATATTTCTACACGTAATTCGTCTTCTGATATCGAACGAAAACAATAACAAAGGAGTGGCTGACACGGGCTCTTTAACACTGGGGAAGTTCCGAGGAGACGTAACTAAGTGGCAAAGTTTTTGGGATTCATTTAACGCTTCAGTCCATTCAGTTGATCATCTACCAACGATTCAAAAGTTCAACTACTTGAACTCGGTACTCGAAGGAGCGGCGTTTCGAGCGATTGAAGGGCTCTCACTGACGGAAGACAACTACAACAATGCGGTCGAATTATTGAAGGAGAGGTTCGGAAAACCTCAGCAGATCATAGCTGCACACATGGACGAACTATTGAAACTGCAAGCGGCTACGAATGACAAATCGACAACTCTGAGATTTGTTTACGATCAAATCAGTGTACACATTCGAGGGCTCAAATCATTAGGAATATCGTCAGAGTCGTACGGAAGTCTATTGATACCGATTATCATGACGAAGATCTCAAAGGACGTCCAGTTACAGATAGCAAGAAGGGCCAAAGATGACGTATGGAAAATCGAAGAACTGTTAGAAGTTATCAAGGGAGAGGTTGAAGCGAGAGAAGCTAGTGAGAGAATCAAAACGGAATCAAACAGTAACAGAGAACAACAAACAACGAGAAAATCCCAGGGAATCAGCGGGGGCTCAGCTAAGGCCTTGTTCACAGGCTCAGAGTCAGATGTTCAGTGTGTGTACTGCAACAGCAAGCATTATTCTGCGTCATGTCAGAGACTTTGAGGATCCAAACAAGAGAAAAGACATTTTAATTGAGGAGAAAAGATGCATTAGATGCCTCAGAACCTCACATAATGCTAGAGATTGCAGGAGTAAAAGGCTGTGTCGTCACTGCAATGGAAATCACCACCAGTCAATTTGTACATCTCAAACAGCGAATTCCAGATTTCAGAAGAGTGAAGGGTCACAACCTGCTAAGAAGGAGGATCAAGCGCAAACGAAAAAGAAACCAGCAGAGGCTACACCAACACAGACAATGACGTCAACAACACACAATAAGGAAAAGAAGACCGTTCTTCTCCAAACGGCGACTGTGACAGTTTCAAGTGAGAGTGGCGGAGAAATTCCTGCTCGAGTTTTATTGGATAGCGGCAGTCAGCGTTCATATGTTACTGACAATCTCAAGTCTCGTCTTCAGGCTAAGACAGCTGCTACGGAAACGCTACATTTGAATACGTTCGGCGATGAAAGGTACAAAAAGCAAAAGTGTGACCGGATTGACATTTGTTTACATGGGAAGAATGGATCACTAGATATATCTGCATTGTGTTTTCCCAAGATTTGTTCATCAGTGTCAGCGAAGGTCAATGTGTCTAACTACTCGCATCTACAGGATTTGGAACTTGCTGACGATACTATTCTAGAATTAGACCAACCAAGGATTGACATTTTAATTGGTTCAGACTATTATTATGATGTTATTGCTGATGATGTAATTCGAGGAGAGAGTGGACCTGTTGCGGTAGATAGTAAGTTTGGATGGATTTTATGCGGACCTATAGAAGGAGAGTCTTTGAAGACTACGCATAATCACCTTATTGTTGAGAGACCAGGGTTGCAACCCCCTGAGGTTTCGCTGGATTCGTGCGAACCTAAAGATGAACTAACTGAATGTTTGGAACGATTTTGGAGTTCAGAGTCACTGAGGGAAACCCCGGGAGCTTTAAAAGATCAGCATGGTCCGAATGAGAATTTACGGGATATTCATTTTAAAGAGAAAGAGCAGCGATATGAAACAAGCTTACCCTGGAAATCCAACTGCTCAATGCTTAAGGATAATCATGCTGCATGTGTTAAGAAACTGAATCATTTACATTCACGATTGAAGAACAATAAGGGACTGTTGAATGAATATGACAATGTCATCAAGCAACAGGTAGAAGCGGGGATAATTGAGCCTGTACCGGAGGATCAATACTACGTAGGAGACAATCATTTCATGTCACATTTTGAGGTTTTAAGGGAGGACAGACAGACTAGCAAGTTGCGTGTCGTTTTCGATGGATCAGCCAAGTCAGATAAGAATTCTGCATCCATCAATGACTGTCTCGATAAGGGGCCTAACCTCACCCCCCATGTATTTGATGTACTAACGAAGTTTCGAGGACACCCAATTGGGTTAACTGCGGATATAGAGAAAGCATTTCACCAGATTTCAATTTCTCCTACAGATCGAGATAAGCTCAGATTTCTTTGGATTGAGGATATTAATGCGAACAGACCTAACATTGTACAGTATCGATTTTGTCGTTTAGTGTTTGGACTTACCTCAAGTCCCGCTATTCTGAATGCTACTCTCCAGCATCATTTGGCGAATTATGAATCTTCACAGGCAGAGATTGCTGAACTTTTGAACAACTCATTGTATGTGGATGACTTTGCGGGAGGAGCGAGAGATATCGAATCAGCCTACAGTGTCTTTAAGCAGTCTAGGGACATAATGAAGGAAGGAGGTTTCAACTTAAGGAAGTGGAGTAGCAGCTCTAGTGAGTTACAGGATCAAATCAACAAGGAGACAGGTCAGGAAGTCACTGACCCAGATGCGAAAATCCTGGGTCTCAACTGGGACACTAGTAAGGATGACTTTCATTTTGATTTTACGGATATTGTTGCATACGTCAAGTCACTACCTCCGACAAAGAGATCTGTGTTAAGAGCTTCGGCTAAGGTATTTGACCCGTTAGGTCTACTAAGTCCCTTTACGGTAATGCTTAAGGTCTGGTTCCAAGAATTGTGTGTAAAGAAATCGGACTGGGACGATGCGTTAGAAGGAGAATGGCTCAAGAAATGGAACCAACTTCCTGAGGAACTGAATAGACTAGCGAGTGTTCGGGTTGCTAGGTGCTATTTTGAACAAGACAGAAAACCAGTTAGTCATCAGATTCATGGATTTAGTGATGCCTCTAAGGATGCATATGCTGCCGTCATTTACATGCGTACGGAATATAATAATAATAATATAATAATAATAATCGGTTTATTAACACCTCTTGTAAGATATACTTAAATTACAGGTGTGGTCAGCAATAGGGAGAACAGGAATACAATAAGGAGAACAGCAAGCTAACAATTATTATATACACTTAACAGTTACAAAGTTCTTAAAGCGGTCTGTTCTGACAGTTCTGTGATAGTGCGGAGCTTGGGTGCGAAGGGAGTACTGATGTGAGGTATTATAAGAGGGCCATATATTAACTTAAAGAGTGGGTTTCCTGGTGAGATCCTGCTTATAAACCGTTGGCAAGCAGCCACTCTACGTGACGCTAGAGTTTGAATGCCAGCCATCTGCAAAGCGTCGTCGTAGGTGGAATTTGGAAAAATAATGGAAAGTGCGCGCTTCTGGACTGACTCCATTCGACTAGATAGATATGATGGTAAGTTGGCAAATGCGGCCGAGGCATATTCTAGCGTAGAGCGGATTAACGAGCGATACACATCGACCATATCGGTCTGGGGAACGCGGCACTTCACAAGCTGCCTTAGAGCGTACAAGCGGCGGTTAGCTTTCTTGATTACATAGTCCGTATGGAATATGAAGACGGGGGAGTGGATGTGAGACTTATTGCTTCTAAGACCAAAGTGGCCCCCCTGAAGAAACAGTCGATTCCACGGTTGGAGTTGCTAGGAGCACTATTATTAGCAACACTGGTTTCTACGATTACGTATGCTCTGAAGTCGTTAACGCTGGAATACAGTTTACATTACTGGGTGGATTCGTATACAGCTTTGTGCTGGATCAAGAACTACAAGCCGTGGAAACAGTATGTTCAAAGTCGAGTTGATGAGATTCGAAGGCTGTCGGATACTGAACATTGGAGATTTTGTCCTGGAATCTTGAATCCAGCTGACATTCCATCCCGTTCTTGTTCGAGTGACCAACTTGTTCAGGATATTACATGGTGGCACGGTCCAATGTTTCTTTCACAGTCTGAGGATATGTGGCCTATTGTATTGAATACTAAGGATTGTACTGATAGTGAGGAGGAATTACTCAAGCACCCACCTACGGTTACACATTCATTAGCTGGTGTTACGGATCACCAGTCAACTTGGAACGTTGCTGACATTATTGACATAGAGCGATATAGTACGAAACTCAAGTTATTACGAGTCACTGGATATGTACTGAAATTTCTACGGTTGCTAAGGAAGGATTCTGCGGTTGTCAGGAGTTCAAATCTGAGTGCTGAAGACTTGAATTTTGCAGAAGTCATGTGGACAAAGAGTGTTCAGGCAAGTGCATTAAAGGATGAATGCGAGGCTCTAAGGACTGGATATCAGAATCAGCGTGTGAAGCAGTTGAGCCTCTATAAGGATGATAATGGCATTATTCGTTGTTCAGGGAGATTAGGGAATGCGGACCTCCCTGGAGACAGCAAGAACCCTGTTTTGCTACCAACGCATCATGATTTCACAGATTTGTTAATTAAGGAGAAACATGAACTTGTTCACCATAATGGGGTTAGAGACACCTTAAATTCTATAAGGGAATCTCATTGGATCATACGAGGACGTGAAGCAGTTAAGAAAATTGTACGGAGGTGCGTGTTGTGTAAGAAATTCGAAGGGAGATCTTATGCGTCAGGACAGACACCAGATTTGCCCCCAGATCGAGTAACTGATGGACCGCCATTTATGGTTACGGGACTAGATTTCGCAGGACCTTTATACATTAAGAATTCAGGATCAGACAGTATGAGTAAAGCATATGTGTGTTTATTTACTTGTGCAAATACACGTGCGGTGCACTTGGAGATCACACAGAATTTGACAGTTGGAACATTTTTGCAAGCATTTCGGAGATTCTCTGCGCGTAGAGGTCTACCTGTGAAACTTTTGTCGGACAATGCTAAGACCTTTAAATCTGCATCAGTGGAAGTGATAAAGGTTGTTCGATCAGCTACTGTGCATCAATATTTGGCTAACAAGCAAGTTGAGTGGGAGTTCATAGTTGAGAAGGCCCCTTGGTGGGGAGGGTTCTGGGAACGATTAGTGCGTAGTGTGAAAAGGTGTCTGAAGAAAACAGTTGGACGGTCATCTCTCAGTTTTGATGATTTACGGACACTGATCGTGGAAATAGAGTGTACACTAAACAATCGTCCATTGACTTATGTTTATGATGATAACAATGGCATTTCGTATGCACTGACACCTGCGGACTTAGTTTACGGTCGACAGACTGCGAGAGCTCCAAGTCAGCGACAGGCGAATGTTATTAGTACATTTAAGACACTCACTAGGAGAGCGAAGTATCATTACCAGTTAATGGAGAAATTTGCTAAGCAATGGCGGCATGAGTATCTTCTTGGATTACGGGAGACACAGCGAAAGCAAAGTGGTCCTGCTAGAGGAACCACACCCATTTCTGTTGGAGATGTTGTCATACTCAAGGATGAGTCTACAGCTCGATGTCTCTGGAAGTTAGCACGAGTTACTGAGTTGTTGCATGGGAAAAACAATGTTGTTAGAGCTGCCAAGATAAGTGTGTTGACTAAGGAGGGACATAGAGGGTCAACGATGTTGCAAAGATCAATCCAACACTTGATTCCATTGGAAGTCCGCTGAACTGTTTGCAATATGCAAGGAAGCAAGGACATGGACATGTTATTGAAGAAATGTTGTTCTTTTTTATTGACATTGCTGCCGATATAATGATTGATCAGATTTACTGATCAACCCGGGAGTGTTGCAGACATTTTCATGTAAATTATGCTAATATTATGATTGCGTCACTTTTCGCGCCAAAATGTAATTTATGCGCATGTTAATGATAATAAAGCAGGTTCGGTAGAAAAACGTTTACAACATCGAGCTCGAGCGAGAAAAAATTGACAATTGTAACCACCCAAAGGAATAATCACATGATCTGAATTGGGTGGCAACAAGATGTAAACAGCGTTAGCCGATTTGGTCTATTGCCTCTGCTTCGGTGAAATAATTTTATTCGCTTGTTGTCAACATTGTGATTCCATAGTACAAACCGCTTCTTCAGGAAGAAGAGAGAAGCAATGCTAGACTGCTTGGTATTTGCTACGCGCTATTTATGTACCTATGCGTCACTGAGCGTGACGTACTGTATAACCAACCAAGGCGCGTAGGTGAACAAAAGCGTGTGTACCAAAGACGACTTTTCTCTTTTAGTGAAATCACACTAGTGGTCTATTGTCAATCCTGCATTCTGATTGGTAGAGCTACTAGTAGGCTATAAGTTATAGTCGACGTAGCGAAAAGTGTTGGATTTGAAAGCCAGAAAATGGCAAATGGACTGACCAGAAAACGTTTTAGGCTATGCAAATTGACTTACTAGTGTGATTTCACTAAAAAAATTATTCCTCTCGCCCTCATAGCGTCTATTACTCAGAGCCTATTCGTGCTTCAGGAATAATTGTTAAGTATTAACGGACGACTGCCATATAAAGAAGGTTCCACGTGAAGGTGTGTGCCGTGTAGCAAATGTGAATATGAGATGGATTGTGAAGTTGTGATGAGATGCTAATGGCGGCTTTACAGCCTATGTAAGTATTTCTCCGGCAATACTTTGCCTCAAGAGAAATACTACCGAATCGCCACAGGGTAACAAGAATTAGTTACTTCGTAATGTACAAAGAAAAAAAGAAAAAAAAAGAAAAAAACATTCAAGTGACCCCAGTAGGATTCGAACCCACGACCTTGACTTTCATGAGCCAATGCCATATAAAGGACTCCAAGTATTCTAAGTAATGCAGGCAAAATCAATCTCACCTCCAAGCTTCGACTTGTAGCTCTCGTGGAACTTTAGCAATCGCTCTCTTGTCCGTCCGTCATGTAGTCCCGCGCCATTGAGCATAGAATGCAGATCACTGTCATCAAACCCTGGTCATCGTCCTGTCAATACCAAACAATGCAGACCAATCTGTCTTTAACGACACCGCACTGCAACTCATGTTTTATAGGGGCTGTGTCCGGTAATTTGAATGGATTCGTAAATACAGCTCTAAATTATTCGGCTTAAGGACCCATGCCACCTGTCTATAATGCATTGCGCGCCGTTGTGTTTATGTTTTGGTTTTGAAAACGGAAAAAGGGAAACAGAACAAAAAACTGTTCAAAACTTAAAGGGGCTGTGTCACGAATACAGCTCTAAATTTGCATGTAATCATCTCCAAATCACTTATATTACTTAGATATTAGCCTAATATATAGATTTAGCCACTGGCTAAAAGCGGAGCTCCTGGGTTACATATTTTTCTGCCCAGGCTGAGTTGCACCCCCCTTGTCACTAAGACAACTTTACCCAATTAGTTTGGTTGTCTGAGATTCATCCCCTTCCTGAGATATATTGTTTTTCTGCTAAGATGACGTCATCGATGGCGTCATACAACGTGACCAGGCACTTGCATCACCCTTGCCACTAAAACAACTTCACCCAAGTTTGGTTGTCTAAGGTTTATCCCTTCCCAAGATATCAACCTTTTCTCGTTTGATGACGTCATCGATGACGCCATACCACGTGACAAGGTAGTTGCACCCCCTTGCCACTAAGCCAACTTCACCCAAGTTTGGTTGTCTGAGGTTTATCCCTTCCCGATATATCAACCTTTTGTCGTTTGATGACGTCATCGATGACGTCATACCACGTGACAAGGTAGCTGTGCCCCCCTTGCCACTAAGTCAACTTCACCCAAGTTTGGTTGTCTGAGGTTTATCCCTTCCCGAGATATCAACCTTTTGTCGTTTGATGACGTCATCGATGACGTCATACCACATGACAAGGTAGTTGCACCCCCCTTGCCACTAAGACAACTTCACCCAGGTTTGGTTGTCTGAGGTTTATTCCTTCCCGAGATATCAACCTTTTCTCGTTTGATGACGTCGTCGATGACGTCATACCACGTGACAAGGTAGTTGCACCCCCCTTGCCACTAAGACAACTTCATCCAAGTTTGGTTGTCTGAGCTTCATCCCTTCCTGAGATATGGCTAATAAACAGAGAAGGGTCTTGGTTTACCTGTGGTGGGGCAGGCACGCACGGACGCGCCAGCGATACCATAATGGAAATACCGCTGAACCATGAAAAATGAAGTCGATAGTATACCTGAGTTCTACTTTGAACTATTGTATTCTTCCTACGCGATACCTATGGTGCTCCGCTCTGCGGCCTTCGGCCGCAAAGGAGCTCCGCTAATAAGCAATGTAGGTAAGTTTTATCGGCAAGGCTGCCGATTTGCAAACATATTTTGATGTACCTTCAAACTTTGAAAACTGATCATCCTGACAAGATTTCAAAAACTCATTGTTGCAATCCGTTTCCATCCGCTCTGTTATAGGTCCATGAAGCCTACAATCATTATTGACTTGTAGTAAAAGGGCTATTTAACAAACCTAGACTAGTATTTTGGTTATCCATCAGTTATTACCATGTTTTTTACATCACCAAAAGTGTGCTAAAATCGTGACACAGCTCCTTTTAAATTAATTTAGAAAATAACACCTATGTTGTCGCCTTCGGCTCGTGTCTTTCAAGTTTTGATCAGTTCTCCCAACATCCCCCTCGTGTTTGTAAGAAAGCAGAGAGCACGCGGAAAGTACTTTTATTGCTTAAATATTGAACTGGCCTCTCAATCACTTTTTCTAGTTGAGATGTCAAGGATATCAAGGACATAAACAACACGGCGCGCAATGAATTATAGAACGGTGGGCGAAGGGACAGCCTGAAATGGGGAGTTTGCAGGTGTTGCGTGACATTTTTAATCTTGATCCTAGCAAAATAAAAATACCATATTTGAAAGAGCTCACCGAAATATGTGAAATCCTAAAATTTGAGGTGGTTTCGATAAATAACAAAAACGTTATGAGCGTCAGAAGTTGGTCGTTTTCCTATAGGTTTAATGTTGTGGTGGGCAACAGTTGCCCACCACAACATTAAACGTATAGAGAAACAGCCTTCTTCGGGCGCCAATAACTTTGCTAATATCTACCCAAATCAACTCAAATTTTCGGCTTTTTCTAATTCCGGCAAGCTCTTTTCAAATATGGTATTTTCATTTTATTAGGATCAAGATTAAAAATGTCACGCAACACCTGCAAACTCCCCATTCTGGCTAGCGATCATGATTGACAGCCTCAATCAATTTGAAGCCGTGAGTTACCTCTCCCTGGATGTAGATCTCCACACCTCTATTCCGCATCGCACGTGACACCTCACCATACTTTGGGTCCATTGTCAAAATCAACCTGGAAAAAGAGTTGAGTAAACGAAACGATTACCTAAAAGCCATGCGAGAAACAAAATAACATTCGCTAAATTCTCGAACCCAGAGCTCCCCGGCTCGTCGCCTCACAGGGGAGGCATCCATTTGAGGGCCCTCGTTGATTGGCTGAAATGGCGCGCACGCGTATATTAAAGAAGCTTAATCTCGCTTTATAAAAACTTGTCTGTCAAAATAACACTGGCATCCTTTTCCTAGTCGTCTATTCAACCTATGCCTTCGACTTGAACACTCTAAAAGTAATTGTGAGGCATAAAACCGCCATTTTCTTTTGAGCATGCGCTGGTTTTGCGGTGGTTTTCACCTGAGCCTTTCCCGCTAGTTGACGAGCCGGGGAGCTCTGGTTACGAGAATGCATTCGCTACGGGAACTTTTGTATAGAGCGGATTCCATATGACTGTAGACGTTCCCAAAGTCCGTTGTTCTGCTTTTTTTTCGTTGGTGTTTTTTTGTCTCATCCGAAAGACACTCACAATATGAACTAGTTTTGACCACCATCCAAACAGAAAGAAAGTTTCCTCTGTACCGGCCACGAGTCGAGCCCGGACAACAGCGGCGAGAGACCCAGCGCCGTAACGCTGAGCCAACCGTACTTCTCAGCAAATGAGAAGCAACTGTCAATGGAAATGTTTCAGGTTACCTGAATTCCGGGTGTGGCCTGATAGCGGGTACTTCGCCGTCAATCACCCCTCTCTCGTTGATGTGGAGTACGCCGCCGGGCTCCAGTAAAGCATTCAATCGGTCAAGAACTGAGGGACTGAAAAGCACATAAAAGAAACATATACACGACCGCTAGAGCATTTCGAAGGCTCAAATTGCTGCAGCGCAGCTTACAATGGCTGATTGCAGTTGAGGAGCTCCCTTAAAAAGAACCCCTCCCCTGGAATTTCCACTCGTGAATCAGACCCCCTTCCCTGGAAGTTTCACTTTTTCCTTCAAAAATACTCTTCATTATTCAATAATATCTCTTTATTCAATAATATCTCCAGACAGACGTGGAAATTTACAATATACAATAATTAATTGGATAAAATGTTCCTGGAAAGTCACTCTTTACCCCTCCCTCTTCGCATTTCCAAGCGCCAGACACATAACTTCTCCCGTGGAATTTCCAGCGTCCTCAACTCCCCCGGTGCTTGTTTAAAAATGCAATCAGGCAATCATGTTTGCTGTTCAAAATATCTCTCCGAGAGCCAGGCCATTGTATCGGGAGACTATCCTCTACCCTTTCGAAGAGTACGATGGCTGCATTTGGATGGTGAAAATTGCTACTGGCGCAGCTTACAGTCGTTGCTGATTCTATAGTATATATGTCTCCGAAAGCCAGACCATTGCACAAGGAGACTATCCTCTACTCTTACGAAGAGTGCAGTGGGTTCTTTAGCGTCCACCTTGAACAGGGGTAGAAGGGAAGTCGACTGGATGCGGGTTTGTATCATCCGAAAGACTAATGAAAACATAGTTGAACTAAGTTCAACCCACAACATAAAAGAAAACATATACACCAGTATCGATTACGACTTGAACACAACGAAAATGTAATCTGCTCCGGACCACAGCTGTGAGAGACCCAACCGTACATCGTTATGAGAATAAGGATGAAGGTAAGGGACCCCTTTTGACGCTTTTAGCCAAATACTGTTGTATCTTCTCGATAAAAATAAATAAAAAATACTGTTGTTACCTGCAGAAATTCACATTGTCGATAAGAAGCCAGCTTCCTGTTTTAAGCGCTTCCACCAGTTGACCGTCTACCCATTCAAATTGACCGCCACAGTGCGTACTGCAGTTGTTCTCCTCAAATCTTGTTTTCAAACCGAGAAGCGATTCCTTGACGTCCTCGCCATCTGATAACGGTAATCCGTCCTGTGCTCTTGTTTGGAGAACGATCTCCATTATCTTCTCAAGCATCTGCAGTTTGGATTTAGTCAGTCCTCCACCTCCATGAGCTGTTTTTACTTCCCCTATAAAACAATATCATAAAACGAGATCCCTTATTATCTCCTATGTTATGTTTATTCATTATGATGTAAGTGCGGATTTCGTATGACTATAAGTTAAATGTTTATGACTGTTATGCTCGATTGAACATTAAATGGATATTTAGGAAATCAATTTTAGCGACGGTAGGAAACACCACTGCACATGTTTGTTCCTTTTCTCTCTTAGTATAAACAGAAGTTTAATATAGGATTCGGGGTTCCTTGAGTATACCAGTGCTCTCGTTCCATAACATTTTGTTGAGACACCGCCCTAATAATCCATTTACAGCTAAAAGCATTGAATCGTGACCCACTCTTTCAAAACATCAATTTGTTTTTGGCTTTGCCAAAATTCTTGCCCTGTTTCGCCTAGTGCAGTTGCCTGGCTTTCCGTCGCGACGTTGTCTGGTTTTAGTTCAGAGGGGAAGCCAGTTGACTGCATTAGGCGAGACAGGCCACAGTTTCATTGGCTCAGATAGTTTGAATGGGGGAACAATTTATTGGCGCAACTATTATATTATAATGTAATCTACCTATAATTCAGTCATTGATAATTATTGTAAATGCTGCAAAAGGTTTGAATAAACTATATTATTATTATTATTAACAGCGAAACATAAAATTTGAGCCAGAAAGCAAAACATAATTTGATGATTTTGAAAACGTTGGTCGCGATGCAACGGTTTTAACTGTAATTGAAACTCCTGCACTTACAAGAGCTTACACTTGAATGATTTTTTTTTTCACAAGAGTATTACCTTTCGTGTTGAATTTCATAAACGACTTCCAGTTCTTATAGAGGTCCGTCATTTCGGTAGATGTTGTTGTCGTTTGAACGTCAGTCACTTCTGTAACGTTCTTGGCCAGTGCATGTCTGATTGTATCCAAAACGACATCCTTCGCCTTCAAAACCAGTTGTTCCCAGTGTCTATTTAAATCATCCTATAAAGCACAAACAGTAATAATTTGATTCTTGGTTGAATATGATTATGAGGCCACCTATACTTTAGTATTTAGATTAAATAAGCATGATCTATCGAAATTTTCGTTGGTCCATTTGATAGTAAGATAATGTCGGGTTAAAATAATTTGCAATACGTTGATGCTACCAAGTCGTGAAAGCTCCATAAGCACGAGACCAACAATTTTATCATTAAAAAACAGTATTCACATCTCAATCTTCTAGCCTGACTATCTGACTAAACGCAGAGGCTGGACCTCTGTTTAGTGCTTCAGCCGAAAGACGTGAAATACAAGAGAAATGACGAATCATTTCTATCCACGATGAACAACAAGATCCCAGACACAATCCAAGCAGAAGAGAAATATCTCTATCAACTCACGCCAGGAATCTAACCCCGGGCAAAGATTTGAGTGGCGAACGGCATATACCATTGGGCCACCTGTGCTTCCCTAAAGTTTTTAAAATTCGTCAGTTGAAAACACTGTTTGTTATCTTTTTTTTCCGCCGACCGGTTACCGCAGTGGTAGAGCGCCAGGCTTCTGTGCGGAAGATTGGAGTTCAAACCCGGCCCCGGACCAACCCTCGGGGCCTTTTCTAAATAATTGAGAAGGTAAAGCCTTCCCGTCTTCTCGGATAATAAGGACGTAAAACCGTAGGTCCCGTCTTTCATATGCACTACATTAACCTGAACCAAAGGGACGTTAAAGAACCACGGGAACGTCGGAAGTTGCCCATCCTCAGTACAGGCTTACAACTTACTAACCCACTACACTGACCAGGGAACTTCGTAATTGGAGCCTCGCTCTGTGAGGATTTTCCGGCCCTCGGGCAAATTCAATAAGTAGTCTGTTTCTTCACCCTGAGTAACACAACCCGACAAACATGTATCCATCCATACATGTTTTACAGTAGACTTTCCCAAAGTCCGTTGTTCCGCTTTTTTTAATTGGCTTATTTCTCCCGCGCTCCACCGTGTGCTTTTTTCACTCTGTTCTAAGGAAAAACATAGAGTACGACTTGGGGCAAGTCTAGTTTTACAGCTAAAATCGTTGCATCGCGACCCGCGTATTCAAAACATCGATTTGTTTTTGGCTTTTCTGTTCCGCCAATCAAACCTTATGAGCCAATCATATTCTTGTCCTGTTTTGCCTAGTGCAGTTGCCTGGCTTTCCGTCGCGACATTGTCTGGATTAAGTTCAGAGAAAAGCCATTTGACTGCACTAGGCAAGAGTTTTATTGGCTCAGATAGTTTGATTGGTCGCGATGCAACGATTTTAGCTGTAATTTCAAAAAGTCGTTTCCGCGAGGGCAAGTTACCTGTTCAAAGCCTCCTAATAGTTCTGTAGTATCCACTGCGCTGTTCATAGCCATCACTTCCAGCTTGTTTCTCGTCAGCTGAGCTACCATCTGCACCAAAGACGTCTTGCCGCAAGATCGTGGACCGATCTGTAAATCAAGATAAGCAAATTTTAGATGCCAACTCGTATAGACACGGTGACCTGAGATCTCCAGGGTTCTGTCTTTTTCTCTATAGATCTTGAAACTAAACATGGATATTCGCGCCCTATTAATTCTTATTTTCCTCTTGTTTAAATTAAGATGTATCGCACATCAAAGGGTGATCATATATCTAGTACTAAGATCTGATGAACCAGTCTTTTCAAGGTTCCTTCCTTACCACTGCTCTCGTTCCTACTATTCCCTTCCTTCTCTATATTGTATACTTGAGTTGTATTGTAAATTGAGTTGTAAATGTATTACTAATTCATGAGGGTGCGACCAAATCAGAACGTCAGGATAGGGGTCACATGGATGCACTCTTCGAAAGAGTAGGGGATTGTCTCCCGGTACAATGGCCTGGTTCTCGAAGGCATATACATACTGTAAAACAGCCCTCATGATTGTAAGCTGAGCGTAAGTCCTCCACCCTCTCCTTGTCGTAATGTATTTCGACTGCTTGAAGTTCCATCACGATGAGGAGAAGACCCTTTCTTAAAGAGCGTGTGTCAGCCGCCATTTTGGCAGCATAAAAACATACCAAGTCGGAGAAAGCATCCATTTCCATCGGCTGATTTAGAGAATAGAGCGGATTTCACATGACTGTCGTGAAAGCAATTGCAATTGAGCAATCACTAGCCAATCAGAATCGAGAGAAATCACCACTTGCTCCTAAATGACTTTTTTTATCAGCCAATCACAAGCCGAACCAATTACTAAGTAATTACACAATTGTATTTACTAAAGAATTTGATTGGCTGAGAAAAACGAGTAGCCATTGAGAACGCAAAGCAATCGCAATTACATAACAAGGGTTGACAGTCATGTGAAATCCGCTCTATAGAGCAATGTTCTCGATTGAATTTGGTAAATCAAATCTGAAACTTTGTTTTTAGATGTTGATTTAAAGATTTCTAAACGTAAATCGTCTTCTAATATCGAACGAAAAGAATGGCTGATATGACATGGGCTCTTTAAAGCCGGTTTGCTTTGCGATTTTTTTTTTTGCTAGTGTAGACGGGCTTTTTACTATCGTTGTTTCACCTCTTTTTTTTTCTAGGGTTTTATTTTCTGCCCTGCCTCATGATTAACACGGAAAAGGCCCTTCAGGTACAGGCGAGAAAAAAAAAAAGGCATATCATAACGAGTTACCAGAAGTGCCATCCAGTTCATCTCGAGGCATTTCATCAGGGACTCCATATATGGTAAATCATGGTGCAGAAGATGAAGAGGAGTGACACTGAACTGAGATGGTTTGACGCCGGCTCTTCTTGGAAGAAACGAGTGGCCAACCTATGGGGATAGAGCGGATTTCACATGATTGTCAAGACTTGTTATGTAATTACGATTGCTTTGCGTTCTCATTGGCTACTCGTTTTTCTCGGCCAATCAAATTCTTTAGTAAATACAATTGCTCAATTACTTAGTAACTGGTTCGGCTTGCAATTGGCTAAAGAAAAAAGCCATTTAGGAGCAAGTCGTGATTTCTCTTGATTCTGATTGGCTAGTGATTGCTCAGTCATGTGAAAACCGCTTTATGGCAAGCAGTTAAGTAATGGCCCGTATAAGAACAACCCAAGCCAATGGCAAAGCATGCTGGAATGCAATTATTTTCCATTGAAAATTTCGGCGATTTCATTGGCTTAGACACAAAAATTGGTAAAATCACCATGTAAGAAAAACTTTTCTCAGGATTTATGGGGAGATATAAGCACATACATGTAGCATATACATGATAACCGATTTTTATGGGGAACATAGCGTAAAATAGCGATTCTCCTTCCTTGTTTTTCTTTATAAATCTGATTGGTCTGGAGAGTTTTTATCGCCATATTTTCTCCAGCAAGTCGAAATCTATAATTGTGTCACTTGTATTATGTTACTAGTCATGACAACTTTTTGTGGTAAACAAGTGGGACACATCCTATGTGGGGAACCCTCAATGCCGTAGAACAATGGAGTTTCGGTTCCTTCTTGAATGGGTGATTTGGAAATTTGGAAATACACATTTTCCAGCGAATGTATTTCTAAATTGCACTGTACCCTTGTTACCTGAACATGTGATGGAGTTATATGAACACGTGGAGTATCCGCTCCTTGATTTCCTGTTGCTCCAAATACTTCTTGGAACAGCTCGATCACCTACAAACACAAATCAGGAACCTGTATTATAAAGCCATTACCACCTCAACACAGATTGCGATATCTCATTATTATTCATTAAACATATTTCACCGCATCTGATTGGCTGAGCGCCATCGGCGAATTCTTGATGTTTTGAAAAGCGAGCGACTTATTCCATCGATGACGTCAAAGATTGGAAAAGTTGGCAAATTATTGCACGTGTGACGTCACACACTAGTGTAGGTAGGCTGGCAAACTGCCTGCTATCTCTAAGGCCTGGTTTCCATATAGTCTTATCTGTCGTATCTGTCTCATCAGTCGACCGTGAAACAATGAAAATTGGAATTATTCTTGTTTCACGGTTGACTGATACGACAGATACGACAGATAAGACTACATGGAAACTAGGCTTAAAAGAGGTAAAGCGGAAAAAATCCAATTTGAATGAATAATAAAACAATTAAAAGTTTGAATGAATAATAAAACAGATAACACCACCTTGATCTGAATAATTCTCCACATCATACTCAGAATTCATTGATTGCTAATTGTCGTTCGCTTGAGTCATAATGCACAATTGGACAATCAGTTCCAAAATTCAACAAGCAGTTGCTTTTGTTAAAAAAAACGTTCCGTGGATATAACTTGGTGCACGTTCCTTTAAAAAACTCGAACCGTATTGAGAGGTTTCTGAGACCAATATTTCTTAACCAGTGTGATCTCTAATCAAAAGGATTTTTGCAGAGGATCTTACAGCGTGCTACCATATAGCCCAATATTGAATTAATTATTGCATAATTAATTAATTACTGCACAATTGATTGTCATTGTTCATTCCAAGAATGCAATCATCACCTCAAATTAAAAAAAAATTAAGCATTGAAATTATCGATTCATCCACAATACTTCTTGGAAGGAATAATAATATCAAGAATGCAATAAAGAATTCAATATTCAACTGTTTTTTGAAGTACGTAATGTCTTCTCGAAGGTTTAAACGTTCTCGAAGTCCCTCCTTGTCGCGCGGTTCAAGAGATGTCAACTTGTGGCAATTCTAGTCAAGGTTCAGTCAAGTGTACAGACCTTTCTTTTGTCTTCACTCGTCCTCATCCGGTCGCTGTAAATCAGTCTCACAAATTTGTGTGGACGCCAACTGTCTTGAGACTAGAGGAGAAAATATATTTGACATGTTTTCAAGCTCTGCCGTTCAGAGTACAACATAAAGGGAAGTGTGATATGACTGATATGATACTAGGTTAGACGGCAGACCACCCGCTGATATCGTGATATATCGAGATATCGTGGCATGCAAGCATGCATGCAAGACGCCGGGTACACTCCAATGTTCTACGGTATCGAGGATTCCCACGTAAAACAATTATATAGATTTCGACTTGTTTGAGGTAATTTCAGCCAAAAAATGTCTCTAGACAAATGAGGATGAAAAATGAAGGAAATGAAGAACCAGCATTCAAATTCAAATTGTATCTCACTGGTCTAGCCTAGTGTTTCTCTGGCCTAAAGTTTTTTCCGATTTGCTCTGCCGTTTACTAACCTAGTTCTTGCATGGACCATTAATTAAACTTGCTAAGAAAAATGTACTACTTATATCTATAGCGCTGCTCACGCTGATGTCATCCATTGCTATTAATGTGCCAACCAGAGATCTGTTGGTTCCTAGTGTTTCTCGGGCCTAATGTTTTTTTCCGATGTGCTCTGCCGTTTACTGGACCATTAATTAAACTTGCTAAGAAAAATCATTACAATGACAATGTTGATAAGCAGTGAAACACGCCATACGAGGGTAGAAAATAAATAACAGGATCTCGAAATCTCGCTACTTTCGATGTGCGTCTCGGAGTCTCGAATTTTCGGCTTGTAGTTGCCTAATACAGAAAATATACGAGTCTCGAGCTCGAACTCTTAAACCAGGCTCTCGCAGTTTCCAATTTACGCCACTCCTTACATACGGGATCATATCAAACGCTGACGCCAATCACTGCACGTACTTTAATCGGCAACAGAAGTATGCTTAACGAGATCCTGCAGCTTGCCACAGAACTTGAAACATGGCGTGGACACTTACTTGGTGCTTGAGCAGCAGATCACACCATCGGAACACATCTCTCAGGTTGAACTCCCACGGGCTGCCTTTCATGCCCCAGAGTGATTCAACAACCGTCTCCTGATGAAGCTATGAGAGAAACGTTTTAATAACGAGACATCCATCGGGCTATACCTAGATTTAGTCAAACCCCACTAATCAGGGTCCGACACAGCGACCATATGGTCGCAAATGGCGACTAAATTCGGGGGCTTGGCGACTAAAATTTTAGAGCTACAATCTTTGCCAAAAAGGTTTGGACCGTTTTTGAGAAATTTGTATTTTCTCGTCGGTTTAGGAAATGTTCTCAAATTGTGTTACCCACTCCCCTCCCCCACTCAATGTTGGTATTTATTTTGAACGTTCAGATCGCGGGCTTCAAAATGCCGAGACAATTCATCTCACTGATATCAACATTGAAAGGGGAGGGGGGCGAATACTGTGTAGTGCTCGTCTAAAATAGCTTGTAAAAATGGGCATCCGTTTTAACGGTCCAAGTGTTTTGACAAAGATTGTCTCCATATGGCATGTTTCTTAGTTCAGCTGAGATCCACGTTTGTGTGGCGACTAAATCTTTGCATTTTGGAGACTATTTTTTTGAATTGGTCGCCAATGGCACCTGATTGGCATAGAGCAGATTTCGTATGACTGTGAAAGAGTTACCGGGACTACGCGATTTTGTTCGGTAGGCCAGGTTCCGTACCGCCACCGCGACCGTACCGCGCCGTGTCACGGTACTTTTCACAGTCATATGAAATCCGCTCTAGCTACTAGTGAGCTATACGTTATAATCTACTAGTAGCGAAAAGTGTCGGGTTTGAAGACCAGAAAAAAAGGAATATGAAAATGCACACTCCAAATGAGTAACCCTCTTCTAAACACTTTTGAAATTTGAAGGAGTATACACTTTTAACTTCCGCGTTACTCTTAATTAGAACTACTCTTCATTAACAAGGGCCTCGGATTATAAAAATTGACCTCGTTCTTATGTCCGCTGGCCCGGGGTTCATTCGCTCACACCTCACATGAAACCATCGGGCATCATTAAAAAGGAAAGACCACAACGCCCCAGACAGAGGCGACTACCGTTTGGGTTTACTGAAAGTAGAACTTTTGCGGTGTTATTGGATGCAAACTATAATCACATGACCTTAAAGAGACTGTGTCAGCCACTCCTTTGTTATTGTTTTCATTCGGTATTAGAGGTGAAGAAACCTCTAAATAACCATCTACAAACAAAGTCTTCTTCTTCATTTACCAAATTGAACCGGAAATATCGCACTACATTCCCTAAATCAGCCGATGGAAATGGATGCTTTTTCAAACTTGGTATGTTGCTTGGCTATCAAAATGGCGGCTGACACAGGCTCTTTAATAAGGACATCCCCGGGCAACAAGGTGATGCAAGTGAAAACTAAGCGCACAATAAGAATCTTACCCGCTGGTTGAAGTTAATCATGTTCGTGAGGACGTTCTTGTCTATCTGAGGATACATGGACTGGGCAATAAACATGAGGTCCTCCATGGAGAGAGCTTCCACAAATACCTGGATATTACAAGTGAACCAATAGGTAATGAGACGTCAACATTCTTTGGGCCAAATTTTCGGCTTCATCGGAGCAGCTGATGGATATTGCGAGAACAGGAGCTGCAGATGGTGGATTATATTGATTGCCTCCCATTTTCGCTAAAGTTGTTCATCTTGGGTAGTTGCAGTTAATATTTTGCTGCGAGCTTCACCTCCTTATCAACTCACTCAAATAGCAATGCTTCTTTGCTTTCAGAGCGGGTGTGTTCTTGCGCGATCACCTTGCCGTCCGCCTGAATTTTTGAACGAGCGGATGTGACCCATGACTGGCGTAGTGGGGTAGGGTGCGCCCCTTCTTTTCACTTTCTGTCCTGGGTGAATTTACAGCAGGAAAAGTATTCATAAATATAATAACACTAATGGGGTACCTACCTGTGTGAAGCGGTTGAGGAATGACTTAGGAAGACCTTTCCTCCCTCCGCCTTGGTTGAGAGGATTCTGACACGCGAAAAGCCGTGTGCTCTCGTGTTGGACTTTGAAGGTCATACCAAGCTCGGGTATATACACCTAACACAGTCGGATAAAGCAAAACAAAACACATATGAGTATAATGACTTTATCATTTCATTCGCTTGGTCATAAGCAAGACTGTGAACGTCAAAGAACGTCATACAAAGCTCTGTTTATATACACCTATCACAGTGGGATAAGAGAAAACAAAATAAAACAAATGAGAACAATCGCTGAATCTGATCCTTCGTTTAAGCATAAGAGGGTCTCATTTTCTTCTTTTTTCGCATTCGAATTAGAAGCAGAGAGCCCACGCCTTCCTCGATTTGACAGGTATTGACGCATGCGCGAGATTTGATACACAGCCGTTGAGAGAAACAACTTTCTGCGCATGCTCCAACATTCAAAATCAGCCAATCAGCGAAGGGTCTCAAATTGTCGCCACCAGAGCCCCGCCGGGGAGCTCTGGGTACGAGAATGTCAATAACCCACCTCAGCTCTATGATCAAGACACGCGTTTAAACCTTCCAGGACGGACTGTGAAGCCAGATTCAGCTAGAAAAAAGACAAACACTCTATGAGATCCTTAAACGAACTTCTTTATACAACGCTAATGCGACTGGCGGATACCAGGCTTTCCTCGCCAGGAGCACACCAAGGCCAGTGATGCACCAGTAGGGCACACGATGACGACGACCTTTCGTACAATTGCTAAATTATAAATTTTCCTACATGAGAATGAAAAGGGTACGTACTTCATCGAGTACGATCCAATGACCAGCCTTGAGAGCTCTCAGAAGAGGCCCATCTCTCCATGCAAATTGCCCAGCGTCCCCTCCCTCCACGGGGAGATCTGCTCCAAACAAGTCGGTGATATCCTGGATAAGAAGTGACAGATAATTGATTAAAAAAATCAAAAAAATTCAACTCGCTTGGTAAAGTCAAAATGCTTATTCCTGAAATGCTTCCTTAAATAGACCAAATCGGCTGACGGTGTTTACCTCTTGTTGCTACCTAATTCAGATCATGTGATGATTCCTGGGTGGATATTTTTATTAGTTCTGCACATACACGTGCACTCGGTCGAGTGAGAACAATCTTAACAATTGCAACCACCCAAAGGAATCATCACATGATCTGAATTGGGTGGCAACAAAATGCAAACATTGGTCTATTGTTCGATTCTCAGTGTTGTATGATTTAATTTATATTTGTATTTTTCTGTGTCACAGAGTTGAAAAGGTGTTTCTCTTTATGACTAGAAGAGTTTTGAGCTCAAAAGAACAGTGATCGAGAGCGAGAATTCACTACAAACGACGTGAGGGAAAACAGCACCGCTGTTATTTATTATAACATTGGCAGGAATCAAGCACACGTGCGCAATATTGGCGGTACAAAACTGATCCACACTTTCAACAGTCGAGATAACGAAAATACTAAAGGCTGGTTTCCATATAATCTCTTAGATCTCTTCAGTCTCGCCAATCGCATGAAATAATGCACTCGCGATCCAAGCGATTATATGGAGACACTTATCTCGCGATAGAAAAAGACTGAAACGATCGGGGCGATCGTGATCGCGTGGATAGAACACTGTTCTATCCAGGAGGTCGATGCCATTGCATGAGACATTATATGGAAACCAGCCTTAAGGGGTGTGAAACACTGGCATAAGTATTATAAATGAACATATCTCAGAAGCATAATTGTTGAGTTCTCTGATGCACATGACCTATTTTACCAGACCATTATACCCACCGTCTGTTCGGATAAGTTGATCCTGACAAGCTCGTGACCAGACGCTCTGGCTATGGCCATCACCAGGCTCGTTTTCCCGACTCCAGGAGAGCCCTCGAGTAATATGGGCCTGGGCAGTTGGAGGGCCCTTAAAATGCGAAGTGCATTCTGGGAGGTTGTAGGAGCTCCGAGTGCATACGTGGAGGAAAGTTTTCGGGCAAAGGTAAGGGTCCTTTCATGATAAAATAGAGGGAATGAATATCAGCAACAAACCTCGTAGTTATAAGACCAAATGAAATGAATACGCAATCTTGAGCTAAACCAATGACGTTATCATCTAATTCCTAGTTCGAGATTTGCTTGAGGCGCAAACACAAGGATGGTCATTTCGTAAGTATTTAGGTAAGTATTTAAGGTTGTCTAAGGTGGTGCAATCATACATGAGACCAGTACGAACTCTCATGTAATCACCACCTTTTTGATCGTGTTTACGTGAGATCAGTATGGACTCGAAACGTCGGGTCAGCAACCGGAATGAACTCGTGCTGGTCAGGACTTTTTTTCAGATCGGCCTCAAGTAAACGCATGTAAAGAAATTTATCAGAGCCGATATGACCTCAGATCGCTCTGAGTTCGTACCGGTCTCATGTAATCATCGCCTAGGAATGGTCCCACCCATGTCGAGCCAGAAAAATTACACGAATTTCTTATTTATTTTTTTACTGGAACTCCGATATAACGAACGTCTAAAATCTACCTCTAACATTAACGTTACCGGCTGGTTCTATTTACACCTGCAAGTGCGGCAGGCTGGCAGATCAGCTGTAATAAGAACAAGCCCCTGGCCTACCTCTGAGTATGGTGAATGGACCTATTCCAAACGTGTCAGACGTCAGCTGAATATCACTGCTGTGGATATCTGTGCCAGGACTAGCGACGCCCACTTGTCGCCTAAGAAAGTCGAGGCACATCTGACGGACTTTCTGTGGTGGCAAGGTGGAAGCAGTAAAGCTAGATATGCCAGCGCCAAGGGAGTCGACAAATACTAGGCATGCGCCGTGGATGTACGCGGTAGCGGGGCTTAAGTGAGCTCCGATTGGCTCTTTCGTATCTTCGTTCACTTGCATCTCCTTATTGTTTGCTAGAGAAGGCTGGTTGCCATGGCAAGTATTCATGAATGACACCCAAGATAACAGGTCCCGTATACTAAACACAAACCTTAAATAAAAAAAAAACAACGAAGAGTTAGTTAGGAAACAATGTCACTGTCAAAAGCATGACTTTCATAACATAGCAAAGCTGATAAAGAAACGCGTGCTCTCATTAGAGTTGTTTCCATAATCCCGTGAAACAAAGTAATAGGCTGAAATAGCCCTGTTCTTTTATGCAGGTCTTTGCTGTAGCTGGAATCGTTCAATGAATATTTACCTTCGACCAAAGTCTGTCGCCTGGAACCACTCAATAAAATCCATCATCGCTTCTCCAAATCCCAAACCTAACAACGATGGCAAAAAAACAAATTATAAGAAAGAGAAGCGTATCACCTGAATAGATTCATTTGGAAGCATGCGTACCGGAGAGTGCCGGAGCCTTTTGGGTCCATGACACACTCGTGGCTGTGGTACGCAGTAGCTCTCGGACATGCCATGGAAGGAACCCAATGGCGGTAGCAGCTCTATAACTAGGTGGACCTCAACATGTCTGTACTTGCCCGCTATCATAGGCATCCTATGACATACTCGTAGCTGTACCTGACCTGTAGCTCTACATGCGCAAACCACACCTTTGTATTTGTACGATATCATAGGAACCCTGTGGCATACTCGTGGCTATACTGTACATACTGGACATAGCAACCCCGATCGCATGGTTCCGAGTATCTCTCGGAAATGACATGGAAGGACGGAAGGAACCCAAGACAAAAAGCAAGATTAGTTTTGCTCTCCGCTCGCTCCCAGCAGTAAGGAAACGCTACGACATAGGGCAATGTACTGCTTGCAGTGATTTTGAGAATAATCTCATGTTTTGCCTTACCTGGTGACTCGGCTGACTCCTTCACACAAATCCCATATTTAAGGTTGTGCTCAATGATTGCAATCAAGTCTTCTCTGCTGTCAGTTGATGGGCACCAAATCTCAGTAAATCTGTTCCGTAAGGCTGGGGAGAGCTGAGGAGAAAAAGTACAAAGTACAATAAAAAAAGACACTCTCTTCAGTCTATAGACGGTTTTATTATATACCAAGTGTCAAAGTTCACTTTTTCTACTATCTTATTGGTCGAGAGTGTATAACCGGAAGTCACGTGACTGAAACAAAATATTAAAACCGGAAATCAAAATCCACTTACTCTCTGAGTTCAGATCATGGAGTGTAGCGCCAGACAGACAAAACTCTAAGCATCTATGACAGGGCTCGTAATTAAGAAATAATCGTAGTCGTAATTTTACGCCTTGTACCAACATTAAAGGTGTAATTCATCTAAAAATCTAGGTATAAATCCACTAGGAGAGTAGAAACTGAAAACACAGTCGTCATTTTACACCTAAGGCAAAATACTTAATGGCCGTTTTCACACTAGAGACGGATGATTCGTCCAGACGACTTAGGGCAAAGATTTTTAGTGCGTCTTTTACTTCGTCAGTTGCTTCGTCTTGTGTGAATACGGGCAAGAGACGGATAAAACGTCCAGACGAATTAAATGATTTAGTTCGTCAGTTCGGACGAATTAAGCCACTTAATTCGTCTGGACGTTTTATCCGTCTCTTGCCCGTATTCACACAAGACGAACGGCCGTTTTCACACTAGAGCCGGATGATTCGTCCAGACGACTTTAGGGCAAAGATTTTTAATGCGTCTACGACTTCGTCAGTTACTTCGTCTTCAGTTTCAAGCCCTGTATGACAAGTGAAAACTTTGTAATTAAACTCGTTATGTTGTCTTACTGTGCTCATAGTACAACGGTACCTCCGGGGTTCAAGGGATTTGCAGTTCTAAAGTGTGACATCACAAGTTTGAAAAATTTCGAATTTCAGATTCCACGAATAACGAAAGACCAACTCCAAAGAACGTTGCATGCAAAAATGAGGTGAATCGCTTTCAACGCGACCGAGATATGGCCCGCGGAATACATATTGTTCTTTGACAAATCACTGTATTTTAGACACAGTTCAAAACTTTTGAACTGAACTAAGGGACCGTTCATTTTTTATCAGGGGGGGGGGGGGGCTGGTGGAAATGAGGGGAACCCTGTTTTTTTTTGGGTGGCCCCCCTTTCATGTCCGTATTGTTTTAGGTGGCCCCTCAAAATCCAATGTATTTTTCTGGTGCCCCCCCCCCCCCCTCTTATAAATGCTTGCCCTAAAAGATAGACTCTTGCCTAAGTGATGCAGTCTCATTCTTCTTAATGTTTTTCTTACTTCTGTCAAAGCTAAGGAACCGATCAACCGACACCCACCTCAGGTCCCCTATTTGACCTAGTAGAAGACATTTTACATAAAGAGGGGGTCACATAATTCTTTCATTACGCGCGAAGCGCGCCCAACTTTTGATAACCACATTTCCTCAAGCCTCAGAAAAAGGGTAGATGAAGGATTTTTGTGTATAGTAAACAAAGCCTGTCAGGAGCCCAGGAAATACGCTAATTATATAGGTTAGATGAAACTTCCTAGTGAAGGGCTCCTGAGCCTATTCATGTGCGTGAAGCGCGGCCCGAATAACGAATTTGTATGCTTGTAAGTAAACGCTGAACTTACGCTTACCTAAGGGGGGTTCTTTCGAACATAGAGACGTCTGCCCGGCAGGCCTATCAGTGCAGGGCATTTTTGAGAGGGCTTATGTTAGTCGGCAAAAAACTAAAAGAGCATATTAGATGTAAAATTGTTCATGCGCGCGAAGCGCGCCGAAATTTTTATTAAGTATTGAGTGAAATCAGAAACATATAAGCGAGTTGAAACATGTAACAAACATATTGCATGCTGTAAAAAATACAAACTTTTCATTTCCTCCCTGTTATGTGCTTGTATTTTTTGGGTGACCCCCCCTTTAGGGGCGTATTTTTTTGGGTGGCCCCCCGTTTTGAGGCCGTATTTTTTTGGGTGACCCCCCCTCATTTTCACCAGCCCAAAAATGAACGGTCCCTAAAAATACAGTGCTTTGCTAAAGAAAATTATGTATTCAGCGGGCCATATCTCGGTCGCGTTGCAACCGATTTGCCCATTTTTGGTGTGTAGCTTGTATTCGATATGCTCTTTCTAAATCAAGAGACAAATATTGCTAAATTGAGCTCATTTGTACAACGGTACCTCGGGTACCGCCATGAGAAATCCAGTTATAAGCTCTTTTTGACGTATAATTAACATTTCCTTACAGATGATTCTACTCCCAAAGTCCCTAGTCAAACACTTAGTAATCTGCATTTTCATCAAAAGTAATGCAGTTTTTTCAGCTTCTTTAATCTTTGACTTGGCGTTGTAATTGGTCACTTGCTCTATTCAGCTTTGAGATATCTCATTTTGCTGACTTTAATATCCTCCAGCCGTCTAATATGAACGTAACAATTAACGACTCGCAGGAATTGCTTTCTTAAATGCATTCTCTTTAAGGTTCCACTATCATCTTAACAGGATTTCTTTGACTTTTATTTTGCAAGCCACACAGCCTTGATTGAGAGAAAAGGCTAGAACACCAATTTAAATCTAAATGTAAATGCAAACTCGTGTACAAAGAACTTGGGATTAATATTTCATTTGAAAATGTTTGGTTCTCAAATTCTATAACAGGGCAGAACATCTGGCAAACCGAAACATCTGGGAATATCTGCGATCTACAAATGCTGCAATCTACTTTTATTTGTATACACCTAATTCAGAAAAGGTTGCTTTGGTCATTGGTCTTTGGTCATTGAACGCCTTGTTTCGTGGCCACTGATGCGAATAATTCATTTGTTTCGCGTTATAATTGAAAGACCAAAGACCAAACGCCAAAGCAACCTTTGTGAATTAGGTGTATGGCACTAACCCAACGGAAGGTTTGACTTGAATCGATCACAACGATCCAAAAAGGATAAGCACTAGAACCTAACTTTTCTAATTTTATTTACCTTGACTAGTGATTTTAACTACAACGTATAAATATATTCTATGTTTCGCTTTATTTCACATTCTACATTTGGAGTCACTACTTAAATTATTTGCAATATACGGCTTCGACGACGTCGCTTCCTTGTGGTGCTTCAGTGTCTATTACCAAAGATGCCTTTGGAATACTTCGATTATTGTGGAAATTCCTCAGATAAATTCCGTCCCGATGCAAAGCTTGGATTTCCAGGATTCGTTGCTGCAACTTGCCTACTAGTCGTATCCGCCATCGCCTCTACATTTCTTAATGGATTGATAATATATACTTTACGTACATCTCCAACCCTACAGACGCCCTCGCGGAAACTCATCTGTTACCTTGCTTTCTGTGACTTTCTGATGGGAAGCATTGGACACTTTTTCCATATATTGTGCGACGTGATACTTATGAATTTATTACAATTCAATGGACAATGCTTGCTTTGCACGGCAATGAACATTGTAGGCTATTTCATCTTCCTGGTCGCGCTACAAATTCTACTCCTAATAGGTCTAGACAGACTCCTGGCTATAAAACTTAAGATATCATACACAACGCTAGTTACAAAAAGAAGAATCCGCTACGCTGCACTTGCGAGTGCTGTGTTCCAAGCTTCCATGTTCCCTGGTTATTTGTTTGTGTCCAGTTTTGAGTCTATGGTGCTTGGCTGTTCTGTGTGTTTTTTGATCGTTACTTTAATATGCTGTATCTATGCTGCGTCCTTCTACTACCTCAAGAAGTCCTCCTCTAGCATTAGTGTCATCGTCGTCCGAGACTCTCTCCGTCAACAAAATACTCAGCTGAATATTAGAAAGTTCAAAAGGTAAGGCGCAAGTGAAGCTCTAGATTACTGATCACTTTGTGAAATAAATCAAACACGAGACAGTTGAATATTACTAGAAATTTGAAAAGGTAAGGTACAAGTGAAGCTCTAAATTACTGATCCCTCTGTGTAACATAACAAACAAGAGACAGTTGAAAAGGTAAGGGCAGCAGTGAAGCTCTAGACTAAGGATCCCTTTGTGTAACATATCAAACACGAGACAGATGAATACTAGAAAGTTTAAAAGGTAAGAGCACAAGTGAAGCTCTAGACAACTGATCCCTTTGTGTAACATATCAAACACGAGACAGTTGAATAATAGGTAGTAAGTTGAAAAGGTAAGGGCAGCAGTGAAGCTCTAGACTAAGGATCCCTAACATATCAAACACGAGACAGATGAATACTAGAAAGTTTAAAAGGTAAGAGCACAAGTGAAGCTCTAGACAACTGATCACTTTGTGTAACATATCAAACACGAAACAGTTGAATAATAGTAAGTTGAAAAGGTAAGGGCAGCAGTGAAGCCCTAGACTAAGGATCCCTTTGTGTAACATATCAAACACGAGACAGATGAATACTAGAAAGTTTAAAAGGTAAGAGCACAAGTGAAGCTCTAGACAACTGATCCCTTTGTGTAACATATCAAACACGAGACAGTTGAATAATAGTAAGTTGAAAAGGTAAGGGCAGCAGTGAAGCTCTAGACTAAGGATCCCTTTGTGTAACATATCAAACACGAGACAGATGAATACTAGAAAGTTTAAAAGGTAACAGCACAAGTGAAGCTCTAGATTACTGATCCCTTTGTGTAACATATCAAACACGAGACAGTTTGATACTAGAAAGTTAAAAAGGCAAAGGCGCAAGTGAAGCTCTATAGCACTGATCCCTTTGTGTAACATATCAAACACGAGACAGATGAATACTAGAAAGATCAAAAGGACACAAGTGAAGCTCTAGATTACTGATCCCTTTGTGTAACATATCAAACACGAGACAGTTGAATACTAGAAAGTTTAAAAGGTAAGAGCACAAGTGAAGCTCTATAGCACTGATCCCTTTGTGTAACATATCAAACACGAGACAGATGAATACTAGAAAGATCAAAAGGACACAAGTGAAGCTCTAGATTACTGATCCCTTTGTGTAACATATCAAACACGAGACAGTTGAATACTAGAAAGTTTAAAAGGTAAGAGCACAAGTGAAGCTCTAGATTACTGATCCCTTGTGTAACATATTAAGCACAAGACAGCTCAAGAAATTCAAACGCCGAGAGGTTGGGAGAAAAATACTAGACAAAGCCGAGGTTTGTTTTTAATGAAAAACCTTGCCCAAAACATTGTAGCTATTAAAACAATTCATTTAAAGCTACTTTCGTAGTTGCACCTTCCTAGGGTCAGGATATTTTTTCTTCTTAAATTTATCCAACAATTTGCAATTTACAAGACCCGCGATTTCCTTGTTTTCAAAGTATTTTGTGTTACTTTTCAGGTCACTAAACACTATGGTCATCATTATGGTTTGTACTGTACTTTCGTATATACCAACAATTGCTGCTGTTATTTCTAAAAGCACCTACGACTGGGGCATACACTTTGCACTGATGAGTTCTTCCGTCAATCCTTTACTGTATCTTTGGAGAATGAAAGATCTACGGACGGCAGTTAAAGTCTCCCTTAACAGATTCTGCAGACTAAGTTAAAAATGATCTTCGTTAGCCAGTTATTAGTTATGAAAGGTTAGCGAATGTTCAACGGACGATGCTCCAACTATAGTATTGTGCTGAAAATTATGCCGGCATAATTTATCTGAGCATATTCAACGGTGAGTTAGTCGTCATATCAACCACAGTAATATCGCAAGACTGTGGATGAGAAAGGAACAAGAGCTCAGATAAGTAACAAAAAATACCCATGGTTTTCTCACGAGAAAACGATACACCACGTTAACGTTATCGTAAAATAATTAGAAATGGATGGAAAAAACGTTCAAAAGTTCAAGAGATCGACAAATCACAAGCACATTATTCGCTGTCGATTCAATTTTACAATTATTTGCAAACAATTTATGGAAACATTGTAGCAAATTATCAGTTTATATATTTGTTATAAGAACTGATATCTTTTGACGAGATATTGAACACTGGTATAAACAAGTTTGGATACCAAATCGTCATACAAAATTGAATCCACTTGTTGATCAGCTTCTGGTGTATTCTTTTTTAAAGAGCCTGTGTCAGCTACTCCTGTTGTTATCGCCTGCAGGCTCGTGTGTATACCAGAAAATACAAGTGACGCGTGGGATATTCTGCAGTATGCCACTCGAAAGCGTTGTATACCTAGTATTTATTATATAGACACGAGTGTTTTACTGGGAATTACGTCACTCGTAGATCTCATACGAAGCTACATCCGGGTCCTCAGTGACATATTTTCCATATCCTCACTAGTGAGGATATCGGTCAAAACAAAAGTGCTTGGAAATCAATTTGGAATATTTCTTCTGGTTTGTCTATATAATAAAAAGAAAATTACACAGTGGCTTGAAGATATGAGTTTATTTTCTCGTGTCAAAAACAATATTTTACTCATTCGCTGCGCTCATTCGTAAAATATTTGTTCTTGCCACTCGAAAATAAAACTCATATCTTCGTGTAATATCCCCTATGTATGTCACTGATGTTTTGTAATAAAATGTTCTCTTAATCATTTACCAAATTGAACTGAAAATATTGCAGTACATTCCCTAATTCAGCCGATGGAAATCGATGCTTTTTCAAACTCGGCATTTTTCTAAAGCATCTAAGAGACTTTACACATTAAGAATTTTAAAGAGTGCAGGCGTACAATCCGCTGCTATTCTTAGTGTGTATAAATCCTCCATAAGGTCTATCTTGGAATATGCAGCAACTGCCCGGCAGGATATTCCTGAATATCTTTCTGCCAGCTTAGGGTCGATTCAGAAAAGGACATTAAGGATTATTTATCCTGACTGCGAAAATTACAGTGATGCCCTACTAATTAGCAGTTTAGATTCATTAGTAAGCAGAAGGGCTGAAATTAGTAGATCTTTTGTAGGAGATATGTATGCTAATCCTCAAAACCCGCTCGCCTACATCCCAAGGCAGTTGTGGCTCCTGTCGTGCCTTACAACCTACGGTCAAAAAGACAATTCCATAAACACAACTTAACGACAAAGCGTGCCCGTGACTTTGTCTTTTAAGTACCAATTTTTATAATATAGCTGCCTGCCAATGAAATGTTTAATATATTTTACATTTAACTCATGTATATAGTGTATATTTATTATCGTAAATTTTACTTTTTAATTTAGATTTATTCTAAAATAGAGTTAAAATAAACGGTCATTATTATTATTTTATGTTGTTGTTTGGCTGTCAAATTGGCGGCGGACAAAATCGCTGTTTCGAGCTGGACATTTTCAAAACATCCAGCATCAATCAAACCATATTGGCCAATCAGATCCTTGCCCTGTTTTGCCTGGTGCATTCAACTGGCTTTTCGTCGAGACAGTGACTGAACTAGAGGATACAAGACAAGAACCTGATTGGCTTAGAATGTTTGACTAGCGGAACAGTAAAAACACCTAGAAATTCGAAAATATGCTCTCGAATTACCAGTCAAACTGTGTTTCGGAGATCAAAAATATATATCGGGGCAATTCGGTGCGCAGCTTGTATATCTTGCGACATAGTTAGAATAAATCCAAACTTTTCTACAAGGTTTGTGATTGGCTTACTGAGCTCATTAGTACAATGGTAACCCCTGAGCTTCACGGATTGGCAATTGTACCTGAATGGCTTTATTGAGCTCATTTGTACAACGGTTCCTCCGGGACCGCCACAGACAATAATGTTATAGGCCCTTTTTGAAGTATAATTACGAATTCCTTAGATCATTTTACTCCTAATCAAACATTAAGAAATCTGCATTTTCATCAATAGTAATGCAGTTTTCTCACCTTCTTTAATCTTTGAGTTGGGGTTGTAATAGACTGCTTGCATCCCTTCTTCGGCGAACGTCCGTAAACCGAGGGAAATGTTTTTTTTTACCCGCAACGCGCTTCGATTTACACTTGTAAACAAATCGAAGCGCGCCGCGGGTAAAAAACATTTCCCTGGATTTACGGACGTTCGCCGAAGAAGGGGCTACAAGCAGTCTAGGGTTGTAATTAGTCTCCTGCTCTACTCAGCTTTGAGATAATAAAAAACTTTGCTGACCTTAATATCCTCCAGCCGTCTAAGATAAACGTAGCAATTAGCGACTCGCAGAAATTGCTTTCTTCAAATCCTTCTCTCTAAGGTGCCACCATCATCTTAACATGACTCTATTTGTATTTATTTTACAAGCCCCACAGCCTTGTTTCAGACAAAAGGCTAGAACACCATTTCAAATCTAAATGTAAATGCAAACCTGTGTCCAAAGAACTGGGGATTAAGTGGTTCTCAAATAACTGGGCTGAACATCTGGACAACCGAAACATCTGGGAATATCAACGATCTACGAATGCTGCAAATTACTCTTATTGGTATATGGCACTCACCAATAGAAAGGTTAGCCATAAATAAGTATACTTGAGTTAGCAGTTAGCCTGTCCATCACAACTTTCCGAAAAGGATATCTTCTTAGGAAGTTGACTTTTCTAAGTTTACTTACCTTGACTGTTGTTTTTAACTACAACGTAGAAATATAATTCTATCAGCGCTTTATTTGACATTCTACATTTGGAGTCACTATAGCCTTTGTATTGATAAGACCTGGATAAGACCTCCAAATTCTACTCGTGCCGCGCCTCAGTGTCTATGACCAGAAAAAGATGCCTTTGGAATATTTCGACTATTGTGGAAATTCCTCAGATAAATTCCGTCTCGATAAAAGGCTTGGATTTCCAGGATTCGTTGCTGCAACTTGCCTACTAGTCGTATCCGCCATCGCCTCTACATTTCTAAATGGTTTGATAATATATACTTTACGAACATCTCCAACCCTACAGACGCCCTGGCGGAAACTCATCTGTTACCTTGCTTTCTGTGACTTTCTGATGGGAAGCGTTTTACACTTTTTCCACATATTGTGCGACGTGGTACTTATGAATTTATTACAATTCAATGGATACTGCTTGCTTTGCACGGCAATGAACATTGTAGGCTATTTCAGCTTCCTGGTGGCGCTACAAATTCTACTCCTAATAAGTTTAGACAGACTCCTGGCTATAAAACTTAAGATATCATACACAACGCTAGTTACAAAAAGAAGAATTCGCTACGCTGCACTTGCGAGTGTAGTATTCCAAGCTGTTATATTCCCTGGTTATTTATTCGTGCCCAGTTTTACATCTTTGGTGATGTTCTACTCAACGTGTTTACTGATCGTTACTATAATATGTTGTATCTATGCTGCGTCCTTCTACTACCTCAAGAGTCCTCTTCAAGCATAAATGTCAACGCCATCCAAGACTCTCTCCAGCAACAAAATACCCAGCTGAATACTAGAAAGTTCAGAAGGTAAGGGCACAAGTGAAGCTCTATAGCACTGATCCCTTTGTGTAGCATATCAAACACGAGACATTTGAATACAAGAAAGTTTAAAAGGACACAAGTGAAGCTCTAGACTACTGATCCCTTGTGTGCATATCAAACACGAGACAGTTGAATACTAGAAAGTCAAAAAGGCAAAGGCGCAAGTGAAGCTATATAGCACTGATCCCTTTGTGTAACATATCAAACACGAGACAGTTGAATACTAGAAGGTTGAGAAGTTAAAGGCACATGTGAAGCTCTAGACAACTGATCCCTTTGTGTACATATCAAACACGACATTTGAGTACTAGAAAGTTAAAAAGGCAAAGGCACAACTACAAATTATACTCCAAAGGCGCTACAAATTATACTCCTAATAGGTCTCGACAGACTCCTGGCTATAAAACTTAAGATATCATACACAACGCTAGTTACAAAAACAAGAATCCGCTACGCTGCACTTGCGAGTGTTCTGTTCCAAGCTGCTATGTTCCCTGGTTATTTGTTAGTGCCCAGTTTAGAGTCTAATGTGCTGGGCTCTTCAGTGTGTTTTCTGATCGTTACTTTAATATGCTGTATCTATGCTGCGTCCTTCTACTACCTCAAGAAGTCCTCCTCAAGCATTAGTGTCATCGTCGTCCGAGACTCTCTCCATCAACAAAATACTCAGCTGAATATTAGAAAGTTCAAAAGGTAAAGCGCAAGTGAAGCTCTAGATTACTGATCACTTTGTGAAATAAATCAAACACGAGACAGTTGAATATTACTAGAAATTTGAAAAGGTAAGGTACAAGTGAAGCTCTATAGCACTGATCCCTTTGTGTAACATATCAAACACGAGACATTTGAGTACTAGAAAGTTAAAAAGGTAAAGGCACAAGTGAAGCTCTAGATTACTGATCCCTTTGTGTAACATCAAACACGAGACAGTTGAATACTAGAAAGTCTAACAGGTAAGGACACAAGTGAAGCTCTATAGTACAGCACCCTTGGTGTAACATCAAATACGAGATAGTTAAATACTAGAAAGTCTAACAGGTAAGGACACAAATTGAAGTTCTATAGTACTGATCCCTTTGTGTAACATAGCAAACACGAGACAGTTGAATACTAGAAAGTCTAACAGGTAAGGACACAAGTGAAGCTCTAGACAACTGATCCCTTTGTGTAACATCAATTACGAGACAGTTGAATACTAGAAAGTCTAACAGGTAACGACACAAGTGAAGTTCTATAGTACTGATCCTAAATCTCGCGAAATTCTTACGGGTTCTCGACATGTCGGATTTTTGTAGAGCTTTCTAACAATCTAGTGTTGAGAAATTACAGAGAATGAATGATGGTCTTTATCTCGCTATCTCGGAAATCCATTCACCACCGCTAATATATCAAACACGAGACAGCGTGTTTCGTCAGGATTTCCAAAGACCGAGAAATGGGTGAAAAATCGACGTAAATGTGAGTATTGTAAAGGGAGACACTATCGAGTGTTAGATGTAGCTTTTCGAACGAATCATCTTCATCAGCGCGTCCCCCTTGGCTCGTGATTGACGTTGAGGCGCAGCTGCTTGGAGCACGGAGGAAACCGGGGGCCGGTTCCTGAAAGGTTGGATAAAGTTATCCACAGATAAAAGTTATCTGTTGCATAGGTTTTGTTCAGGATTTATCCGTTGGATAAGCGTTTATCCACCGATAACTCTTAACTGGCCTTCTAGGAACCGGCCCCGGATCTCCAGGATCTGCTCGAAGTCTTCCTTCCTCAATATTGTCCTAATGGCCTGCTGTATAGTCACCCCGAGCAGTTGTTCCACCTTGCTCCATGAACTTCTCTTCTAGCATAGGACTCATTTCTGTAGGGCATCATTCGGAATTCTGCACACGTGTGCTATATGCTTTAAAAAATGTACGTTGTAGAGAGATCTTCAATGGGTTGAGTACAATTTATTGTTCGAGATCTTAAAAGCCCAATCCACATCACCATCGACTAGGGCAGCAGGATCGATCCCCTTTTTACGTTGGTCTAGGGATGGAACGTTTTTCCGTGCATGGCCACAAGAGATCATCTTTCGCAGGAACCAATTCCAAACAGTATTCAGCTTTTGGAGTTCACTGCCTATAGTTATAGTTCCCACGATTGCACACTATACAGTAGTCGAGACCGCACACACGAGAGAAAAAGGAATACAATCAATGCAAATTACGACCCGATCCTCCTTCATCCTGATTTACATCACGGTTTTCTTTGAGTTTAATGAAATATTTAAGTGTGTTTAAGAAGCACATCTGAAGCTACTTGCAAACTTGCGCCCTGCTGGGGTCAGTATATTTTTTCTTCTGCAATTTATCCAACAGTTTGCTACTCTGTCAATCAAATGACTGGTAACTGGTAACTTTATTTTGACACGGTAAAATTCATCAGAACTTTAAAAAACGTTTAAAAAATGTTATGATATATCTACTTGCTAAGCTATATGTTTATGACTATACAATGAATAATAAATATTATTATATGGCAACGATAGTACACGCGCTCTGATTGGCTAACGAGCGGGCGTAACTCTCCGTAATGCCCACGGGCATTATGGAAATTCTTAATGCCCGCTCGCAGTTCACGACTGACAAAAATTATCTCCTTGAAATAACACAAATTCAAAAAGATTTTCAGCGAAATTCACAACAAGGAATACTTGATAGAGTATAACACAAATCTAACTTGTGACAAGAGGAAAATAAAGGCCTGTCAATATCAGAAATGACCTGTTTACAAAAGCAAAGCAGAGCCAAAAATTACTTTAAGAAATCGAGTCTATCAGGAGAAAATGAGAACTGTGAAGGGAGTCAAAAGAGCAGCAAAAGGTAAAAGCTACATGTAAATTAAAAATTTTATTGGGAATTCAAGAAACTTGAGAGCTAAAAAGAATAACAGAAAGCGAGTTCAAACTGTGTGCTTACCGATAACTGATAGTGAAGTCGTTGATTTCCTTTCTCTCTCCATCTCCGAGTTAAATTCATTCTTACTTGACGTTTGCTTTTGCACAAAAGCCGGCTAAAATAACCATTGCAATTTTCTGGAGGATAGCTTGTGAAATATCTTCTTCAGGTTTAACTCTTCTTCCGTATTTTTTTAAAAGCCTTTTCCTAGTGCAACAGGAGCAATGTTTCCCCCAATGGTGCTAAAAAAAAGTCGAGCCTTAAGCTCAACTTCCCGGTTGCTTGCCGTTTGAAACTCTGTAACTTCCTCAAAAGTTTCTCACAAATGACTAAACAACATTATAAAATATCTGTAAAAGAAAGGATTCCGAAGTATTTGACATCTATAAGAGATTTAGATCAAGTCTGGCGTGGTTTGCACACACAGGTTTGTTCTATCAGTTTGACTCAGAGAATGAAAAACTCTGAATGAACTCGAGCGCGACGCGGGCGCGTGTCTGAGTTATTTCGGCGGGAAAATGAACGAGGCGATCGACTTCCGGTTCGTAAAAAGTTTGTAGAAAAAGTGCCATATAATAAACAACTTACTAACCTCGACCGTTCGGGCATTACGTGAAATATCAAACCTCGGTTTTGGCGTATCAACCTCGCTATCGCTCGGTCGATACGCCAAAACCTCAGTTTGATATTTCACGTAATGCCCTCACTCTCGGTTAGTAAGTAGTTAATACTGTGCCTGCTTTCCATGAATGCCGTGTTTTCTAAAATGCATCTATTTGGTGAACCAACTTATTGCAGCCAGATTTAAACTGCTTAGAGATACTGCTTACCGAAGCGCGGCGGCAAACTGTTCCAGCGGGCAGCCCCACTATACTGAAAACTGTTTTTCAAATAATTTGAACGAGGCAGGGGAACAAAGAGCTTGTTTTCAAAATCTCTAAGTGAATAAGTGACAGATTGCAGTTAACAATCTGTCGTTTTATACTTTTCAGGTCACTAAACACTATGGTCATCATTATGGTTTGTACTGTACTTTCGTATACACCAATTGTTGCTGCTGTGTTTTTCAAAAGCACCTACGACTGGGGTATACACTTTGCACTGGCGAGTTCTTCCTTCAATCCTTTACTATATCTTTGGGGAATGAAAGATCTACAAACGGCAGTTAAAGTCTCTCTGAACAGATTCTGCAGACTAGGTTAATTGACTGCAGATCTCGTTACCAAGTTGCTAGTTATGAAAATTTAGCGAGAAACGAGATCATCATGTCAATCATTGCGATAGGCTATGAAGATTTTTTTCGCTTCGCTTTTGTGCTGTTTGTGTCGTCTGTCTGTGTTGCTTGTTTTTATTATATATTCATTAATCGTTACATTATGTGCAGTCTGTTTGTAAGCTTATGTTCAATTATTTAAGATGAGGAGGGAGCTCATGGTTAGAAGCCCTCAAGGTTTCTTATAAGCTTCCTCGCTCTTACAAAAAAAGATTGTAGATGTGAGAGGAACAAGAGCTATGAAAAGTAAAACAAACATTACCAACCGAACCTTCACGTTACCGCGAACTAGTTAGAAATAGAACGGATTTCCTATAGGAGTCCTATAGACTTCAGACGTTAACTCATTTGACTTGAACACATTATTTACAGGAGTGGCTGATCCGCAAATAGACTTACTAATCGAGGCGGACCAGCCATATCAGGGTATTTTTATACATACTGTGTTCAGGGTTTTCACTCAGTTTATGGTCAGATGGAAGGAGAAAGAGCTTAAAGAAGATTATTATTTGATTCAGTAAAAAGGAAAAGGAAAGCATAGTTTTATGAGCATCATTTTTGTTGTTGGTCAAAAGAAAACAAGAGAAAGGGAAAAGGAAAATACGTTCCCTACCCCATTATCCAACACAAAGATGTCGTGTTCTGTCATGGGTTGGGAGCATTAAGTACAGTCAACTGTTTTTTTCGTCGAGACAGCGACTGCACTAGAGGACCAGGACAATACCTGATTGGCTTAGAACGTTTAACTAGCGGAACAGAAAAAACCTACATCCCAATCCAAATGCGCAGCGACAAAATACGAATTTAGCTGTAAACAGAACACCATACATGTTGCTTATGCTTCTTGAAAGATAGTTAGGAACTATACAATGTTCATGATAATAAAAGCAATCAAAGCGCCGCAATGCGAACTCGTGATGGTGAGCCATCAACTATTTAACAATTATTCCTCGAGCCCCGAATGGGCTCTGAGTCAATAGCCCATGAAGCCGAAGGCCGAATGGGCTATTGACTCAGAGGCCTTGAGGGCGAGAGGAATAATTGTTTTAGTCAAATCACACTAGTAGGTCAATTTGTTTTGTCAAAAAAGTGTTTTTGTTCTGGTTATTTGCCATTTTCTGGCTTTCAAATCCGACACTTTTCGCAACTAGTAGGCTATAAATTATAGCCTACTAGTAGCTCAACCAATCAGAACGCAGCATTGATAATAGACCACTAGTGTGATGGACTAAAATACTATATTGTACTCTTTTTGCAGTCAATGTACAAAGTTAAAACTGATAATCAGTGATGTACACATTATCTTGAATTAAGTACTTAGAAGATTTCTCTGGCTAGCCTAGTCTATGGCTTGTCATTATTACGGGTCTTGGTTGGTTTCCTGTGGTAAGAGATCGCGGGCGCAGCTTCGTAATCTAGTTTCCAGACCCTTTGGCCGTGCTAACAACAACGCCATTTTCGCCTCCTAAGTATAACTCGTTCATGTCCTTCGGACATCCACGAGTTAAAAACGAAATACTCACTCACCAGAAGCAATACACATCGTAAAAAGATAAATAAACATATAAATAATAAGTTCGTCATAACCTACGTACTATCTCAAGATAGTACGTAGGTTATCTAATCTCTCTCTTTTTTCTAATTCAACTCATTTGTATACTTCGCTAGTCGGAGATGTCTGAAGCAAACGAACAACTTCTGCCTATTGTTACTGAAATCAAAAAGTTTCAAGCTTGTTAAAATCGCGCAAGCTGGGGAGGTTTGCTAGGCATGAAATAATTGGATAATCATACAAGGGCGAAATTGTTACAGGGTAATATCCGTGAAGAAAATAACTATAATGAAAATGCCCCGAAAATGGCAGTTGGATTTTATTCACATTTCACGGCCATTATATTCCAGCTGCTGAGTTCGGAAGGGAATAATTCGCTGCCCTGTGAATCATGCTAATTTGAGGAGATAACCATCCCAAGATCTAAATCTTACTCAAAACAATACATTTCCCTACACACTTGATGGGAGACTTTGGTGCTGTATATGTTCGGGTCATAAAGAAGCTATCGGAAGACCTAACCCTATAGGATTGATGCACCTCAGTGAAAACAATGGAAACACAAGAATAGAACTAGAATACAATAGAACAATGAGGTGCATCAAGTCAATAGCGTTAGATCTTACGAGCAGCATAACTAAAATGTTCCTCATCACTCATTTGATGTTTCCTGAAATTCTCCTTCTTGTTTTCTTGGCAATGCCTTGATACTGTTGGGAGAAGTTCAAGGTTGATCGCTTCAGGGCATGAAAGGGTTAAAATAAGCCTTTGTTTTATTATCACTAAGTCAAAGAGACAGATGTGAATGCTTATTGTATACATTAAAGCATAGGAAACACGCTGTTGGAAGAATATTAGAAAAACCGCCCTTTATTTGCTATTCTGTCAATCAAAGACCGCGGAGGCAATCGACATTGTTCAAGTTGGTAGCCAATTTTAATTTGCACCGTCGGGTTCATAATTCATAGTTACAAGATTTCTACAAACTAGTTACTATATTGTGCCGTCTTAGATCATCGACCTTAGACTCAATCACAGACTTGACCAAGACAGACGTTCTAGATTTGCATCAGGTCGCGCAGTACTGGCAAAATTATTCAAACTCTATTGAAAAAGCGGAGATGTATTTTGATTACTGTAAGAACTCCTCGATTATGCTACCAAAAACCTGGATGCGTGGTAATGTATTTACAGCAACAACTTGTACATTGGGCGTTTCAACCATTACAGCAGTGATTCTAAACTTTCTAGTCGTGTACGCATACAACAAAACCCCGTCTCTTCACAACCCATCTCGAAGTCTTCTTTCCTACCTGGCTCTCGTCAACTTCCTGATGGGTGTTTGTATCCCGGCGCACATAATATGTGACGCAAACGCATTGAACCTCCTCAAGACTAAGATGTACTGCGCGTCTTGCCCGGCAGTAAGTGCGATACTCTTCTGTCTTTCAGCACTAAGCGTGTTAATACTCGCTCTTATGAGTCTTGATAGATTCCTCGCTATCAAGCTTAAGTCATCTTACGGAACTACAGTCACCTACAGAAGAATACGCCTGTCGTTTTCTGCAGGAGCATTCTACATCGCGTGCACGATGTCGGGGTTGATTCTCACGCCTGAAGAGTTCTATCTCATATGGATTATGCTCATGTTTATGTTTGTACTAGCGGTTTTCATCTTCACAGCACTCTCTTTTTATTACCTTAAAACGATTACATCCCAGACAAAGATATTCTGCCTATGCCCGTGTCCAGGGCAACAGTTATCTAAGGAATCGCATGTTTTTAGCGTCTCGAAGTTCAAAAGATCGCTGAATACGCTTCTTATGACATTCGCATTGAGCGCCCTGTGTTATATACCGGGGTTTCTATCGGTTATTCATATTGTTGATCTCGATATTGGAGTGCATATCATGCTGATTACTGCCGCCCTCAATCCGATACTGTATCTCTGGCGTATGAGGGACCTCCGACAAGTGGTCAAAGAGATACTTACGGGAGCAATATAAGTGGAGTGCGATTCACCGATCTGTAACGTCAAGCTTGTCGACCTCTTACTATCGGTATATTATCAATTCTGCATTCTGATTGGTTGAGCAACCAGTAGGTTATAAGGTGTAACCTACTAGTGTCGAAAAGGGACCTCTGCAATTGGAGCCTTTGGCCCTGTCGAGGTTTCCCTGCCATTGCGGCAAAGTTTATAAACATTCAAGATTAAATCAACTGACAAACTCATTTTCTCGTGTTGGAACAAGAGCGTCAGAGTGCTACCCAAGCACATGTTTCAAAAGAAAATAGATAGTTTATTATTCCAAATTCTTGAAGAACACGACACCGATTTCCATCTCCATCCTCTCTGTTATTTGCTAGAAAACAAAATTACCCAAATAGACTCTTTGTCCAACTTTTTTATGCTTATTTCACTTTTCGTCTTATTTCCAATATAATTTATTTGTAAAAATACTTGAAAAACGTGTATTTTTTAGTCCACTACCCACTCTCATTACTTGACTAGCTTCTGCTATTTGCAGGCAGGCTGGCTTTGTAAATAATAATTTGAAAATATGAATAAAAGTTGAAGTTGAAGTCGATAAAGAAAAAGAAAGAAAAGTGTAGAGTTGAAGACTTGAAAATATTCTCGAGCTCTCTCAAACATTCTGAATCTAGACCCTGCTTATACAAATGAGTTCAGACTGTAAACAAAGGATGGGCAAAGGATCCTCCTGTTGTGTCAAACTACGCCTCCCATCACAGCCTTTTCAAGATTACTTGCAAAACGCAAAGAATTATATAACATTTTTTCGGTTATTTTAGACTGCAACCTGAAATGTTCAATTTCCGATTATTAGAACAATAGTCTACTACCTCACAGGGCTTTACATAGAGTCATCATTAACGACCTGTTAAAACAGATGGTTGTTTGGACTGCTCGGGAAAATTGGCAAACCTTGAATGAAGAATTTGGGGTGTTTCGTGGTAATTGCCTGTGATTTATTCACATTCGCTTTCAGCTTTTTTCCAGCTGCTAGCTATTTATGATAATAATTCGCTGGTTTAGAAGGTGAGGCTCGCAGAGTGTTAGAAGAAAAAAGTAACATTTGAATACATCCACTCGGCATCAGTTGAAAGCGATGGCTACATGACAGCACCTGTGAAGATTCGAATCATTTTCCACGGCAAGAACCTTTTTAAAACGCGTTTTTCTTTTCTCTTTAATTTTTGTGTGTGTTTGTGTTTCTAAGTCTTTAGTTATAACAGTTTATTTTATCGATAAAAATGGAAATACAACATAAACTCAGACCCACAAAAAGCAAATGATAATCTAGGCTGTAGTGAGCAAAGTTCGTTGCTACCTGAGACTACGTTCTTCAAATTCGTTTAGCAATCAGGAACACTCAGCCAGATTTCAACAAAGTAAATAACATCAAAGGAAATCGCCATCATCTCACCCGGTAACAAACATCGGACCCTCGCAGAATGTTAGAAGAAAAAAGAAGCATTTGAATACATCCACTCGGCATCAATTGAAAGTGATGACTAAAAGACGGACCTGTGAAGATTTGAATCATTTTCCACGGCAACAACCATGATTTTTGAGTGTGTTTATGTGTATCTAATTCCTTAGTTATAACAACACAAACTCAGACCCGCAAAAAGCAAATGATAATCTAGGCCGTAGTGAGCAAAGTTCGTTGCTACCTGAGACTGAGTTCCTCAAATTCTTTTAGCAATCAGGAACACTCAGCCAGATTCCAACAAAGTAAATCAAAGCAGAAATCGCCGCCATCTCATCCGACGGAACAAAAACATCGCACCGTCTGGAAGTACACAAAGAGGCCAACGCTTTCACCAAACGCTCAAGCAAGCTTGATTCACCTGGATTGCTGTAACCAAGGATGTATTTTGACGCCTGCGACAACTCTTCGACTAAACTCCCCGATAGCAGGCTTGGCGGTGGTGTCTTCATAGCCACGGCTTGTATATTAAGTACTTCAGCCATTACCGCGTTACTTTTGAATTCCTTATTGTTCTATGCACACCGTAAAACCCCATCTTTGCGAGCACCCTCTCGATGTCTTCTTTCGTACCTAGCACTAGTGAACTTCATCGTCGGTGTCTACACCCCACTGCACATTTTCTGTGATGCAAATGCCCTCAAGATCCTTCAAACTTCCATCTATTGTCCATTTTGCACGGTTCTAGCCATCGTTGGTTACTCCCTCGGCGCGATGACCGTGCTTATTCTGTCTCTCATGAGCCTCGACAGATTTCTGGCCATAAAATTGAAATCCTCTTATGGAACCAAAGTGACTTTACGGCGCCTCAATCTTGCACTTTTTGCGGGAACACTCTACATTAGCGCGGCAATGACCGGGCTTGCGCTTACAGCAAGAGTGTTCTCCCTCGTCTGGATCATGGCGATGTATATGTTTGTAATTGCTGTGGTTGTATTTACAGCGCTTTCTTTTTATTACCTCAAAAAGGTAACAACACAGACAAATACAAGTCAGTGTACAAGTCAGTGTACAAGTCATTGTAGAAGTCAGTGTACAAGTCAGAGTACAAGTAAGTGTACAAGTCAGTGTACAAGTCAGTGTACACGTCAGTATGCAAGTCAGTGTACAAGTCAGTGTACAAGTCATTGTAGAAGTCAGTGTACAAGTCAGATAACAAGTAAGAGTACAAGTCAGAGTACAGGTCAGTGTACAAGTCAGAGTACAAGTCAGTGTAGAAGTCAGTGTACAAGTGAGAGAACACGTCAGAGAACAAGTCAGAGTACAATGAAATTACCATCCACGAGTATACAAGCTTTCAACGTCTCCAAGTTTAGACGATCTCTGAATACTCTTCTCATTATATTGGCATCCACGGCTCTGTTCTATATTCCGGGATTGTTGTCCTTTGCTTCTGTTATAAACAACGACATTTTCGGTCATATTGTGCTGATTAATTCCGCTTGTAGCCCTTTACTGTATCTCTGGCGAATGAGAGACCTTCGTCGAACCGCCATAAATAGACTTAAAGGAGTTCGTTCAAGCAGGGAACTCTTCTCTGGTTCAAGACAATTGCGAGATTTGGAGGGCTCAAGCCGACGCTCTAATACACAATGATTTGGCAAATACTGCTTTGAAGTGCAATCACAAGTACAAGTTATGTGATATTTATTTAAATCAAATGATGTTCAGGAGACGTACGTATAACCTATAACACGTCAAAATTGTAAGCACTGGTATATTCGTAAGCGCATGATCCTTAATAATAACAATAATATATGGTTTATTGATGCCTTTTGCAGTGAAATTACTGAATTATAGGTATAGTTATATAATGCGCACTATTTAAGCTAAGTCTATAAACATAACAAATTTGCACATTTTACATTTTGCAAACAGACAAATTGACAAATTGTCCTTAGGGTTAGGAAGGATATGTATACATTTTACATTTTGCAAACAGACAAATTGACAAATTGTCCTTAGGGTTAGGAAGGATATGTATATATTTCTCATGAAACCCATTAATCGAGCACCCACAAAAGAATGCGGGAAGGTGAGAATAAGACAATAACTCGATTCGCCGAGTCATCCAGAACTTTTTTCGGACCAATAAGACTTTTGCAAGTATTAGTATTTATGGAGACATTAATAACAACAATCACAAAAGTAAATGCTTACTGCAACAAATAACAATAACAACAAATAATCATAATTTCGTTTCAAAAATCGGAAATTAGAACAATTGATTTTCGAAAACCGACTAGATTCGATGCACATGACTCGGATTGAGATAATAGTCATATTAGAAGATTGATGATGATCGTTAATAGACCAAATCGGCTAACGGTGTTTACATCTTGTTGCCACCCAATTCAGATCATGTGATGATTCCTTTGGGTGGAAACTTTAATTAGTTCTGCAAATACACTCGTGCACTCGGTCGAGTAACGACCCGAAGGAATCAACACATGATCTGAATTGGGTGGCAACAAGATGTAAACACAGTTGGCCGATTTGGTCTATCTAAGGCGATTAAGCCATAAGTCGAATTAAAATCGAGTCGAAAAGTGCTATGAGTCGACATCTTTTGAAAATAATGTAATCGACGCAATCTTAATTCGACGTATGCCCTAGGCCTAAGATTCAGTGACAATCATCAATGGACAATGGAGATCGCGTTGTTAAAGCACCTACCTCTTTTTTTCCGAAGTCCCCGCCTGGGTTCATAGTCGATACAACACGGAATCTCTCATGCGCAACCACCATGTCCACATCTTGCCCCTCTCTCCCCTCCCCTGTGCCTTTTTCTGCCAGCACCAGGGTCCTCTCCGGCTCAAGCACGCTGTTAAGTCTCTCGAGAACCGAGTCATCTGCGAGAGAGATTTCATCGACAAGAAACATAGCACCTTCCTTCATGGCCTGTACTAATGGACCATCACACCATTCAAAAAACTTCTGCAGTTTGCCATCCTGTAAACAGAGACAAAGTGATTATAGAACCGTTTCCATGTGACCGTGGTAAACTAAACACAAAGTATGAATGAGTAAATGCAAACGTCAGTGCGAATTACTCACGACAGTCATCTAAAATCCGCTCTATAATCATCGGAAAACTAGAGCAGATATCGTCTGAATTTGAAAAATGTACGGTGCGTTCCGAGCCATGTGCGTACCATAACGGTATTGTACCGTGTCGTATCTAAGCATTTTGATTGGTTGATCAGTCATTTCGCGTGATGTGATTGGCTGGATGTTCATGAGAAGGCAAAGTTCCTTTCCGTGACGTATCTAAGCATTTTGATGGGTTGAACAGTCATTTCGCGCGATGTGATTGGCTGGATGTTCATGAGAAGGAAACGTTCCGTTCCGTACCGTATCTAAGAATTTTGATTGGTCGATCAATCATTTCGCGTGATGTGATTGGCTGGATGTTCATGAGAAGGTAACGTTCTGTTTCGTACCGTATCTAAGCATTTTGATTGGTTGATCAGTCTTTTCGCGTGATGTGATTGGCTGGATGTTCACGAGAAGGCGAGGTCACATACCGCGCCGTGACCGTATCGTTAATCAACAATTTGAACCAAACGGAAACAAATGCTGCCTGCCCTGGTCAGCATTTGTATAGGGAAATACTTGTCAAAATCCACTGTCGTGTTAGGTACAACAATCCTCTTGTTCTTCCCCAATCGTCTACCTTGCAGTATTTCTGTATGGCCGCTTTGGAAGATTTCAATAAATCCTTCAATGCAATTCCGCGACGCCAAAGCTGTTTTTCGCGATTCTTTAAAGAGCTTGTGTCAGCCACTCCTTTGTTATTGTTTCCATTCGGTATTAGAAGGCGAATTACGTGTAGAAATGTTGAAATAACCATCTAGAAACATTTACCAAATTGAACCGAAAATATCGCACTACATTCCCTAAATCAGCCGATGGAAATGGATGCTTTTTCAAACTCAGTATGTTGTTTGGCTGTCAAAATGGCGGCTGACACAGGCTCTTTAAAAGATCCTTCGCCGCCATTTACGATATCAGAGACTCGACAACAAGTGTTCAGGTTAGAACATTTTACTGTAAAAGGGCAATAACTATGCTAATAGTAGAATTTAGAACTTTGCACTAAGTCAGAGTTTCTGATGGTTATGAATCATGTTAATAGACCTCCTCGGCTTGGGCGTAATGTTTTCCCATTTCAGATCACGTGGCATTCCCATGAGTATTTTTTCTTTGTTTTTCTGCTATGCACCGTAGGATATATGAATATGTAAGAAACCCAAACAAAGAGAGAATACTCATGGGAATGCCAAGTGATCTGAAATGGGCAAAACATTACGCCCAAGCCGAGGAGGTCTTAAAAAGGAACGCATTATGGACAGGGTCAGACGGATCAGACGGGTCCTTTAAGTTTGCGGCTTTTTTTTCTACCTGCGCCTCTTGTGTCCGGTGTCTGATTGGTCGCAACCCTCCAAGGAAGTCCGACGACTCAGAATGCATGTGACAGTTGACTGAGTAGAGCTTGTGTTGCTTCAGGGCTGCAAACAGTTGACATATAGTGGTCTTGCCGCACCTAGAAACAACAGGATATCAAATTGGTCTACAAATACCAAATTGGACAGAAATGCACGGGGAAACGTTCGCTAGACGATTAAAATGTTACATGCACAAATATATAATAGCAAACAGTTGACATATGGTGGTCTTGCCGCACCTAGAAACAACAGGATATCATCTTGGTTTACAAATACCAAATTTAGTTAGACAGAAATGCGCAATACACGGGGAAACGTGCGCTAGATGATTAAAATGTTACATGCACAACTATATAATAGCAAACAGTTGACATATAGTGGTCTTGCCGCACCTAGAAACAACGGAATATCATTTTGGTTTACAAACACCAAATTGGACAGAAATGCGCAATGCACGGGGAAACGTGCGCTAGATGATTCAAATATTACAATGCACAAATATATAATAGCAAACAGCTGACAAATAGTGATCTTGCGAGAAGCGATCAAACGGTGATGAGAGTTGGTGAGAGTCAGCCGAAAGCCGCGCAAGCAATCTTGTGTGAGCACTAGTGCCGAACTCCTTTCCGCAGAGGAAAACCTGCAGTTCTTTGGAACCAAATGAGCCTGCAGTTCTTTTGGCGGCAGCTGCTGACTGAAAAACTCTCATCCGCGCGATCAAACGATAAACAACTCTCATGAAAAATTTGAACATGTTTCAAGTGCACGAGAGCAGATGAGAGTGAATGAGAGTCGATAAAAGTTCGCGATCAAACGGGAAAACTCTCATTCAGCTCTCACTAGCTCTGATCGCGCCTTATGAACAGAGAGTACCCACTGACCCTGTTTCACCAACTAATAACACGGGTTCTCCAAACTGCAATGCTCTTCCCACAAGCACAGCAAGCCGCCTCATGTTATGTGTCCAAACAACATGTCCGAAACCGGGCACTTCTTCTCTGGTCGCCTGGTCCAGGATATTCCTGGCTGATAATGGTATCTTGCCAGACAGGGTGGTGTCACCAAACAAGTCATTGATGTTGATGGTCCGTTTGAAATTCTTTTCTAAGACTTCCTTGATGATGTCACGTTCTTCTGGGTAGCGGCATCTCCCAGAGAGCAGCATATAACCTTGGACAAAACAAGGTATTAGAATAAGTGATACCTTAGCCTGAATTTCATCCGCTACGGTAGAGTTCGTTCGTACTTCCTATCTTCGCGTCTGATCAACGTTACGCTTATCACGGCCTAAGCAAGTTTAGTCGGGTACCCTGTGGAGAGTAGCGTGATTCTCATACGCTACGGTAGAGTACGCTGGCACTCCCTACCTTCACGTCTGATCAACCTTACGCTTATCATGGCCTAAGCAAGGTTAGTCGGGTACCCTGTGGTGAGTAGCTTGATTCTCATCCGCTACGGTAGAGTTCGTTGTCACTTCCTACCTTTGCGTTTGATCAACGTCACGCTTATCATGGCCTAAGCAAGGTTAGTCGGGTACCCTGTGGAGAGTAGCTTGATTCTCATCCGCTACGGTAGAGTTCGTTGTCACTTCCTACCTTCGCGTCTGATCAACGTCACGGGATGAAACGTTGTGGTTGAGAATCACGTGGGGAATATGGAACAATCACAACAACGCTTTAGTTTTTCTCCAACTACTCTGGGACAATTTGCCGATTCAACTTGCTAAAGGAATTCTTCTGTCATTCACTCAGATTCACTGTATATTTTCGTGTAGTCAAAGTGAAATTTTCCGCGATTTGAACAGATAAAAGACCAGATTCCTCAGCAAGTGGGCCTTGATTCCTAGACGTTGATCAGACACTGAGGTAGAAAGTGCCCAAGAACTCTTACTACCGTAACGGCTCAGAATCACGCTCGTAACACCTGGAATTGACCAATGTGGCTATACATCCCAAGATCATTGAGACGAAGAAAAAGGTGACTATTTGCTGTTAGTATAATTACTCAAGTGATTATAAGAATTTTCACGCGCTGATTGGTCGAGAGGTTCGTTTTCTCTCGCTATAATCACCTACAGGTGATTATAACATTGAAAGGATTAGGCGTGCGCGCGCGAGTTTTGTTATGTCCAACAAAAACAAGCTTTTCTGTCTGAAAACCTTATGAAAAAATTGAGCAATTATACTAACACAATTATTTCTCTCAGGCTCCGTGATTATCGGCGAATCAAACGGCCAAGCAAGTTGCTTGAACAGTTCTACTTGAGCGTTCAAACGTAGCCCCACCCACTCCTCCCCTAACTTTACCATCTTCAGCCAGGTGTTGCTCCCAATCGTGGAATCCTCCATTCACATCCGGGTTCTTACTGTACCGCTCTGCCCATCGGAACAAATCTCTTAACGTGATGAACCCTTGTTTCCCCGCGAACACACTCGTGCTTCGTCTTCGTTTCTATAAAAGGTAGAGGGCAGTAGTATGGTATGGTGTTATTGGAGCTAGCCTCTAATTCTGGGATAACATTTCATTAGGGAATTCAAAAAATATCTGTACCTCCAAAACTTGTTACCCCCCCCCCCCCCTTCCGACTTTTTGTTCCGTTGGCCCTTCTTGTCTCACTCTCATGAAATTATCTTTTGTCTTTGAGCTTGAGTGAATATAAAAGAAAATAATTATTTCATGCGAAGAGACATCAAGAGCCATTTTGTAAAACGGTGTATATAGAATAGACCTCCTCGGCTTGGGCGTAATGTTTGGCCCATTTCAGATCACGTGGCATTCCCATGAGTATTCTCTCTTTGTTTGGAATGCTTCCATATTAATATATCCTTCGATGCGTAGCAGGAAAAGAAAGAATACTCATGGAATGCCACGCGATCTGAAATGGGAAAACATTACGCCCAAGCCGAGGAGGTCTATTCCTATTGGGCTACTAGACACCCCACCCCACTTCCACCTAATAGGGGCTTTCCTTTGATATAGTACCTAGTTATTTTTAGATTGATATTTAGTATTGTTTCTATGCCGCTGCGGTCACGTATATTAGAACAGCAATCGCAGAGAACAACATACTTAATTAAAGAAAACAGTACTTGCACATGGATATCGGCGTCTGGCGTCTGAAAAGCTACTGATAAACCAATATTGATTGGCTTGAAAATCAAAAGTTTTACTGTTAGCGGTAAAACCATTCTAAAAATAACTATACCTTATCAATAGGGCAATACCGGAAAGGAACGCCCCTATTTATGGGCCCCTGGTAATATCTAACCTGCAATTCCAGCAACACTGCCACCAGTTTCTTGGCGTAAGACATCGGTAAACTGCCGCGTTCGTGGAGGATAATCTCAAGTTCTTTACTGGGCAACTCGCTAAAGTGAAGCTCAACAAAACGATTACGGAATGCACGAGACAGCACCTAGCAAATTGGACATTAAAATATGTTACAATACAGTAGAGCGATTTCACATGACTGTAGGAAGACATCTAGCGAATCATGAACTACAGAATTTAAAAATTGCTACCACGTCGGCCAATCACAAGCCAATTAAAACCATTATTACTCCTTCATCACGTGACTGGTTCCTTTGTAAGCCAAGTAAAACACTATCACGCGGTGAGCAATTGATCTCGAGATACACAGCTGCAATTAATTCGAAATATAATAGCCCATTTCGCGGTTAAAAACGCGGCACTGTGGGAAGCCTGTATTTAACACCAAAGAGAGGCTCAAGCAGGCAGTGTTTTTTCAAGCGCGAGTGTTGTTCAAGTGGCGGGAAGAAAAGTTGAGAAATACATTTTCGCCACTTCTGGCAGGTAGATCGAAATGACTTGCTACAGTATTTTGGCAAAGGGAAGTGCCCACAGAGAACATTGCCCGCCTGAGCCTCTCTTTGGTGTATACAGGGATTTTAACCGCGAAATGGGCTATTGGTTGATAGCAATGAGAATGCAGAAAGTAAACCCAAATACAAATAATTTGGACACTGAAACCTGCACTGATAACTTTTCGCGAACTATTTCAAATGAGATAACAAGTCTACCTTTTTTGACGATTATTTTGCATGGCTTTACCTTCCGTCCGCCGTACTGCCCCGGTGGGTTCTGGGTGGCAAACAGCATAAACATGGGATGGGCCTTGACGGTCTCCTGGGTCTCAGGAATGAACAACTCTCTATTGTCATCCAAGAGCTGCAAACATAAAATGTCTTCTGAGAAATGATATTACTCTTAAACAGCCTGTGTCAGCCGCCATTTTGACAGCAACATACAAAGTCGGAGAAAGCATCCATTTCCATCGACTGATTTAGAGAATATAGAGCAATTGTCTCGATTGAATTTGGTAAATCAAATCTGAAACTTTTTTTTTAGATGTTTATTTAGAGATTTCTACACGTAATTCGTCTTCTAATATTGATAGCAAACAACAACAAAGGAGTGGCTGACATGGTCTCTTTAAGGGTGTGCTTAAATCTATATATTATTTTGTGCTTACGTCTATGCTTACAAAAATTCCCCAAATACAAAACACTGTTCTTATCACGAGTCTTTTGCTACCCGTGGTTCTTGCTACCCGTGGTTTTTGCTACCCGTGGTTTTTGCTAACTTCCAAATGGTGAGGAATACACTGTCCTTGGTCAGTCGTAATCGATGCAATCATTAATAATTCATCAAGATCAAATCATAAGCGTGAAAGAGGAATTGAGATACGCGATCTCAATTTGCTTAGATTTTTGAGATTTTATTCGTTTCAGAAGCTCAAACAAGCATTCGAAAGGGTTTTCCATCAGCATTTCCAAACAGCTCGAAGTCTGTTACAGCCAAAGACGCTCAAGCGTCCCCCCCCCCCCTAGAGCGGAATAATGAGTTGATTCTTGCAATATTGGATCCATTATTCGATTCAATAATACTTTAGGCTTGGGAAAACGTCTTTCGAATTGAACTGGGTTTTCGCTTTTTGATTGGACGATAGACGACAGAGGCGCTTCCATATATTGAAAAATCCACAGGGAGCCTTTTGTTTGCGAGTTTTGTTACCAATATGGCGGGCCTGGTAGACTTTACGAGCCTGGTAAATCGCTCCCTCGTTCATTTAGAGAAGAAATTGTTGATCAATATTATCAGGGATATCACAAGAAGCATAAAGCCAGTGACTTAAGAGTATCGGTGCGTGGTTTCAGGAAGATAATCTAGACGAAATCTGAGTTAAAATTGGAAGACGTTTTCCCAAGCCGAATGCTTGAGCGTCTTTGGCTGTAAAAAACGTATCGACTTTGCCTCTTGTCTTCAACCCACATTTCATTGTTTAGAAAACCTGATGAAACACTCTATCTCGTGTTTGATATATTACTTCAATACAAGAGGAGCATAGTGTACGTACTCGATTTAATGCCTCTAGGACATCAGTTGGGGCGAGATTCAACTCGTCAAGGATGATCCAATAGCCTTTCCTCATGGCGTCAACCAGAACCCCTGTAGAAACAAAACCATTGGTGAACCCAAGGAACGAGCAGTGCGATTTAGAAAGCATACACCAAACATAGTCCAAGATTTTACATGACTGGGAAAATACGGAGCAACACACAGGGTCTCTGCTTAAAAGGAAAAAGTGGTGTCTTTGCTCCAAACGTCCGCAAATGGTTAGACCTTCGCGTCTACTCGAGTAATTTTGACACAAAGTGGTAAACAATTTTTACATAGAGTATTATAAAACCAATTTCCTTGTTTGTAGCATTTTTTGAAGTCGTGATAAAATGAAGAATTGGAGATAACACCGAGAAGAAATTTCAGAGTTGTGAAGGAATGGTGTTGGCTGTTGATGTTCATTTCATGGTGCTGTCAACCTTTATAAATTGTATGGATTTGGACAAATTTCAGGATTCATTTTCGATATTTGGTGTTGTAAGAAATGAATTGTTTAGATCAGATATCAAAAAAGTAAGACAGAAGTCTACACTATGATGTAAATAATTTTATTCCAATGTTTTTACGTCTTAAAACCGTAGGTCCTGCCTCTCGCATGCATTACACTTATCAGAACCAGAGCGACGTAAAAGAACCACTAGGACGCAGGAGTGACAATCCGACCACAGTGACAGTTTATTAATCCACCTATCTGTATCATGACATTAGCATATATCTACCCATACTGCCTTTCAGACTGGGCACGTAGGCTTGAGCGCACATAAGGTCGACAACCTTTTAAAAATAGCTGTATAAATACAGCACTTTATGTTTTTAGATTAAGGATTGTACGGTACCTTCTTTAAAGACCAGCCTTCCATCTTGATCGGATGTATAACAACCCAGGTACTCCTGGATGTCCGTATGCTCGTGATTGTTTATTCTCACACAGTGGTTCCCGGATGTACTGGCCAACCACGTGATCAGACTTGTTTTCCCCACGGAGGTCTCTCCTTGGAGAAGGACTGGGAATGACCTGGTGATGAAAGGGAAGTCTTAGACCCCATTCACACGAGACCGGTACAAAACCGGACCGGTACAATTCTGGTACGGTACTGCCTGTTCATACGGTACCCGTACAATTCTGGCACGTTTTGCAACAGTGTTCACACGGGACCGTGCACGCCTAGCCGGGCCAAAATCGGTCCGGTACCGCAGGTCCCGTGTGAACGCGCGGCGGTACCGTACCAGAATTGTACCGGTCCGGTTTTGTACCGGTCTAGTGTGAACGGGGTCTTAGTCAAGCGCTTTTTGAAAGTGCATCCTGAGAGCCGCAGGGCTCGACATTAACGTTTTTCGCTAGGTGCCATTGGCGACTAATTCAAAAATTTTAGTCGCCACAAAGCAAAATTTAGTCGCCACATAAACGTGGTTTTCAGCTGAACTCGGAAAGATGGGGTGTCATTTGGCGACTAAATTTGGTCGCCAAGTCCCCAAATTTAGTCGCCATTGGCGACCATATGGTCGCAGTGTCGGGCCCTGAGAGGAGACAAAGTGGACTAAAAGTTGTGCTTGAACAAACCAAAATTCCGCTTCCTTTTCTTTTTGGTTAACGAGGTATGTAAGATCAAAGTTTTATGCAAAATTGATGAAGTAATCAGAGGTAGAAAGTATGCATCCTTATATCAGCCAGTGGTCCTGGGTAATCCAAGGACTTTTGCATCAATAACATGCATCTGCCTGTATGAAAGGTGTTTTCCCGGCTTTGCCTCATTATTTCAACCCACTTTCCAATGTCCTGATGAAACACGCTCTCTAGGAACGCCGACGGATCATCGAGTGAACCCCTGAAAAATACCGCTTCTAACTCTGGAGCACATGTTAATCGAGACGTGTCTGTTAATCGAGACGTTTTTTCTTAGCCTGCTCGCAGGCGTTGGAGAGTACCTTTTAGGTCGGGAAACGCGAGTTTGCTTTCGCGTTTTGTCACAAAACCAAGATGGCGACCACACGAAAGCGAAACTCGGCCTAAAAACTACTCTCCAACTGCAAGCAGGCTAGTTTTTTCTATGCCCCACAAAGTTTACCTTCCACTGACAACTCTCGCCAAGTCTTTCAGGTTGTCCTTCACAGAAGGTGTCAGCACATAATGTTTAGGGGTAACTGGCTCATTGTCACCCACAGCGACCCAGAATCCCTCAAAGTTCACATAGTCTCTGGCGCCATCTCGTGGCTTTGGCAGGGGCTGGTTCAACAGGCTGGCTGCATTCACGTGACCGAGAATGTGGGTACGAATGAGATCCTGGACAACAGGGTGACAAGGTCTGTCCAACTGCGTCAAGAAGCTAAGACAGAATCCCTACAGTGAAGTATCAATGCATTAGATCACAGTGGCGAATCCAGGATTTTAAGAGGGGGGGTTCATTTTTGCTGATAAAGTGCAACGTATGAGGAAACATTCTTTTCATTTTCGTTTTCAGAACAAAAAAAAATCCTAGCGTTATCCTGAAATGGTTGTTACATCATGAATTTAATGTCGAGGTGACTATTCGCCGATATTTACGGAGCCTGAGGCGATTAATTGTTTTAGTATAATTACTCAAGCGACTTTTAAGAATTTTGACAAAAAAAAATCGGATTTAGGGGTATTTCTTTTAGTTTCTCGTAATAAAGTGCGCGCGCGATCCCCAATGCTTGGTGAATATAGCAAAATATTCCGAAAGTCTCGACCAATCAGCGTGCAGAATCGCTTGAGTATTTATACTAAAAAAAATTACGGCCCACTGATTGGTCGAGAGGTTTGTTTTTTCTTTCATTGAAAGGATTGGGAGTGGGCGCGCGAGTTTTGTTATGATCATGAAAATATCCAACAAAAACAAGTTTTTGTCTAAAAACCTTACGAATCACTTAAGTAATTACACTAATTCTTTTAGTAGAATTTCTCAAGTGACTCATAAGGTTTTTAGACAAAAACATCTTGTTTTGGGGGATTTTTTCACGATCATAACAAAACTCACGCGCGCACTCCAAATCCTTTCAATGTGATGATCACCGGCAGGTGATTGTAGCGAGAGAAAACGAGCCTTTCGATCAATCAGCGCGCGGAAATTCTTATAATAGACGTAACATTACCTCGTAAATCGATCTCAGAGCATTTCCATGTGGATTGGTTGATGCATAACAGAGGGCTCTACAAAGTGTTCTCAAACTGCAGAGGAAAATAAAACAGTTATATCAACACCTCGAATAGCCTGATGTAGTCATCCGCTACTGTAGAGTACGTTGTCACTTCCTACCTCCGCGTCTGATCAACGTCACGCTTACCATGGCCTAAGCAGGGTTAGTCGGGTACCCTGTGGAGAGTAGCCTGATTCTCATCCGCTACAGTAGAGTTCGTTGTCACTTCCTATCTCCGCGTCTGATCAAAGTCACGCTTATCATGGCCTAAGCAGGGTTAGTCGGGTACCCTGTGGAGAGTAGCCTGATTCTCATCCGCTACGGTAGAGTTCGTTGTCACTTCCTACCTTCGCGCCTGATCAACGTTACGCTTATCATGGCCTAAGCAAGGTTAGTCGGGTACCCTGTGGATAATAGCCTGATTCTCATCCGCTACAGTAGAGTTCGTTGACACTTCCTACCTCCGCGTCTGATCAACGTCACGCTTATCATGGCCTAAACAGAGTTAGTCGGGTACCCTGTGGAGAGTAGCCTGATTCTCATCCGCTACGGTAGAGTACGTTGTCACTTCCTACCTTCGCGTCTGATCAACACTACGCTTATCACGGCCTAAGCAAGGTTAGTCGGGTACCCTGTGGAGAGTAGCCTGATTCTCATCCGCTACGGTAGAGTACGTTGTCACTGCCTACCTTCGAGTCTGATCAACACTACGCTTATCACGGCCTAAGCAGGGTTAGTCGGGTACCCTGTGGAGAGTAGCCTGATTCTCATCCGCTACGGTAGAGTTCGTTGTCACTGCCTACCTTCGCGTCTGATCAACACTACGCTTATCACGGCCTAAGCAAGGTTAGTCGGGTACCCTGTGGAGAGTAGCCTGATTCCATCCGCTACGGCAGAGTTCGTTGTCACTTCCTACCTTCTACCGGATGGGAAGTTATGGATGAGATCACGTTTGGAATATGGAGATAGTGGAGAAATGCGTTCACTAATGGTTTATTCCTGGGAACATTTTTTATCAGTATCTTTTTCCTTGGAGGCATCTTGAGTCACATTTTCTTTGGAGAACCTCAGCATTATTTTTTGCCCAGCGAGCAAGGGGAATAGACAACGCTTTTAGAGAAAAAACGTCAACTTTTCTCTTAAAAATCTGAAAAATCATTTCTTCAACGAAAACATTTTCCGGGCATTTTCGAAGCAAATAGGAAACAGCAGAGAATTTCCACCGACAGAAAATGTATCTCCCTCAATTTTCCCAGCAGAACATTGCTTTCATTTTTACCGAACAACCTCCTTGTCCAAAATTTTCCCACCAAGGTAGGAAAAGGGCTGTGGAACACATATTTTACGGAGCAAATCCTTATTGTGCACCTGTACAGTTCCCGTACCTGTAGTGTGGTTTGTGGCCTGTCCCATCCATCAGTTTGTCGTTTGCTTCCTGTCTTATGTTCAAATAAAACCTGTAAAAGACAATTGTATTCATTTGCACCTAATAAGTATTAAATTATTATTATTATTATTAATTAGTTTGATGGTAAAAATAGTAGATTTTTGTCTGCACACAAACACACCGCCAGCCTATATATTTTTAGTCAAATCACACTAGTGGTCTATTGTCAATGTTGCGTTCTAATTGGTTGAGCTACTAGTAGGCTATAAGTTATAGCCTAGTAGCGAAAAGTGTCGGATTTGAAAGCCAGAAAATCGCAAATGACCAGACCAGAAAACTTTTTTGGCTATACAAATTGACCAACTATTGTGATTTGACTAAAACAATTATTCCTCTCGCCCTCATGGCCTCTAAGTCAATAGCCCATTCGGGCTTCGGCCTCAATGGCCTATTGACTCAGAGCCCATTCGGGCTCGAGGAATATTTGTTAAATAGCCTGAATTCCAGCCATCCCTTCGCTCTCGATAGTACCTCGCTTTGCGAGAGGAGACGTCTGAATTCACCACGAGATTTTCTTATCCATTACGTAATCACAGTCAAGTAAAAACCGTTATTTTGTACAACAGTTTTAAAGACAATGCACGCTTTTTTCAACAGTTGGCGCCTGGTTTGGAAGTTTTCGCGCGCTTTTTGCTTGGGGAGCGTGCGTTGTCATGACAACGTTCGCCTGCACGTCTTACTGTGAAACGCAACCAATCAGCTTCTACCGATTTGGGTCGATTTGGTTTTGCGATATCTGTCAGTTTTTAGGTGATCTGAAAAACATTGCACCCGAATCGCTGTTGAATTTGAATTTGTTCAAAACGAAATGAAATCACCATAACATCGTCGCCCGTTCACACCGCAGGAATCCCAAGTCAAATCGGAGCTGAATTCGCGCCGTGTGGACGGGGCATAATATAGCTAACGCACCAGTTACCTGACTATCCCATCTACGATGGCTGCCGAGAGGGACAAACCCTGAAGGTAGTCCACTACCAAGACCTTCAGGTCGCTAACATCGTCAAGCTCGTCAACAAATATCTCGGTGAACCTAACAGGAAGTCATTTAGATAAGTTTCAAAGGTGGCTTGGACAAAAACACTTATGGAGCAGGCGGCCATATTCATATATTGAACTCTGGGGCGTAGCCAGCACCCCAGGACCCCCCTTAGCGACGCCCCTTGTACTGTCAGCTTAGTCTAGACATGTTACCTAATAGAACAGTATTCACATGACTGTCGTGAGTAATTGGTAATCAAATTTCGAAGCGGAAGGCCAATAGACCTTTTTTCAAAATGGCCGCTGCAAATTCACATGTCTTAAAATTAAACTGACTGAAAATCAAATACTGTCACTAGAAAGAGCATCATCACATTAGGAATCCTTTAAATTTTCGTTATGCCAAATACCATGTCGGCCGAGAAAGCAGAGTCTGAAATTTGAAGCTTTTACAGTGATTTGTATGACTGGTGGTATGACGCATACCCCCAGTCATACAAACGTCTGTAAATTTTCACAATTTAAACTTTCGTTTTCTCGGAAGATATTGGATATAATGCAGCGAAATGTTGTAGTTTTACTAAAGTGATGCTGTGTGTTCTAGTGCAGGTGTTATTTTTTAACAAAAATCGATTTGAATTTTCGGCGGCCATTTTGGAAAAAGGTCTATTCATACGTTGAGCCACTTCAATGTAATAGGATATTCAATGTCATACATTCAGACTTTCATTCAGACGTCGGTCAAAATGTGCCGGTCCCAATGAGTAAAACTCCAAAAGACATGACGCTTTCCTTTGGTAGTAAAATGAATGTAGAATTTAAGCATTCAGTTCGGCGCAACACAGACATCATCAACAACAAAGAGGTGGTTTGCACGGGCTCTTTTAACATAAACACCATTGGGCCCTATACTACCCGATACTAAGGACCCGCTAGAAATTCAACATCGCAATGCAATGGCAGATTATGGCAGCCACGCTAACCTGTTCCTTATTCCTGGTGGCAGGTTCTTCTTGCCCACATCCGTAGCAGGGTTCATGCAAGCAAATACACGGAAATCCCCATGTCTCACGATGGGCTCGACGTCCCTGAAATATAACAGTCAAAATAAAGTTATAAAGATTTCCTCCGTCGAGATGGAAAGATCGAACTCCCAACAGCTACCTTACGGCTATCTTTCTTATCAATTTTAGTATACAATGTTCAAATGCCATTTGTGTAAGAGGGATGCAACTTCTAAGATACACTATCATGGATGTACGTTGTGGATACCGAAAGACCCTCTGTGGGTCACCCTTAGACTTGCTCGAAGTCGACCTCTCATAGGATACTGGAAGAGAGCGATGACGAAGGACTTTGTGAAAGTCTAGGTCACCCTGCATGGGTCTTATACTGTTCTCTGGGACATTTAAAATTGATTCTCATCTTATTTGAACGATCGATTCTTAATTATTCAAATTGGTCCTTGTACATCTAGCAAAGTACCATCCTTTCGCGGTGTCCCTCAACGTTCAGTCTTAGGTCCTATCTTATTTTATTGTATAGGAATCCATTAACGGATAAATTAAGCTTCAATGTATCTGCTGATTTAGCAAAGTACCATCCTTTCGCGGTGTCCCTCAAGGTTCAGTCTTAGGTCCTCTCTTATTTTATTGTATATGAATCCATTAAAGAGCCCTAGTCAGCCACTCCTTTGTTATTGTTTTCAGTCGATATGAAACAACGAATTACGTGTAGAAATCTTGAAATAGTCTTATAAAAACAAAGTTTTATTATTCATTTATCGAATTCAATCGAAAATATTGCACTACATCCCCTAAATCAGCCGATGGAAATGGATGCTTTCTCTGTCTCGGTATGTTGCTAGGATGACAAAATGGAGGCTGACAGAGGCTCTTTAACGGATTAATTAAGCTGGAATGTATCTGCTGATAACAGCAAATTAATTTTCGCGGATACGAAAAATAATATTATTATCATAATTCCCAGGTAGGGCAATCAAAAGCATGGATGAAAGTCATGAAAAACGGCACATAAAACAAATGAGCCGCATTACGCAAAAAAGAATCGACACCATGGTTTTACATTTGAAAATGAAACCTTATTCCAGACAGGGATGGGTGTATAGCTCCCTCGGTCGCCTAGATGCATCCCTAGATGTTTACCCTCGTTCCAGCAGGACCACCGATCCAGCAGCACTCTCGAGTAGGCCACTCAAACACTCCAGCGTCTCGGGAGTCGCCAAGTTAATCTCGTCAAGCAACAACCAGTCGCCGTTCTTCACCGCTTTCACTAACATCCCTTCAACAAAACGGAACGCCAGAGCACTCTCCGCGTGTTTGTACTGCTTTCTTAGCTGTTTCATCTGTTGTGAAAGCTTCTGCCATTTGGGGAGGATTTGTTTGTTAGTGACCTCATCGTCAGCTGAAATGATAATTAAACAAACAATAATTAATGATAATTAAAGAGCCCGTGTCAGCCACTCTTTGATATTGTTTTCGTTCGATATTAGAAGACGAATTACGCGTAGAAATCTCTAAATCAACATCTAAAAACAAAGTTTCAGATTTAATTTACGAAATTCAATCGAGAAAATTGCTCCATATTCTCTAAATCAGCCGATGGAAATGGATGCTTTCTCCGACTTGGTATGTTGCTATGCTGTCAAAATGGCGGCTGACACAGGCTCCTTTAATCCACCACACGTGCGTCCGTACACAAGACCCCTTCCGTACACCCCTGTCCGTACACAAGAACATTTGCGCGGAAAGAGGCAACAAACAACAACAACAATGACGTTGACAGAAAGGGACTAAGGGCCTGTTCACATGGGGCGAGATATCACGGGGGTAGGGATATCTACGTCCCCTGAGTTGTCTCGGGCCGGGACAAGTTTCTATACACCTTTCTCCAAAATGGCTGACTGGCCCTTGGTGCCTCGTTCTCGTGAAATTATTATTTTGTTTTATATTCACTCAAGCTCAAAGACAAAAGATAATTTCATGAGAGTGAGGCAACAAAGGCCAATGGAAGAAAAAGTCGCCATTTTGGAATAAGGTGTTGACATCAAACCGTTCACATGCGACCGAGACAACTCGGGGCCACGAGATATCTTGTTCTAGAAGACAGGGATTTCCCTATGGGTAAAGTTGTCTCGGTCACCATCAGCTCCATGTGAACGGTCTACCCCGAGATATGTCGGGGAGTAGGGACAACTTTCTTGATTGTGCGTTCTAGTCACAACACCGAGATACATCTCGGCGCACATTTTTCTCCTCTTTCGTCCCTACCCCCTCGTGTGAACAGGCCCTAAACAGACGTTATAAGGGGTCCTGTGTACGGACGCACGTGTGGTGGATTAAAGGAGCCTGTGTCAGCCACCATTTTGACAGCATAGCAACATACCAAGTCGGAGAAAGCATCCATTTCCATCGGCTGATTTAGAGAATAAAGATCAATTTTCTCGATTGAATTTGGTACATCAAATCTGAAACTTTGTTTTTAGATGTTGATTTAGAGATTTTTACATGGAATTCGTCTTCTAATATCGAACGAAAACAATAAGCTTTTACTTTCAAACGTCGATCCTTTGCCGCGTCGAAGTGTTTGCGTGGGACACGAAACATGTGTTCGGTACACATACCTGCATGTGCTCACAGGGACTCTAAATGGCCTTGCAATGGAGCCCCTACACTAAGATGTGCTCGGCACACATACCTGCTCTTGTTCGTCTTGAGACCCGCTCCAAGGCAGAAGAAACAGGGACTAGAAATGGGCTTGGAATGGAGCCCCTACAATAAAATGTGCTCGGCACACATACCTGCTCTTGTTCGTCTTGAGACCCGCTCCAGGGCAGCTTTTAGTGGGGGGCAAGAAACAGGGACTAGAAATGGGCTTGGAATGGAGCCCCTACAATAAGATGTACTCGGCACACATACCTGCTCTTGTTTGTCTTGAGACCCGCTTCAGGGCAGCTTTTAGTGGGGGGCAAGAAACAGGGACTAGAAATGGGCTTGGAATGGAGCCCCTACAATAAGATGTACTCGGCACACATACCTGTTCCTGTTTGTCTTGAGACCCGCTCCAGGGCAGCTTTTAGTGGGGGCAAGAATGGGCTTGCAATGGAGCCCCTAAATTATAACCTGCAAGATACACGTACCTGCTTTTGTTCGTCTTGAGACCCGCTCCAAGGCCGCTTTTAGTGAATGCGTCATCAATTTGAACAAGATTTCCCAAGAGCCTTCCAAATAACACCTCTGGACATGACTCAGAAATCGGACATTCTGCTTCCTGGAAACGTGCTACAAAACAGGATCTCAAACTCGTCCTTCACTGGTTTAACCAGTTGCTTCATTTCTACTGGTTTGAATCCCCCCAGCAAATCCGCGCTGTCACTTTGTTGACTCATGTTGATGACTTTCAACTTGTATCCACATTGGTATGCAAGGTTTTGTACCGACGATGTTTTCCCTGTACCGGTCTCCCAACCAGTAAAACCGGTTCCTGCTGACTAATGCAAGCTGCTACTCTTTCTAGTAGCACAAGAGAATGCCTTGTGTGTGCAAACGTTGGGGCTTGAAGATTATCAAAAAGGAAATTCTGACATCTGTTCAGTGTTACTCTGCCGACAGTTAGTGAGAGAGGGGACGTATGGACTTTGGGTTTATAATTCCTACAAAAGAATTCTATTTTGTCTTTCGTCATGCCTAGTTTAGCCCCAAGAGCCATGGCCTGTTGTACCCGTAGTTCAGGCTTTGATAACGTAGCACAAAAGCAGTCCAGAGCTTCAAGGAATACATCTCTGGCATCTGATAGTAGTGGTGCATGGCGGATAGCTACGGAAACTCTCTGAGACCATTTCATGAGATCTCTTGTTGTACTGAGTCGTTTGTCGTGCGCTAGTGATGAATATGAGGTATCAGAGTTTGTGATGAGGTTCACATCGCTGGATACCATACAGTATACATCAATTAGTTTGGCTGCAATGGGTTCCAGGTCTGGGTATTTCTTACTCAAAACCTAAGGAATGAAAGGGATAGTTAGTTAACATTAGATGTCGACAGAAACATATAAGTTTGAAACGTGTGACAAACATACATTGCTTTAGTGCCAAGCTGCGGAGTATTCGCAGAATAAACAATTGAACAGATTTTGAAAATGTTCTTGCAAGACTTCAAGATGTTAAATGTTGGTATACTAGTAGTATCTATTTAGATAGTGGAGTGCTCGAGCGAAGGCAGAGCTACTTTCTGTAGAAAGTGTTTTTTTTTATCCTTGTGTATAAAAACAGTGCATCTGAATATATTGTAAACATTGCAAGAAATTTACATGTAAGGAGTGGGTGGTAACACACGAAACAAGTTTGTTTTAAACTTATGATCATTCCAACACTATAGAACAGTTTTTTTATTGGATTCACCAGTGAATCTTTAACTTGGAAATAAATGTATAAATATATTTATTTTTAATATTATTGATCAGTGTTATGATAAAGTCTTATCTGAAGGTAGCGATAACAGTTATGTTTCTCGGTGGAGTTCCAACAAACAGTTCAGAAATTAGTCCTCTTGTTACAACTAAACAAAGTACTCATTATCATGGAATTTTCAATTGCAGTAGCTTAGTTTCTTGTTTTGGTTCAATATTCTAGCTGTGCAGCCATTTTCTTGATTCAGTTTGGAATCCAGTTAAAATATTAATCAAAGCATTTCCATGCATTTTCAATCATTCTTGTTCTTGAGATACGTAATTATTCCCATAATAACAGGCACTTGATGTCTATGCTTGGTATCTTTGACACTCTGTAAAAGTTTCCATATCATCTGTTGATCATTGTCTTGATTCAAATAATTTTATCATCATTGTTCAGAAAAATTAATAACTTGGTCCCTTGCTCAATAATTTCACAACTCCTTGTACATATCCATTTTTTAAACGATTGGATAGCAATTGGTGATATTCAATTTTTGGTTCCTGTGACTGTTTTTTTCTGACATGATAATAAACAGACCTGTCACTCCCTTAAGGTTATTCCCCTGTTTTGCACGGCGCACGCTGTTCTGCGCATGGACGCGCGATCAATTCGTTCGAAAATGACGCAATCGAGCGCGCGCGCGCAAGCTAAATATCCCCATTCGAGCGAGAAACACCAAGAAAAATCGCTTTTTGGATATTGCGCGAAAACAAGATTGGGCACCCCAATTTTTTATTTTACCATTTTGATAAGACTATCATTCCCCTGTTATAAAAAAAGTTTAAAGAAATTTCCACGACAAGTTTTTGAGCTATCGTCATAAAAAGCCCCAAAATGAGACACCAAAGACTCTCAAATTATCACGAGCGGTGCGCACATTTTTGCACATTTTCAAGAGTAGCGTCAACACACATAGAAAATTAAACATTCTAATGTTCGTCCTAGGTAGTGAAGCATCCAACAGTTCTGTTCAAACTTGCAAGCGAACTTGATTGCTTCATTAGTGAGCGTTTTATCACAATTTTCTTGTTTCACGTATTCCTTCACAAAATAGCCCTCAGGCACTAAAAATGGGGTATGTTTGCGCCATCACAGTTTCTAAACGAGCATGGGCACCCCCTCTTTTATTTCATATTTTCATTCCTTATATACTAAATAGTAAATAGACAAATTAAGAAAAAATTCTACGACAAGTTTTATTTCAGGGGAATTAATAATGAGGACCTACTTTAATTACTAAAATATTACAGTACATGCCATACTAAACCACACACTGGGGGTCTTAAAGTTGTGCTCAATACACCGCTGTTAGGACAGCAATACTTCTTTGCGAAATTTCTTTTACACAAAAACATAAGCTTATAAGGTAACTGAAGAAAGACGGTTTTTGGTTGCATTTTTTTTCTCTTGAAATCTAGATGGTCCTTTTGTTTTGTATGATAAACAGTCAACAAAACTACAGTGGTTTCACTGGTAGTGTCAGCCAGCAATGCTGTGTAAAGCTCAATTTGTACTTCAGTATATTATGACTGGTATGCCCCCATGTCGGGATTATCATTGTGCGAAGTTAGGCTACCCACACAATAGATGTGGACAAAACCAAACCGAAACGTGTTGTGTTCGATGGTAACTCAATCGTCGTATTAGTCGCTGTGAAAATGATCTCATACCAATGAATATCATGCTTTCAAAGCTGTGATAGCTTTCAAGAATAGAACTTAAGTGATTCACAACGTTATACTTACCGATAAAATTCTCTGAAAGAGCACGAATCGTCGAATTCGACGACAAAAGAACATGGATGGTTCTTTACCAAACTGCGTAGCCGACAATGGAAGTAGTCAAATCGGGTACCCTGTGGCATGTTGCCGCCCGCCGAAAAATATTTCCCCTCACGTTCTATAATCGTACTGCGCATGCGCGAGAATCAAAGAGTGATACTGGTGAGCTCGTGAGTATGGTACATTGAGCTCGTGAGTATGGTACATTTGCAAACTGTGGTACAAAATTAGAGTTGCTCTCGCTCGCTGTGCTCGCTCGAGCAATTATTATTTACCACTGTTGCTCTACAATATTTGAGCAAAAAATGAAATATTATGAAGCGAAATCTGCTTGGGTAAGCAGCAAGAGTTCATTATTGACCAAATATGGTCATAAACTCGCTACGAATATTCCACAGCTTGGTTCACCATTACCTGTTTCAACTAAGTTATATGTTTCTGATGTCCAGGAACATGCACTCTACTGCTACATTTGAGTAAGGGCAGGGATGAATAACTGTTTGAGAAAACACATCACTTTCATTTGGACCATGGTCTTAATGGTCGCCATATGTGCACATGACGATAACTGATGATATGACCACCATACCTCGCTATAGCGCTATTCACTGTCTATCAACAATAGCATTCTGATACTAATGTGCCAACCGTAGATGAATAGCACCCATTCTGTGAACCAATCAATCTCTGGTTGGTACATTAATAACAATGGATGACCTCAGCATCACACAGTGGGCTGTGTGTTATCACAGTACATATGTACGATTGACGTCACTGCAAAAACTGAACTTGAAATTTCCGCTGTTTGTGCAATTCATCTACAGAAAAATCCTTGTTGTAATATAAGACAAATAGATATTGTAGATACCTCTACAAGTTCCTGTTTTGATAGTGGTTGTACATTGACCCTCATCCAAAGTCGATCCAGAATGGAAGAGTTACTGTGAACGTGATATGATGATCCTCTGGAGCATGTCCTGAAGTTAGAAAAAATGTCTCAAAGCAGAACTTTGAAATGATAATCTAAACTACAAAGGAATTAGTTAGCAGTTTATGTATAGTATAAAGAGGAAGATCTTACAAACACATAAACATGCAAGTACCATATGATTGTAGAAATATCCAACCTTTTGGATTTATGTTAGCTCCATCATATTTAAATGGCTAATGAAGTCACTTTAGAATTTTGCTTTTATGCTGGCTTGCAATGTGCACACAGAGGCGCATGCTTAAGGGTTTACACATCATTCTGGTAATTACGTCCCAAATCCAAGACTTGTCACTGCAAGGCCATGTAGCTAGAATTTTTTTCTGGGGGGGGGGGGGGGGGGGGGGGGGGGAGCCTTGGCCATCCTTTGTTTTTGCTGGGGGGCAAGCAGGTTTTTCCTCACATGTTGACACTAATTTTTTACTTTGCTGGCTATGGTACTGACATACTATAATGGTATGTTTCTGTGACCAAAAGCTTAATTCCAAGCTATGGTACTGACATACTGTACCTTTGCGTTGCAAAAAGTTGGAAGCCAGGTGCAGCCTTGATGACATTACCATGACCAGGTACTGATAGTGTTCTGGATTCCAGTAATGGTATAAGAATAGAAACCACATCCATAGGTGCATAGTCAATGTCCTCCAGTAGAACCCAGTGTCCGTGGGTCACGGCTTGTAGTAGTGTTCCTGGCTGCCAGACAAACTCACCAGGGGTGTCCGTACATACATAGCTTCCAAGCAGTGACTAAAAAATAACACATTGGCAAAAATAAATATATGCTGGAAAAGACTTTAGTAATAAAATACCAGTACACAAACCATATCAGTTCCCAGAGCTAAAGATGAGCTGCTAAACACTGAAGACCACTCAATCTATTAAAGCTTGGTCATACATGTACCTTGTTTCCGGCTATATACAGAGCAGGAAAATACTGCCGGTCATCAGACATTGTCCATTCAAAATTGCCAAATGTCCAACCAAATTTCAGATAAGCCCAGCCAAGTTTCCAGTAGACACAACCGAAAAAAATTTCGAATTGACATAATATGGTACCGGGTACGGTATGTCCAATCAAGTAAGAAAATTTAATTCCAGCTCTGATATATAATATATGCACAAGAGATTATAAGACTCATGTTAAATGTGACAAAGATTTGACCGTTCAACTTTCGATTTTGGAAAGACATTGTCAGATGGCCGGCTCTTACTAAAGGTGTTACCCTGATGTGCTATTGTGTTACTTACCTTACTGTCTGACTGATCCCCTAACTGGATCTTCATTACCTCACGTGGTGAGGTCCTTCCACAGGCTGCAGCCATGTACTCCACAAGTACAGTTTTACCCGATCCTACAGGCCCTTCTAGTAATACAGCAGAACCAGAGGCAACAGCTAAGGCAACTGAATGTAGATTTCTTTGTGTCGAAGGCACCATGATGAGAGAGTTAGACGCATGAACCTGAGGTGACGTTTTCAATGAGGGTAAAATTATACCAGCTATGGCTGTATATTGTCCAGAGAAATCTGCCTTTGTAAAACATGGGCTAGATTTACCCTCTATATCCATCGCTTCTTCCTTGTAAGAATCTGAAACATCATAGCTGCTGCCATTAGTGAGTGATGATTCCAGATGAGCAGGTGATGAGCTTGTTGCATGATATGCCAGAGTTAAGTTGTTCTTTTGTTCAGTGCTGAACAATCTGTCAATCAAGGTCATTTTGTTGGTTTCACTTATACCAGTTATCATAGCCACTATGTGCAGGGCCATCCACCGCACTTCAGGATGTTTGTGATGCAACAGGAAGAAAAAGGGAGACCAGTTCCACAAATCATGGAATGCATCAAAATCGTAGCTAAGGAGGTTATAAGCTGTTTTGCTGATCATAAGATACAAATCTGCTTGAAGGCTTTCTTTTGCACTGAGTCGATAAAAAAATGATGGTGTATTTGTAAAATATTCCAGAATAAAATTCCTAATACATCTCATTTCTTTTAGCAAAACACTAAGATTGTAAGAAAATAGCTCATGTTTTTCAATGTAGCTCTCTTTCTGCTGAGTTTCTTGCAGTATACCATGACAATGCTGTAGAATTTCCAGAATCACTGGTCTGAGGTATTTAGCAATGTTTGAAGCATGCTCTGGTATGAACATCTGGTGCGCCAGTGTTTTCAGTAACAACTGCTTGTCTTTACTTGTCCATGTCTGTAAAGGCAAATAAGATTCATTGTGATAAATAAGAGTGCTGCTCAAGGCACTCCCCACCCCCACCTTGCTACACATTAGCTTCCCCGGGGAAAATGTATGAAAACTTTACGACATGTGGGGAGCTAAAGCCCCCTATCCATACATTTTTTGCTACGTCTCCCAAGACTGCTGTCATACATTTATACTATACCCCTCCCGGGAGAATTTCGGGAAATTTCGCCAATTCAATTTCAAGGCAGTCTCGTCTCACGGGGTTGCCGGTTGACAGCTATGAAAAATGGACTGCAACTGGTTTATGACTTTTGTTTTCATTACATATACAAGGTAAAGGATGGACAAAATGGTTTCACTAACACTCTACTCTAGGCGTTTAGCACTTCTACGGTTACCTTCAGTCTCACGAATGGTTGAAGCACGTTGTCCAACTCGCGATGGCAATTTGCTAGAGAAACAAGCGCCGAGCTGAACTCAAACGCGAATTCTCCACTGGAACCCATCCAGCAATCACTACTTTACCCGGCTTTCTAACTCATTGTGGATAAAACATGAAGTATAAGTCAAAAAACAAAAATAAATACGCACTTTCGCCTGAAAACCACGCGGGAATTGTTTTTCTGAGCCTGCGAATTATAGAATTGGTGATTGTAATACGCTCGAAGCCACTAGGCACAGGAAACCCATCTCTCGTTTTCCTTGAAAATAATGTTTTGGTCAATTTACATTAAAATTGATGGTTTAAATGAAAACGGCGCTAATGATTATGAGAACCTTGCAATCTTGTGAACTTCGCCAAAAATATTCTTATCATTTTCAATCATTTACTGGAAGAGAACAGTTTGCTAGGAGTATAATTTTCCAGCGTGGGCTTCCTGTGTTTTAGACGTCTTTATCCTATCACCATGACAACCAAACCAAACGCCAGTCCGCCATTTGCAAAATACTGCAACAAGAAGAACTTTCAAAATGGGAGTAGATTATTACAGTATTCTGGGCTTAACAAGAAGTGCAAATGATGCAGACATCAAGAAATCGTAAGTGTGATATGTATAATTGTAATATGTGGCGAAAAAATCCAGAAAAGAGTAAAGTTTTCACCAAAAACTACATTTGTTCAGTGTTGATGTCTGAACAGCAGAATGTCATTTCTCGATCCCGTTTTGCCAGGAGTCTCACTCAATATTTTCCACTCCTGTCTCCCTGCAAAACTTGAGTTGCCATATATTTACTGTAACTCTCCAGTTTTCTTGGAATTCTCTGATACAGCTTTTGTATTCCGCCTGAAATCCAAGGTTGCTCCCGTTTTCTGAATTTTAGAGTTGCAGGGATGAATAGTTTCTAGGAGATAATTAATTATTACGAAAAATAACAAGTACAAGTAGCCACAGTAATATTTTCTCCTTCTTTTCTTCAGATATCGCAGATTGTCTTTGAAATATCACCCCGATAAAACCCAGGAACCAGGATCAGAAGCCAAATTCAAACAGGCTGCTGAAGCTTACGACGTATTGAATGACCGTGAGTATGCTAGCATACGGTACAATTATAGATTTCCTTTGTGTTTTGAACTGGAAGTGATGTAAACCATTAAAAATAACAAATGATGACAACAACAAACAACAAAAATACTTTATTTGTCCTCTGAAATAATTAATTGTATGACGAAGAACTATGATTTTACAACTTCAGCCAAAAATGATTTCACCACCAAGATTAATCTTATGGGAAGTGAAATAGAGCACCCGTGATGCTGGGCGAGACACTTAAAAATCACAAGCCACAGGCTTTTACGATGCAAGGAGAACCATTACTCCCAGGGGGTACACACAGAAATTTAGAGTAGGATATGCCGCTGGCTCTCTGAGAACCTGGCCTGTTCTAGAGTGTTACTTTTAAAAACCTCAGCTATATAGCTAACATATACCTGCATTGTTTGTTAACAGCTAAAAAGAGATCCATCTATGATCAGTTTGGGGAAGAGGGATTAAAGTCAGGAGTGCCAGATCAAGGTATTGTTGCCTGGTTCATGTTCTATGTGGTTGCACATTATTAGTATGATAGAGCAGGTTTCGTGACTGTCGTAATTACTCGGTAATTGTGACTGGTTTGGGTTCTGATTGGTCGGGAGCATGATCTTTGATCCTTCAGCCAATCAAATCATGTAGAGAAACAATAGTACACAATTATCGCTCGCAAAAAGGAGAGATTATGAATCACCTCGCTCTCTGATTGGTTTGTCGTCGAATTACTATCGCATTTGATTGGATAGTGAATTACTCATGAATTGCTTTCACGACAGTCATGTGAAAACAACTCTAACCATAAGTATGTTTTGTTACAGGGCTTGAAATTGCACCTGATACAGGCATAAATATGGCTAAAAATGTTTCACTTGCCTAAAATAATCATATTGTTTTTAGTTTTGTACCCTGACAGCAGGTTCTTACTATCAGTCTTGTAGCTAGCAAAGATGTTTGCGTGTCTGGTATTTCGCATACAAGTACTTTCCTAGTTAATGAAAGACTGACAGAAAGAAACCTCTGCTCGCAGGGTATAGTTTTTGCAGTGTCCTCAATGGATTTAAGCCTAATTTTTGATGGAGGTACGTATGCCTGTGATGTTGGTGCAAGGTATAAATCGCCTTATGTAAGGGGATCTGGGATCCAGCTAAATTTGAGGTTTGGGCTCCAGAGTGTGGGATCCTCAATCTATGGGTCAGGATCTTTGGGATCCAAGAACCGCGATCTATAGGCTGGGACCCAGGATCCAAAACTTCTATGGATCCTTTTACACTGGGAGACATAAAATTATGACTACTGGTATGATTATTTATTCTTAATATAATGAGCCCTATGTTAGCTATTACCAAATCAGTAAGTTGCATGTACTGTACATTTTTATCATCAGATGGCTGGACCCCAGGTTACACATTTCATGGCGACCCTAACAGAACATTCAAAGAGTTCTTTGGTGGTAATAATCCATTTGAGGATTATTTTAAATGCCTAAAGGAAGAGGATGCATTTGGAGGGATTAGTGGGAGAGGCAGAAGAAAGCAAGACCCACCAATTGAACGAGAACTTTATCTGACGCTAGAAGAGGTTTATAAGGGCTGTGTGAAGAAAATGAAGATTTCTAGGAGGGTAAGTGGGAACAAAATGCAATACATGAAATCCTTATCACAGGAAGGGCGCAATTTTTGGAAATGGATGTAAAACATACCAAACATACCCAAAATTGTTGTAATTGTGTCAGATTCAGAAAATATCCATCCTTCCCCCACCCCTCTGGAATTTCCAAAGAAAAATACAGTTATTGTATGGAAAAGATCAGGTAAATTGACCCTGCACCCCTATGGAATTTCCAATGCCCTTCCATGGGGGTGGCGGGGAATGGATAAATGTATATTTTCTGGAACCACACATTCCAGAAAAAAATCCATATGGATTAGGAACTCGAGGATACATGGGGGCTCAAATTTTGTAATGCTATGTACAATCACTATATTTTTTCAATGGAAATTCTGGAGGGATGGTAGGGTCATAACTGAAACCCCTTCCATGGGAGATCACACAATGAAGGAATAAAAAGTGGCAACTGTCTCCCCCCCCCCCCCCCCCCTCTCTCAACAAAAAATGACTCCCCCCATGTTAGGGAGCAAGACAGTCTAATTTTATTTTTTATTTTTGTTGCATTTGTCACGACAATATTTCTCACGCAAGTTGCAATTTCAGCTCTCTAGTGTACACTCAATGCAAATCCAGTGCGAGAGTATCAGACATGTTTGAAATCTCTGCGACATCACATGACAAAAATTGTGGTCAATCGCCCAGATTTGCACTTAGTTTACATTAGTGATTCGAGTCGACTCGTACTGTACATCACCACAACTCGTGTGACAAAAATTGCTAGTATTAACAGCTTTAACTGATGTTCCTGAATAAAAGTAACTCCTTACAGTATCAGATTATGATATGGTTCATATGTAGGTGATGAATGAAGATGGTCACACATCCAACATCAGGGATAAGATTCTCACCATCAACGTCAAGGAGGGCTGGAGGGCAGGAACCAAGATCACATTTCCAAAGGAGGGAGATCAAGGCCCTAACAATATTCCAGGTAACAATGACTTTAAGGGCTAGAATTATAACAAAATTATTAAACTTAGTAAACAAATTAATCTAATTGGTCATCTGGCCAATCTGTTATTACAGCACATGCTGTGCCACTCCATATTTTGATTTTTAAACCCTCAGAAATTTCACCTGGCACCCCCTCAGAAACACCTACAGAAGAGAACATTTCAGTCCTGACCCCCGTCAGAAATACCCACGGAAGAGGTGTCTTTCTGTTCTGACCCCCTTCGGAATTAGTCTACCATCCCCTTGGTAAAAGTCCTCCTTGGTTCATATACGGCTAGACCCATCAGAAAATTTCTGTGAAATTTGATGCTTTTTCAGTGGACCAATGAAATACTGTGACCCTTGCATTTCCCGACCTGGACCTCCCAGCCAGTAAAATAACACATATGTATTTTTTTGCAGCTGATATTGTGTTCATTGTGAAGGACAAGCCCCATCCAATCTTCAAGAGAGATGATGATAACTTGATTTACACAGCCACAGTCCCTCTTGGCAAGGTAATGTCCCAGCTTATGAGTATTTTGAAAGAACACTGACAGAAGAATCAGAGAGGAAAATGGAAAAGAGCAGAAATTGTACTGGCAGTCATCTCATTTCTTCTAGAACAATGTATTCATGAGGCTAAAGTTCGTTAGTATAATTACTCAAGTGATTATAAGATTTCTGTGCGCTGATTGGTTGGGAGGTTCGTTTTCTATCGCTATAATCACCTACAGGTGATTATAACATTGAAAGGATTGGGAGTGTGTGCGAGAGTTTTGTTATGATCGTGAAAAGTTCAACAAAAACAAGTTTTTCTGTCTAAAAACCTAAAGAATCACTTGCGCAATTATACTGTCTAATTAACAGTCGCCGATAATCTTGGCAACTAATTGTTAATTATTAGCCTCCATGAAATCTATGAGTGTTGACTGGATTTTTATTGCAGGCACTAACTGGGTGTGTCGTGGATGTTCCCACCCTAGATGGCAGACTCATTAGTATACCTATCAATGATATTGTCAAGTAAGTCTAATTTTCCAAGTCTTAATTTTGCAAGTATTCTGGAAAATGCCTCCCACCAATAGCCCTTAATTAAATGCAACATAGTCTGAAATGGGAAAACATTATACCAAGCTGAAGAGATCTACTCTACCAAGCTCTCTTTACTTCAAGCTGGAATACATGTACACCCCTCTAACCAATCGTAATTGTTTTACAGGCTTGGATATCAGAAGGTGGTACCATATGAGGGAATGCCGATCTCAAAGAACCCAGAAAAGAAAGGAGACCTTGTTATCGAGTTCAACATAGAATTTCCTCTCCACCTCAGTCCTGAACAGAAACGGCTAATAAAAGAAGCACTTTGCTGAATTGCTTTTTAGTGTATAATAAAATTTTAAAACTTGTGTAAATAAATCTTACGAGTTTCACCAGGAAAAACATTGGCAATGTAGAATATGTCACAGGCAATGTAGAATATGTATCGGATGACATAACAGACAACTTTCATATACTTTGCAGAACGTTCTGGCTACTGTAACAAACTTGCGAGTGAATAGTATTCTAATGCACCTGCATTGGGGATGCTACTGAACAAAAACACGCACACAATATCCAGTAGAACCAACTGTCAGTTCTTTTATTGTATTTTAATGTAAATATTTTATTTACAAATAAAGTAGTACAGTCAAGATATATTTTCGTATGACTCCATGTAAATAATTCTTTCTTGTGAGTATAAGGAATGTTAGCAACATACTGTACGGTGAGCTGTTGTGGGTCTGATGTGAGGCTGAAAAAAAAAAACAGGATTATCTGTACTTTGATTGTCGATGTGGCTATGGCTGGAAATTTCTGATAGGTTGAATTTTTTCCCGCCTAAATTCCCGTAATTTCTGGCGCGCGTGCGTGCAACACAATAAAGTCCACTATTCTCCTACCCTGTGAGGTGAAGAGCGTGCCCGAGTGCGTGAAACGCCAGAGCAGTGCCGAAGGCGAGAGAACGCGCCACAGGGCTTCTCCTGGCTTCAGCGTTCGCTCGCGCCTTTGGCACTTCACGCCTTGGGCGCACCGCTGGCAGCGCTCGCTTTTTCACGCGTACGTTTTCACGGACGTTCGCCAAAGGAGCTGCAAGCAGTCTAGCCATTTGCCGCAACGCAGGGCTGGAAATTGCGACCAGCTGGTCTCCTGGGCGACCACAAATCAGGGCTAGGCGACTAAAAATTTGAATTTGAGCGCCAGCTGGCCACCAAATATTTTGGTTCTCTTTCCAAGCTTGATTCCAACTCGCGACCTAACGTTCGTTCAGGCGACCAGTATTTTGGACTTGGTCGCCAGGTGGCGAATAAGAAAAGAAGTTAAGACAGGTTATTTTACAACTTCGAGCAACGTTTGGCCAAAAATACTGTTACTCAATGATTTCTATCCTAATTTTCGAAATATCACAAAGGCAGAGGACTGGGTTCGCGCCGGCACAGAAATAAGCGTTCAAAATGGAAAAATTCTATAGAATCTATATAGGCCGTGATTGACATCACCATTTTAGGTGCGAAAAATACGTCTATCTGAAAAAACTAAAAAAAAAATTCTCAGCTTCCTCTGGAATTTTTTTACCGGCGCGATAATACAGGAACACTAATATGAAGACCTTTGAAATGAGACTAAATTCAAAGCAAGAACTTTTTTTCGTTCGAGTAACAAGATTTTTTGTCTTAATCTGTCTTAATTTCTAGCACTGAACGCGGTGCCAGAGTCGTAACTCCCGATGCGGCTCGTCGATCAAGAACTCTTGGTCAACCAATTCAACAAGGTCAATCTCGTGCGCGGCAAATGCCGTGCTACCCAAGCGCTTAATTGTTGGTTCAACGGCAAAAGTTCGCCTCGAGTTCGCCCTTTGCCGTAGGCGTTAGTCATACGCCTGCAATAAGGCCCGAACTAATTCTGTCGCGCTAAATTGATTTGATTTATTAGCCACTAAAAACAAGTAACTTCGATACCAGTGATTTTATGAGGTTAATATAGCCTGTCTGGTGAATGGAGAAGATCCTAGGCCTAATTCTAGGCGCGCAGGAAGGATTCAAATTTGTAATTTAGCGCGGCGTTGGCACGGCAGACTGTGCCGTTCCTAATACAAATGAGCTCAAGACAATAGCTCTAACTAACTAAACAATGGGAAATTGACATTAGTGCGACAAGAATTAAGTTCGACGTCTAAAACTGGCCTAATACATCTTGTCTCTACTTACTGCGAAAGGTGCCATAGGCCCCATGTAGTGGTTGTATCTCCTCATAGCCTCCCGTATGTGCCAGGGCTGGATACAGTCCATGCTTGCTTCAGACGTGACTGATGCTGAACTCTACACAATTTAGAAGAAAAATTACAATGGACGATTCCAGTTATAAGCGCGTGCACTCTATTTTCTTTAGAAGTGTCTCATTCTCGTGCCCAGACTTCCCCGGCTGATTTTGAATTTAGGGACATATGCAGAAGGTATTTCTCTTCAACAGCTCTGTGAGATTTTAGCTCAAATCTCGAGCATGCGTCAATGGCTAATGTTTTTTATCAAGATTTCCAAACACCTAAAAGCCGCTTAAAAATCATTTGTTTCAATCCAATGCTCGGTGTTGAGAAAATCAGTATTAAACTGATGAAACACTCTGCCTCGTGTTTGATATATTACATCAAGCACAGTAGTGCCTTTATTGAGGTAGTGAACAAAAGGAAAGGTGATTGACGTAAAGAAATTGACATCAGAGAGACTCAAAATGTACTAATAGCCTTATCCCCTCTGCTCCAATTCCATACCTTCTACTTTTCCTGCATTATTTGTCTCTTTCTTTGTTCATGTGTCGACATGTGCGTTCGTGTCTTGTGCGTATACGTTTGACATGTATATCTCAACACAATCTCAAATTAAACTGTAACAACTCATCCCATACCCAGAGCCCACTTTCGAAATTTTTTCGAAACCTTTTAAAATTCAATTAAGTGCATCCTAGCTCGATTAGCCCTTGCTTCTCTAGGATGCCCGTACTAAATGTTCTCTGTCAGAACCTAAACGCAATACGCCTTTTTTCCATTATTCTTTCTCTCATTTTTTCATAATTGAAACTGTAAAATTGCAAATAATTTAAGCTTCAAGTACTAATAAAGATTGTTGTTTGTGTTTTGTTTGTTTGATGATGCACACTCACCTTTGACTTTCTCTTTTCTTTGCTTTTGATGAATTGGTCGACCCTGGCTAGAAGTACTTGGGGTGGGGCTGGGTAGAAAGGGCACATTTGATGTAGTAGGGTGTTGTTGGTGTGCTGGGAGGGGTGTGGTTAGGTGTGGATGGGGTTGTTACTGTGCTACTTGAAGTAGAGTTCAGGAGAGCTTGGTTTTGGGAGAGCACTGAGACAGATGGCATGCAAGTTACTAGAGCATCTGTCGTCGCCTCTGCATCCTTCTTGACAAGCAAAGCCAAGTCGACAATCTACAGAAAAAAAGGCAATGCGTAAAAAATATGGAGTCACCATAGTTTCTACCTCCCCAAAGAAATAGGTACCATGACTGTTTACATTTACCCAAGGGGAATTAGAGCGGATTTCAGATGACTGTCGTGAGTAATGGTAATTACTTTGTAATTACTCCTATATAGGTTTTATTCAGAATTGGTGTAATACTTTGCGATTGGTTTTACTACAGTCACATGAAAACTGCTCTAAGCTAAGTACAAATTACTTCAGAGAGGACATCAATGGCGTTTCAAGTGAATATCACAAATAATCTGATTTTCGAGTGAGTAAGGTCAATTTGCGGCAAGCAGTTTTTCTAATACCGATAGATAGATAAATTTGATAAAAAGTTGAACCTAGATGACAAGATTTCATGGCTGTAGTGGAACCAATCGCAAAGTGATTACACCATTCTGAATAAAACCAATAGTCTAACTATAGTCCGGCGGATTAGCGTAAAAATGCGCACTTTTGGCTAAAGACACCAAACTTTGCATGTCAATAGTTTTTAGTAGTTTATTGAAGATAAGATATGGAGGCACGCTAAATTTTATTCGTAGCGAAAGCTAGAACAGTTTTAATGTGAACCATTGTTTTGCCATTGGCAGCCATCTTTGAATCCTTTGTTATTCATGAGCTCTGCGGCACTTAGTGAAATCTTCTATCGTCCGTGTTTATAGAGTATAGCACAGTACTAGGTAGAAAATATCATGTGAAAGTTTCAGAGACAAGCTTCTTTTTACATATTCGACACATGGTACCAATTATCTTGATATTTTTTAGAATTTGTTGGTCATTCTTGAAACATTTTATCAAATCTCAGTCAGGCTATTGTTTTACAATATAAATTATAAACATTCCCAATAAACTGGTCGTGACATTTAATAATCACCCAAAACTCTAAGGAGACGTTCAACCGAAGTCAGTCAAACCAATCCATAGTTCAGAATTAGCAAATGTTGAGCTGCTATGGCTGTGCAGTCTAGAGAACAACTTGAAAGTTCGCAAAGCTAAGTTCTAAACCTCATTTGAATAACAAAGCATTCAAAATGGCTGCTATTGAGCTAAACAATAGTTCACTCTAAAACCTCCCTAGCTTTCGCTACGAAAGAATTCTAGCGTGCCTCCATATCTACGATTTAAAAATACATTGAAAACTATCACCTGGCAAAAAATTGGAGCTTTAGCCTAAAATGCGCAATTTCCTCGAAAATGTGCTCTAATCCGCCGGACTATTACTCAAGATCTTTTTGCCAGATATACGAATCGAAATCGATCATCTATTATCCGATAAGTTAAAGAAAACGTTTTTCCAGGGACTTTAGATAACTGCTTTTATATCGCATCTGTAGTAACGTTGTCATTGAGTTACCGAAGAGGGCCACTTGGCCGAGGGACCTTTAACGGAAAAATAAATCACGTCGCTGCGTATGGTTTTTCTTGTCTCTTACTTAATTGATCATTTTAGCAGGTTCAAGTAATAATTCAAATATTTATCTATCTATCAATCTGATTTTCAGTAGAATCCTATGATATCTCTTTTTTGTGTAAATTGAGGACGAGATATCATAGGATTCAAGTATATTCAAAGCGTTCAGTCGGTAGATTCCGCCGAAAATAGCACTCAAAAAGGCGATATCGCCCTCGTCGCTGCGCGACTCGTGCGATATCGCTTTTTTCGTGCTATTTTCTTAGGGGAATCTAGCCTCCTGAAGCTTTGAATAATCCTATAGAGCCCCTTGCCTGTGCCACTGTTTCGTATGCGAGATAACTGAACACTTCCATAACAGGTGTGTTGGGTTTCATGTCGATTAGTGAACCGCAGTCAAGCCATTCCTTGAACTTCCCAGCTTTCTTGTCTGCAAAAAGTGAAAAAAAGAGAAACGGTGTTAATCTTTGCATTGGCACGATTTGCCAATGCAAGCATAACACATTTGCTGCTGGGAAACCAAATCCGTAGTCCCCTGTTGAGGCACCGTGAGGTCCCGTGGACCTATGGAATTCAAGGGTGTGTAGTCCTAGAGCCCGTGGACGAGCACCCTCCCCCCGCCTATTTTTGGGGCGGGGGTGCTCGTCGGGATCTTTCGATTTTACCCCTAAAACGTACCAAAAGGGCGTGGCTTAGGTAACAAGTTAGCCTGAATTTCTGGAATGGTAAAAACAGCTTTACCGGGCCCTATTACCCGACGTGATTAATCAATTCGAAAATCGAATTAAAATTTAATTAAAAGTGGTTGTCTAGCGAGGTGTGTAACTATTCCGGAAAACCTTTGTAGTTGTTGTGACTTACTAAACTTAAAAACTTCTAGACATCCGGCTCATTCGGAACGTGGTGAATGAAAATTAAGATTGACGGGTAAAGGCGAATTTGGACCATTGATATTGTATTGCGAGAGCTGAATCGAAACGGAAGACAATTGTTCGATTTTGCTCCATATTAGTTCTATTTTTTGTGAATTTGATTTTGTATTCGATTAGCTAACTCGGGTCATGAAGGCCATGACTCAATATAACAGGGCTACCCTGAGTTTTAACTTTTTTAAGTGTGTATCTTCTTCATAATAAGAAGTGCTGCGCAGCTTTTGTATTATAGAATGACTTGAACATGTTAGCTTGAACGCTGTTTGTCGTATGTGAAAACCGACGTTTCGGCAATGCTGCCTTCTTCAAGGTTTACAACAGAGTCAAAGATATCAAAGATATCGGTAGTCGGCGAACCGGAACAATGAATGGATAAAAACAGGTGAAGAAAACTTTAGTCGGAAATATCCTGTAAAAACACGTGTTGTTTTGGGTTTACGAACTCCCTTTCTCTGCGATCTCGAAATTCTATGCGCGAGCCGCTTTTGAATATCCATGGAGATAGTTTTCTAGTTTTCTTCGCGCGCGCATGACGTAAACAATAACCACCAAAGCAATTACCTCAAATCAGAAAAAAATGTCAGATCGTTAGCCACTAAATAGAGTGCCTATTTCGACACGTGTACAAGGGTGGACCCTTGCCAACCCTGGGTCGGAACTAGTGCTAGGTATGCACTTCTATTCCCGACCTTTCAGGATTTCGTGAACGCTGGTCATCAAAACCGCAACTCTTATCCATGTGGGATGCTTATTCTGTATCTGCGCAAGTTTGGTTCTGTATCTGCGCATCCTTGACGTTCTACGTCACACTAGCCATACTCTGCGGTTGTCGGCATTCTTTCTTTTGTTTGAGGAAGTTTATTAAATGCATTCTTTAGTTTCTTGTTCTTTAGATAAAAAGAACGTGTTAAACTTTGTCGAATTAGGATGACTAGTTCATTAGTTGACTTCGTGAAGCCGTACACTATGTATATCGCCTAGTCCTTCCTACTCGTACAATTAATTTCGTATTGACTTATTCAAGTTATAAATTTCCGCATCTTGTCATATGAATTTCAGAAGTGATTTATAAAACTCGCATGTCGGGTTTTATCGGTTGACATCAACCGATAAAACACTCCAGCTCGTTTTATAAATACCACTTAACATATAGAGTAATAAGACGGCCGGTGCATATGTGTCAGCTGTTACGCGAGTGGATATCTTCAACGCTTTTTCTGAGATGAGACCAAAGTGCAGCTGCAGTTTTGGCCAGTTTTGTAGAGTTGTAGGTCGTGAACAGAAAAAAAAACAGACTCTGTGGTAAACCTTGAAGAAGGCAGCATTGCCGAAACGTCGGTTTTCACATACGACAAACAGCGTTTCAAGTCACTGTATCTTCTTCCTACTTACTAAAATTTGCCTGTCTGCACTCGTTGTAATCCAAGTATTGTTGGTGATCAAGAGTTCTGGAAATTCTTTCAGCTCTCTGCAAAAGATAAAGTTTGTAAGGGTCACTCTTTCAAAATTCCTTTTTTCGGGCTATTAAATTCACGGAATTTCTCTTATCATTGCCTCTATTCTCGTACCCAGATCTCCCCGGCTCGTCCCCTCGCGGGAGAGGCTCTGGTGGCGACTATTTGAGGGCCTTCACTGGTTGGCTGATTTTAAGAGTTGGAGAATGAGCAGAAAGTTATTTCCCTCGAGGGCTCTGTATTAAATCTCGCGCATGCGTCAATGGCTGTCACCAGAGCTTCTCGATTCTCGTACCTACTCCCCGGCTCGTCTCCTCGCAGGGGAGTCTCTGGTGACTTCCATTTGAGGACCTTTGCTGATTGGCTGATTTTCTGATTTTGAACGTTGAGACATTCGCAGAAAGTTGTTTCTCTCATCGCCTCTGTATCAAATCTCACGCATGCGTCAGTGGCTGTCACCAGAGCCTGCCCGCGAGGTGACGAGCCGGGGAGCTCTGGGTAAGAGAATGGAGCTTCCCCAGATAGGAGAAGAGCCGGGGGAGCTCTGGGTTCGAGAATGAGGTTACTCGTTCTCGATTGCATTTACTCGTATTGTTTTTATGAGTAACAACAACAACAACAACAACATCTTTATTTAGCACAAGGATTCACAAGATAAATTAGAATATGTTATGAGCACCAGCCATTTAGAAATAGCAGAAGCTAGTCGAGCTAAATGGCTACGGCCAAAGCGGGTATAAGGAAAGAGAAAATAGGATAGCAAAATACATCAGTACGAAGCTAGACAAGCAAATACACAAGAGACAATAAAGAACAAGGAACAAACAATAAGTAAAATAAAGACTATTATTATCATTACCTCATTTCTCTCCTGTTTAACCTCATCAATCTCATCGTCATCAAACAATGACAGCAAATCACCTATTTCATCAAATAATAATGATCAGCCCTATTTTCACTTATTTCAGTGTCAACAGGTAGCTGAAAAAATGTTGAACATTCGGCGCTGTATTTTTAAATACATGGAGGTTGGCACACATTATAAGACAGATTGTTTTAGTGATTCGAGCAACGCGTGGCCAAAAATCGGGTTCCTAGAAAGTACAAAACCTATTGGCTTTACATTAGCATCTTTTGAAAGGTTTGCATGCAAGAAGTAACTCGAGTTACAGGGGCGTAGCCAGCACTTATGAGAGGGGGGGTTCCAAAATTAAAAAAATTAAAAACTCCAAATAGATCTCGTGGAAAAACTAGCGTTTGAAGAAATTTGCTACATTTTATTGGAGCTTGTATTTGTTGTCTATTAAATATTTACAATTTTAGTAGTAAGTCGGTCCAGAACAGAGGCGCGGGGGATTCCGCTGCGGGAGAGGGGGGGTTCCGGAACCCCTGGAACCCTCCCCTGGCTACGCCCCTGAGTTAGTTCCATCAAGAAATCTTGAAGGGAACCTATGAACATACATTTCGAAGTTTACCGTATATACAAAGGTATAGGGATTTGGAAGGAATTGCGCTTGACATGGAGTTTTCCCACTATTGTCCTCCAGGTGGTAAGCTTTGAAATTGAATTTCTCCGCTTTCCGTGCGAATTTCATGGCGGAACTAACCCAGGTTATTCCTTATATGCAGTTCTTCCAAAGCAAATCAAAATCAAGCCAAGGGTTCTAAAGGTTTGAGTAACTGGATTTTTGACCACTTTTGTCAAAATTGCTCGAAATTCTGGTGAAATCTGTCTTACAAATATTGAATGAGGGTTTTGTGATGTCGGGGATAAGCAAAGACGTCTACTTAGGCAGAGTCTGATTATATTTGCCAAGACTTTGCGTACTCGAAATTAATAACTGTTTTATTGTACATTGCTTGAAAGAAATCAAAATCAAAATTAAACTTGCACACTGTGCAGCTCACGCAGCTAATTGACTCACAGTTTTCGTTCGATATTAGAAGTGGAATTACGTGTAGAAATCTCTTCTAAACATCTAAAAACAAAGTTTCAGATTTGATTTACCAAATTCAATCGGGAACGTTGCTATGTATTCTCTATAAAATCAGTCGATATGGAAATGGATGCTTTCTCCGACTTGGTATGTTGCTATGCTGTCAAAATGGCGGTTGACACAGGCTCTTTAATCCTCATTGCCTCGTGTGAAGGAACAATTTTTTCGTTGTTTTTTCTTTCTTTCTACATGTCAAAGCCACTCCTTTATCGTTTTTCTTCAAACACAGCAAACGCCATTTAAACATGATAAAATAATAACGAGGAAAGTCTGTTTCACATTATCGCAAGAATACTTTGCATGAACCCAGCCAACATTTTGCCGGCGGGTCTTATTTGCAGGTCGCAGGTCGCATGCAGGTCAGAGCTATAAACTATTTCCAGTACAGGTTTCTCAAAACTGCTTGATCACACAGACTCACTTTCAGTGACTCTAAAACGCCCTGGAGAAATGGGGTTAGAGTCACTGAACGTGAGTCTGCGTGATCTCAGAAACATGTAATATAAAGCAGTTTTGAGAAACCTGTACTGGAAATAGTTTATAGCTTGAACCAGCATGCGACCTGCGATCTGTGACCTGCAAATGAGAACCGCCGGCTTTTTTTCGCGCCATGGGTACTGAATCGGTGGTACTGAATTGACTTACCTGTGTGGTCAATAGTGTTTAGAAAGTCATAGGAAATCTTTCTTCGTTTGTTTCCCTTCAACTCTGTGGCTATAAGTTTGGAAAACACAATCAGTCGTGGATAAAAATGTTATTTACCGGCTGAACTGTGACCAGGGGCTGGAAAATGACCAAGAGAGCGAGGTCGCAGTTCTTCTCTATATAGACAGACAAAGCCGGTAAATATTCATGGACGGTGGAACAGATTTCAAATTAAGGGGGCTTATTAGTAGAGGCAATGTTTGGCAAAGCGGGAGGCTAAGTTTACAGAAAACACAAGAAAATATGCTGAAAAGTGGACTTCCGGCTCTTCTGTACATGACAACTTATAATTTTTTTCCAAAACAAAGTTTATTTTTGTGTCAGTAAATTTTATGAGACAAACGCGTGCAAATGGTTATTATGACCGTGGACAAAGATAGAGCGAATTTCGTATGACTGTGAAAAAATTACGCCACGTTGTGCCGTGCCGTGTTTAAAGCATTTTGATTGGTTGATCCGTCATTTCTCGTGATATGATTGGCTGAATGTTTAACGAGAAGGCGAGGTTCGGTAACATGTTCCGTGCCTTTTCAAAGTCATGAAATCTGCTTCAACTGTATTTAGTGTCGTGCCATGTCTAAGCATTTTGATTGGTTGATCCGTCATTTCTCGCGATGTGATTGGCTGAATGTTCACGAGAGGGCACAAGAAAGCCAGGTACCGTGACGCGCCGTGACGAAGCAAGAAATAGATTCAATCATCGTACAAGTCACACCCAAATTTACACTTGGCAATGGCAAGATCTCCTGAGAGATGTATAGTTGTAATATTTTTAGAATCTGTTTGGAATGCGTGGTGGTGTAAAAAAAATCATTCTGATTGGCTGATTTGAGAGCACGAAAACGAAATCAGCTGGAAGTCATACAAAATCTGGGGTGCTTTCCATTTGCCAAACATTTTTGGTATGAGTTTCCTCTGGTTAAAAATCTGGGTCTCCAGATCACGTGGTTCATAAAACCGTTGGCCTGGGACCGTTATCTCGAAGGGGCTGTTTTACCACTCTACTGATAGTAAGAACCCTGTAATAACCCAACCTGAGAGGATATTGTTTTACCTGCTTCAAGAGCATCTTCATCTTCTTGTGATACAAGTTCTGGGTTTTACTCTTCATATCCTTAAAAGTCAAGAACTTGATCAACCTTTTTAGTTTATCCTAAAAATGAAAAAATAAAGAAACTTTATGACATTATTCATGAGGTAAACCACCAGCCTCGCCCCTAGGCGTCTCTATTTAGTAGGAGCAGAGATAGGTCGCCACAGCACGAAACCTAGCGAGTGTACAGCTCTGGTACTACTCTTCGCAGTAGACCGTTACACCTCTCAATTTTTCAGCCCGACGGCGGCTGTCTTAAATTGATCGCGTGATCACCTTTTTATGTACCGTACATACGTGATGCGTTGTTTATGTAACAGGTGCATTCTAGTGATTTTCGAGGCGAGAGCAACTGTGAGCGTACTAGCGCCTAAGGCCTCGTGGGAAGGGTAAGCCTTCCCAAGATTCATTGCGCACTTGCTACTACTATTCCTCTGCTCTGGTAGCGAGTGCACAATGAATCTTGGGAACAGTTCGTTGATGCAAAGGATCAAGGGAGGGCTTACCCTTCCCATGAGGCCTTTCGCGCTAGTATGCTCCCAGTTGCTCTCACCTTGAAAATCACTAGACTGCGCCTTGGTACGAGGCAGGATAATTTACCAGGACTTAAATAAACAAAAACTGCAAAAGCGTTCTTGCAACAAAATCATTTCGTTTTGTTATCTTGTCAAATGAATTAAATTCTCATAACACTATGCATCAGGAATAAATTTCACCTAAGTAAACTACCGGTAGCCTCCCCCGCAGGCTCTCTTTGTTTCTTGTGTAGAGCATGCCCGAAAAATGGCTTGCCTTGTGGCTCGCATGCGCACATTTGTATGGGATTCCTGCACACTCACTTTTGTTGGAGCTCTGTACAAGACAGCTGTCAAAAAAGCTTCAAACAAAAATCAAGCCTCAAAACAATGTACACACTCTTTCCACAGGAAGCCCACAGCGTGTGCTCTTCCACCCCCGCGCTTTGGTGACTTTGTATCACATAAATTTTTGTAATCATTGTTGCTAGATATTGCTGACCCGTTGCTGTAATTCAGTTTCAACTGCAATGGCATTCGAATAAACCTATTTATTATTATTATTATTAAAGAAAGCATTTAGAAAACGAAAACTTAAGTAAACATAAGTAAACATGTAAGAAGTTCACAGAAGTCCTGCCATCTTTAAAATTATTTTATCTGTTTCCATCAGAGTTTGTTTTCAGTACTACTACAGATGATAAATGAACTTAAATAGTTATTATAATAATATTAATTGCTTCCTGAGAAGTGCCAAAAAGAAGGCAATCGTTTTCAAGTTATTCTATCTAAAAATTGTTCCCACTCTTTTCAGTCTAAATTACTCGATTTCATAAACTGGGTTTGAGGAAAAAACTGGATATCAGTACGGTACCTTATTTCTCCTCATAAGAAATATGATGTCTTCAATACTCATAAATCGGCCTCCTCTCATATTGGTTACTTCAGCAGCTCTCACAATCTGTGAATTACAAAGAATTTAAAATAAGCTTGACATGAAACTGAAAATGACATGGTTACAGCATTTATTATGTGGATGACATGGTCTTTCACCTCTCTTTGTTTTGGCTGACAGAACAAAACTAATTAAATGTTCAGTTTTTCTTACTAACACCATAGGCGGTGGACCGGGGGGACATGGGACCCATGTTCTGAACTGGGGTGGCTGAGCACCCCCACTTTTTAAAGCTAGATATATTTTTTGTATTTACACGTAAAGAAGAAAAGGAACAGAAGAATAGACGTGTGTCCTTTTTGTTTCTGTTTTGACATTAGGCTCATAGAACGTAGTAGGGTTAAGATTACATTGTGACATATTTTCATCAAAATGTATATGGGGTAAAAACATGAAAAAACAAAATTATGTGTCCACTCCATTTTTTGCCTCTTTGGAACCCCACTTTTTAGGGTGCTCCGCCGCCCCTGAACAATAATATAGAGCTTAAGCCAGGTATACATGATGGGGGGCCTGATCCTCCACAGGCATCTCTTGGCTCAAATCCCAAAGTAAAACAAAGCATGGGGTTCCTGTGCTGGGGCAAAAACATGCGAAGAAGACTAGGCACAAATAAAACCGAGGGGCTTACCACAGGAAGTCCAAATCATGTCACACAAAAAGACACCTCTGATGGCTACATCTTTATGTTTGCAAATTTATGCCATCATATTTTTTTGGACATCTATCACATTCCTGCAAGTTTTTGCCAAAATATGTTTTCAAGCAATTTTGATCGAATTCTTATCTAATTGCGATCAACTCTGTCTTGTTGTTTTTGATTATGAGTACTCCAAAATCAAGGTTTTTTATTGCATTTTTTATATGTTTTTTTTAATCCAGTACCCCACACAACCAACCAAAAGAGTCCCCTCTGGGGGATGTGAGATGTTTATGTTCCAATAGCACCTCACCTGGGGATGTGTATTTTCATGCCAGTACTCCCACACAAATTTTAGAAATGCCTTAATCGGGAGAGTGGGAAGGCCTATTTTTATGTCAGTATTCCCACACAACGTTTAGAAACCCCCTTTTGGGGGATGCCTGTTTTATGCCACACAACTTTAAACTTAACAATTTGGGGGACGTTTTTTCAATACTGGTAGTGAGACCCTATACAACCCCCCCAGGGGGGAGGGGGGCTCCCATAGTTTTTGGTCGGAGATGATCGTCAGGAATTTTCAGTTTCACCCCTAAAAGATACCAAAAAGGGCATGGCTAAAATAGTTTTTACCCTAAAAGATACCCATCAAGAAATTTCCGTCTTTCCATTTTTGTTGTCTTGTCATCTTCATCCCCGACCAAAAAATATGGGAGTCCCCCCTGGGGTACAACCCCAAATTATAACAATATTATGCACCCTCACAAAAGGCAGACTCATTATAAAATACAGTATACCACACATCAAAATTTTGGAATACCTCTAAGGGAATACCTTAGCCAGTTGATAGCTTAATAAACACTTACCAAGCTTGCAATCTGTTGATGCACAATTTCTTCAATAATTGCTGCCGACTCCAGGGAGGGTCTACGACAGTCTCCAAACGCATGCCTGCAATAAATTATATGACCAGCATTTACCTCTTTATTACTGCCTGAACAACACATATGCCCTTTCTTATATAGGGGCAAACATTCACTTTTTTGGACTGGTGCCTCAATAAAATAATCTAGTCACCAAATAGATTAAGTTTATAAGCCATCAGCAACAACCAAAACTTGGATAAACGGTATCCACGATTTCACCGAGGCACTCTGTGCCTTTTATTTTATTAGGCACAGTTTCATGGTTTCTTTTGTCCAAATGTTCGGTTTTAGAAAGCTATATAACAGTTTGCAGATCTGCGTTATTTTCTGTGCGGTTTTTCGTTGTTGTTTTTCCATCCTCTTTTTTTTATGCCTGTCTACCCTCGTTTCGATGTATTTCCCATACATTTCTTGTAAAAATAAGCCAGAATACAAAGTTTTGAAAAGTCATATGCCAATATTCAAGCAATCTTCACCAAACTTTGCAATTTTACTGATACGGATGTGTAGAATTGAATACTGGATTCCATTCTCTGATCACTATTATATATCATTAATCAATATTGCGTGATCAAGGTCTATTAAGTTGTAGCAGCTTTCATTCCCAAACCACTTCAAATTCGGTGGAGGGCATTTGAGTCAGTTGGTTATCTTCAAAGTGATAATTGGCTAGCAGCCACGGAATGGAGGTTATTAAGAGATTATTAACCAAGCACGAGGTCTGTACGGGAAATATCAGACTGAGGTCTTGTAGTACGGACCGAGTGATAGCGAGACCGAGGTCTGATATTTCCTGTACAGACCGAGCAAGCGAGGTTAATAATTTGTTTATTATATGGCTCAATTAAATTTGACTTTTTGCTTTGTCTTCATCCGGGACACCGGGCTAAATATGGAAAATATAGTCTGTGGGCAATACGCAAAATACAGCCCGTGTGCCAGCCAATCAGATCACAGGAAACTGTCAAGCCATATAACAAATGTGATTATTGAAGGTGAAGGCATTAGGCTATAGCTCTGTGAGCGAAAATTTTGCATTTCAGGGATTTTTATTATTTTTTTTGTTTGTTTGTTTGCTTCTCTGTTTTTTTTTTTTTTTTTTTGGGGGGGGGGGGTTGGGCTTCTTATCTTATTATCCCATACTGCACCATATCAGGTAAAAACAACCAAGAAAAATCAAAACATATTGTATTCTTTAGGGGGTTTTTTTGCCTAGAAATTGTTGAATATTTTTGTGGCTTAATATTTTAGGGCTTTTCCTGGATTTCCAAAGGTCATCCCTACCATTTTCACCTTGAAGACTTCCCCCCCCCCCCCCCCCACCCAAGCATTTATCACAGATGCAAAATAATTTTCTTTAAAAAAATCACACCCTTCCCATAATGCACTGTTTTGCTACTATTTTTGATACCATCAAAAAACAGAGACTTCACAAAAAATTTTTTTGGCTCTATAGCATTTTACCACACAAAGGAAAGAAAAACTCTTAAATGTGCAAAGCCTTTGCATAAAGTCCAAGTTTCTGAAGCCCTGTATCATGTAAACAAAAACAAAGCAATTTATTATGGACATGGTGTGCTGACTCACTTGAAGCTAAACACTGGGTTCAACAAAGGGGCCGACCATTTGACTTTTGAGGGGGGGTGGATGATTTTTTTTTTTTGCAAGATTTTTTTTTACATCTCTAAGATATTGTAGGATATTTATTTCGTAAATTAGTTGAGGATTATGACAAATATGCTGTGCAGGAAATTTTTCTCGGCCCTTCGGGCCGTGCAGGATATATTTTTTAAAAATCATCCACCCCCCCTCAGAAGTCAATGGTTGGCCCCTAACCTCTTACCTTTGATTCTAACTTCTAGGATTGTTTAATCAATTGAAACTCATACATATTGTGGTGAATTTGATAATTTGTTGTCCTTAATAATCATGTTTACAACTGGCAGTTCCTGTTTCCCTCAGGTATAAATGTTATATTTAGAACACTAAACAGTTCTATTTTTTTCGTCATAGATATCTTGTCAGCTGGATGCTTTGTAATCAATACAGAGAGTGAGTCATTTGCTTCAAGCAGAAGCCAGGGACATACAAAGATATGGAACAATCACTGATTTCCTAATAAACAGTGGGGTGTGTGGAGCCATGAGACAATCAGTTTCCTTCCTGAAAAGCACTATCTTTGAGACAAAAGAATCTGTGATCAGTTTGCTAGACAAAAAGGATATTTGCAAATGAAATGCAAAAACTTTGGTTATATCACCCTCAAGAAAGAAATATCAAGTTGGTTTTCTTAATTAAACAGATCTTAGCAAAGAAACCACTGATAAACAAGGGCAATTAACATTCTAACCACACAGAGGCCAACATCAACATAGCAAGGTAAATAGATAAAAACAACAAAATGGTTAATTTAGAGTCCTTAATTAACTAATTGGACACTGGGAAACCATAACTTTCACTTGTGTTGAATATCATGAGGTTTGTTTATACCAAAGTTGGTTAGAGTAGAAACATGTTAGAAGCCAAAGATATAAATAAACACCAAAAAGCTGACAAATATAAAGTACAATATGAGATCCTTGTGAGCACTTGAGAATTTTATGATTCACTGCTCAAGAATGGACACTCCTTTATTATCTTACAAACACCTCTAAGCATCAGACCATGGAACACTGAGAGAAACATACTCTAAAGTTATCAAATTGACAGAATAATCATTACTAAAAAGCCCCCCTTGGGTTATAATAAGGCACTTAGGGTTGGATACTTCAGTACTCTAAGGCTACTACCACTAATTTGCCACAAATTCACAAGGTAATCCGGAATTATGGCACCCTATAGTATCATATCCAACACTCATCTGCCCAAGTGGTGGTCAGAAACCACAAATTAACTATTACTGTACCCGCACTGTATGCTTCAATTATAAAGAGATCTTGAGGTGGGATTAGAAAACTTTGCAGACTTTTTCTATGGGCAGTACAAAGCGTGGAATTTGTTCGATTAACCTTATTAGCTGTATGCACGTGTGAGTTGTCAACAGCACTGTTAAATCTACAATACAAAGCGTTATCCCGTTTATAACCTTAGGGCGAAATGAGCCACATGTGTAAAACTAAAATCCCAATCCACGAATTGAGTGACATGCCTTGACACGCTTTTCCTAACCGCGGCGGCATTTTTGCGGCAGATTTTTCAATTTTCACAAAAGTTAGCGGTGCTTCCGTGGGAAAATACTTGAGACATTCTATCACCTTGCGATCTGCCCCCGTGCTTCCGGTTTGCCGATTTGGTACAAAAGACTGTCGATCAAATCTTTAGCTGAAAAGAATTGGCAAACTTGGAAAACAGGAAATCCTAAGAGTTGCATTGACAGGGCCTCTGTAGTGCCGAAATAAAAGCCAAAATGGGCGGACTTGGAGACGTCTACGACTAGCGTGCGCTCATTGATCAGTAGATCACGTATCTTTATGTGTGAACCCGCCAGTCGCATATTGGAGCACTTCAACGGGTCAAAACATTAGTTTAACTGTCCGAAAACTAACAAAGCAGTTAATGAGAGACCTCCAGCGTAGAAAGACGATTACATTTATCACTGCAATCTCGAAATCGCCTCCTAAATAACACTAAAAGCCTGAAGAGTGGTTCCTGAGATCGGCACACACGGTCTTTGTTCGACGAACACGGGCATTCTTTTCATTTAGTCCCGGACTAACTTTTTTAGTACGGGTAAGTATTGAAATGTTCCATTATTTTTCTTCTAAAATACATATCAATTTTCCACAGGAAGTCCCTCCTTAATTCGTACTTACATCATGCTCTGTATTTCAGCTTGGAACCAAAGCTTGGGCACGTTTTTCGATCCTACGTTTACGGGACTCGGCGAAGGAGTTGGCGGTGTTTCGTTAATCGGGGGCTGAAACAGACAACCGGAAATGAAGTTTCCTTTACTCGCCATGAGTGAATAAAGCAGAATAAAGTAGTAGGAAGTACTTCAAAGGAAGAACACCCTTTTAGTTTATCATTTGTATAAGTAAGCTCTTGGTATATGCCGGGGTTAAGATGCTCCATGCGTAAAATTGCAGACATTGCCGTTCAACTCAAATCCAAGATGGCCGCCACGAGGTGGGTAGAAATTCTTAAATTGAGTCCACATACGTCGTTTTAAATCTTACCCCTGTCTTTCCAGAGCTAGTTAACGTTGTACCATCCTTATTTTTCTCGGATTTCTTGGTTTTTGACTTCGATTTCGTCATATTTTTAGGAAATACGCTTAGCGGTTAGAAGTTCAAGTTCGATCTTATGTAGACCGGAAGTGAAATGTACTCCCATGATGCTTACGTAAAAAACGCGGGAAACTAAACAGCCAATCAGAAGCCGTATTATATCGCGACACGCTTCAGTGAACTCAATGTCAAAACATTTCCCTTCCAAACGCACGTACAAGCCTTAGCAAAGCAGTATGCTGTTATCCGGGCAAATATAGGATCTAAAGTGCTTCAACTCTATGGCTTTTGTTTTCAAGTAATAAATCACTTAGTCGCTAGAACAGGAAAATTTCTTCAGCCAAAGCTGATAGACGAAAAACATTTCCTTTTATGCTCTCAACTCTCAATCTAGAGTGACGCTCAACCCTAGCTATTTCCTCGCAGTAGAATTGAGGCGGTAGAATCATTTACACTGATACCAAGGAATTGTTTTTATCACTTTTATCCTTGAACTCTAATAGTGAGTCCAATACGTTAAGCGAAGTTGTCAATGATACGTTTTGTCGGTAAAGTTTGCCGACCGAAGTTCGAAAGAAGTCAATAAAACTTGGCAGGACCTTAAAAGCCGGTGACCCACGTGGAAACTAACCGATTTAATTGATGAAATTCACACTCGCATGTCCATAAACCGCCTCACGAACAATAATCGCCGTGAAATAGGAAACCGCACGAAGAGCCGAGAATCTAGCGTGAATCATTGGAATGTTGAGGGCGCCCAGTGATTGGCTGGTCACCCCTTGTGGGCGGGGGATAAGAAGTAAATACCGCATGCTGATTGGTTAATAAGCTGTACTTCCTTAACGCAACAAGCCAACGAAGCACAGATGTCAAATCCGAAGGGGAGTGGTTGGCCAAAAGTTTTTATTCTGTTTCACTATCCGGTTGAACGCCGAGCTAGCCACACAGCGTTCTCGTGGCTGAGACTAAAATTGTGGTTTTTCACATTGCAGAACCATGACCACGACTGAAAACCCCGGACCTCGTAAAATCAAAGGAGAACGTTCGCTTGTAGAGGCCTTAGCTGAATATCCAGGAGAACTAGTGAAAACGGACTCTCCAAATTTTGTTTGTAGCGTTTTACCAAGCCACTGGAGATGCAATAAGACGCTGCCGGTTGCATTCAAAGTTGTCTCGCTCGGAGATATACCCGATGGAGTAATCGTTTCCATTGCGGCGGGGAACGACGAGAATTTTTCCGCCGAGCTCCGAAATGCAACCGCCGTGATGAAGAATCAAGTAGCAAGATTCAATGATTTAAGATTTGTGGGCCGCAGTGGAAGAGGTAAATTCTATATTTCATTACCATTCATTTTATAGCGCGATTCCATTATACGCTAACGTTCCATGTCATTCTGTGTTGATAAGCCTTGCGCGGAAGCGAGCAAAGAATGTATCGGCAGTTAACTGTTGTTAAACTTGTCAGATTCGGCACCTCTGGATAACCGGAAGCAAGCTTGTGATTTTACTCATAAATATCATAACATGTAATTTCTCCTTCCTTGTTTTCACCTGCATCTCTAGGGAAAACATTCTCGCTGACGATTACTATCAAGACGGACCCGCTGCAAGTAGCCACATATTGCCGCGCTATTAAAGTCACCGTGGACGGGCCGCGTGAGCCTCGACGTAAGTTGTATAAGTTGTACGAAACTTGGGTTTATTTCAGGTGTTTAGTAAGTGAATTGTGGTTTCACCTCCAATACGACCCACGGACATTTAGAAAATCTTAATGAACCCATTCCCATAGTATTGATATTCCCTTGCGGTTGCGTTTCCGAAGAGTTCCCGATTTATGGCATGTTACAATTTTTCACTTAGTTAGCCTTACGATACTTATTTTATTTACTCTATCCAACATTTCAGCATCCGGTCAATAAAAACCTGATTTCGCTGATTTGATTTTAGCGAAATAAATGAAATTTGCGCGACGTATTGTTCCCGCTTTTCTCAATCGATGTTATAAAAATAATGCGGTTAGCTCTCCGCTGAATTTTAGTCAAAGTGTTCTGACTTTGAAGAAATGCCGAAACTATAACCCGATAAAAATTTGTGGGTTTACTTTCTTGCCCGCAATATTTGATGTGCTGTGCGGTTGTTTTGGTTGAAGAATCCTTGTTCCTTTACCGCAAGTAAACATACTGAGTGTTTAGATAAATACTGGTATACACAGTCTCTCTTTGCAAGCCTACCCTCACTAGGTGGCCCGCATTTGCGCGATATGCACGACAATAATGAATGTTTAAACAGTAATTAATGATTTATAGAACACATTATGCTCATTGGACGATTCCATAATTGAATTGATTATACATTGGAAGGTGAATGCTTACAATGGGAGCAGGTGGAATTCAGCAGGTGAATGGGAGTATGTAGAGCTCAGCTGTCCAAGGAAAGTCTTACAAATTCATTTGTTAATATAATAGCATTCTTCCTTCGTCTTAATTATCGTTAATAAATCTGATAGAAAGACATAATAGTGCTCAAATGCTGGAAATTTGGGATTTTTAATTTTCTTAAAAGACTTTGGGTTTTTAGTTAGACAGTAAATACAACTCAATTGGAGTGAAATCTTCTGAACGACCTCGGCAAACATTGTTATAATTTTCATGAATTGAGGTATTTCAGAAACCATATGCTTGTTGATTTTCAAACTAATTAGCCATCTTTTTTATCAGATACAGTTCTTTATGGAAAGTTCAATTTTACTTTTGGTTTCTGTCATAAATTGAATTATTTCCTTAATTGAATTGGGTCTGTTTTAATTGAACAGAACGCTCGCATTGGATGGAATGGAAATGTTGCCATTTTTCCTAGAGATTTCTCTAGATGGGGTACCCAAATTTAAATACAATTTAATTAGCATAATTGAAGAAAATCTTGAAAAGAATAGAAGTGAAATTCCTTCGGTTCCTTTGTCGCTCAGTGTGAAACACAGACTTCTGGAAGTCAATTGGAGCTCAACCCAAAAGAACCATATTTTGATTTTGGTTTTCAAATACGTTGAATTTCATTCAATTTGGTGGTTATTTTACAAAATCAAAAAAGAATTGACGGAACTTGTTGTTAGCTGATATACATTTCAGTCTCAACCAAAGCGGTTCCAATGTTTTTATTTTGAAAGAAGACTACTAATTTTGTTCATATCGTTTTTGCAATATATAGTGTGACAAAAGATTGTCAGTCATATTAATAGAATTTAGACATTGCTCTCTGTTGGATGTTGGGTATGGTTAATTTTTCATGATTGTACTATAGATACAAAGTGAATAGCTATGCATCAATAACAACCTCGACAAATGACTACTGAATCTAAGAAAAACTCACGTTTAATTTTAAAATCTTCTTACAATATATTTTCTCGTTGTTCATAGACGTTTTGTCTGGCTTGCAGAATGGTTTAGTTTTCATTTTGTGTGGTGAGAATTTAACTAAACTTAGAAGGTTTGCCTTCCCTAGACCACAACTCATAATTTATAGTTGATATACTTCTCTCTGCCTCTCAGTCTCTTGTCTCGCAAAACTTCACCCTCAAACCACAAAGCAGCAATGTCTTCAACTGACTGGTAAAGGCATCATTTAACCTATATAAAGTGTTTCGCAAGCACACTAGCATGGTTAAATTGTAACCACTATGGCCAAAGTCAGTGGTAGTTTTAACCCATATAGGTTTAACCACCTCTAAGGGTTTAGCCTAGGTGTCAGGAATCTAATAAAATCTTTGAAAACAAACCCAACAATTTGATATATACCCCTGAACAGGAGACTTAAGATTATTCTTGTAAAAACGCTAAGAAAGATGCAGTTTTCACGTTATTTTTTATGCTTTGTTTGATATTGATTTTTATCATAGAATCATAATACTGGCTAAAATTGTATGTTTTGATTTTTCGGAAATGTTACAGTTTTACTCTTCGTAAAAGAACGGGAAAATTATAATGAACTGAATTTCTGAAATTCAGTTGGTGCTAGACAAAAAGTTTTTATTTGTTCTGTGATAAAAATTATATAAACATGCCAAAGAAAAAATAATGTTGCAAATTAAAAATTTCCTGTTGCAAAGTATTATAAAAAGCAATAAAAATAGTGTTTATTAGCTTAAATTTCCCACTTCCTTTAAAAATATACCTTAAACTAGAAATTCCTCTACTGAAGGTCTACAAATACTAGAGTTTTCTTGAAATTGATGACTAAATTCACATTTAGTTCCTTTTCTTCTATACTTTCTTTAAAGAAGACATTTGGATGCATTTAGCTTTCTTGAGATAAAATGTGTATCGAAATTCAACTTGAGTGATGAAACCATCAGAAACTTTCATTTATATAAATGCTGAAAATTAGCATTCCCCTTTGGTTGTTTTAGGTGCACAGGAAAACTCTCAGGGATACTCTAAATCGTCCATTGTGACTCATTTTTTAACACTTAACCATCAGAAAGATACTATAAAGTATATAGAGAGAAGGAATTGTTTTATTTTACGAAAAAATAAAGTTGCATGCCTAGTATATATTGAAAAGCTATTCAATTGTTTATTTTCATTATAGTTGCTGAGCAAATTTTGAAACGAACCAAAAATCTCACATCTTGCTTGCATAGATATTTGTATTAGCCAAATCTGTTCTGCCAAAAGTACTTTGTGCATTTGTTATCTAGATTTTAAGTGGCATATATTATCCTTGAGCCGTCAAAGAAATGTCAGAGCTCATTAAACCTTTCATCATTAACAAAGCAATGAAGTCTACATCTTTTTTCTCACTAAAAAAGATGTATGACCGCCGATTTTCAAATTCCATTACTCAGTTGCCGTAGCTTTGCGGTTGCGTTAGTTTGAAATACAACCAAATCTTTTGGTGATGGCTCGCCCCACCCAATCGCTAGAGATAACTTTGAACTAAGTGAAAAGTCATAAAATTCTGATACGAAGTCTAAAAATTATTCCATGGAGGCTAATTTATCTGTCCTTCTATCACACAACCTGGGATAGAGTGAACAACTTGTGGGTTTTCTTTAACAAAAAATAAAGTTTTATTTGAAAATGCACGCTGTGGAGGGTTGCGAGTCAGGTAGATTTTATCTGGCAAGCTCCCAGATGAAAGTGAAACATGGGCGGTCAGCTTCGGCGCAGCGAAGCAGTTAAAGTTATTGCTTTTATCATTTTGTTGAAAGGCGAGAAGGAAGGAGTTTACTAGATTGCGAAAAAATGTTATTTAAGACGCTAAATGTCGTCGAAAATACGTCGAGTGTATTCAAATTTGCCCCCTGGAGTAATACAATTAAAGCTTGTCTATAACTAAGGAAAAGTATTACACAGTATTTTTCTATGGTTATATGACTAGCGTGAAACTGTAGTTTAGTTGTAACTTTCTTGCGGTTTCACTTGGTACTTGGGGCTAGTTTATAGAAATCTTTAAAAGAAATGCTTGTATTGCGTTTATATTTCTGTTAAAACAATATAAAACAAAGCTAAGTGAAAGCTAACCAAGATAGATGAGCGAAGCGTCTTTCCCACAAAATCGCATAACACAATATTGCTTGTCTGTTCAAACTTTCAATTCACTAATGTTTGGATTTAATTATAAGTGAGGCGTGCGAAGTTTAGAAAGAAAGTTCAGGAATCGATACTTTGTAAAATTACTCTTGTGTTCTGCAATTAAAACCGTTTTCAATAAATGTGTATGGACATAGCAGGTACCTGTAAAGTATTAAAAACAAAAGATTGAAAGGATAATTATTTCTGGATTCCCTCGCTCTAAACAAAATATCACAAATCAAAACTAAGAAACCCTTTTAGCTGCAAACGCGCGGCGCGAAATGGAATTAAAACTTGTGTGCGTTTTCTCGGCAAAAACACTGTTATTGAAACTTAAGGTTTAAGATAAGAAACCTGACTTGGTGATTGGGAAATCAAATTAAGTGCAAGGTTTTGCGCATTAGAATTTGTGAGCAGGTCGTCCGCAGCTGTGCTCCCTTGAACACTCATTACCCGCGCTTTGGGAACATTATATATTAGCGGTACTTTAGAGCCAAAGATTTTACAGATAAACGGCCATTCTGTCCAAAATGGGTTAGCCAAAACGTAAGAAAATACGGGCTAATTATAAACATCTTAATGGCTTTAGAATAAATAGGATAAGTAAAAGGGTCTTGTATGGGTTTAGATATATTAGGCTGTCAAGAATAAACCTTTAGAATCATGTATTGGAATTCAAAAAGATACTCGCGAATTCGTCTCGGTTTCTAGTATTCGATTTTACTAAGCAATCTAAAATTTTTAACAAGGCAGATTTATCTCTCGGTTTTGTTTCCTATTTGTATCGCTAAGCCGAAAGAGAATATAAAATGCGCACTTTACCTTAGAGTTAATGAAAAGCCTTGTTTACGTTGGGAACACTCAGTAATTGAATTTTAAAAAGTAAGTTGAACCATTATTTAGTTATAACTACATTTTTACACTAGTAAATGGAGGTACTTACATATCGAAATTGAATAACAAGGCGTTAAGAAGCCTTGTGGCTATTTTTATTCACCAAAATTCCTGGGCAGACTTCTCACCATTGTTATTTTCGGCTTATTTCTAACAATATTTCTATACTTAGTTTCAATGATTCTGTGTTATCATGAGGGATATTTATCTCGCCCTTTTACTTCCGAATGGTTTTTCCGTTACCTCTTTGCAAACTTGAAACTCTCAAAGGTTTGTTTTAGTCTGGCTTAATTCCGTTGACGCAATTCCTTTCTTTCGATACACAGGGTTTTTGATCATTCACGATCGTGCTCTTTGCTAGGAAGTGCTTTTTTCAAGCAGAGAGAGAGAGCAGAAATTGGGTGAACGTTTAGCGATTGAGGAGAGGAACCTTACTGAGATCCCGCGCGCACGTCCGCGACCCCAAAGATTTCACTAAAAACTTCTTCTATCAAACAAGAACCACAAACCAAAAGCCAAGTGAGCATAACCAGTTATAGCTCTAAAGTATATTGCGGGATATACAATTATTTTTGAGGTTATACCTTTGTTTGGGTGGGTACAGTGTCGGTCGTTGTCCTTCAATTCACGGATAGAATTTCACATTATCTAACGCTATTGTAAAACCGCCGTGCTCTCGGCAAAAAAACTGTTTCGCAATACACAGTGTGGCACTGGCTTGTCATAGAGAGATGACTTAGCAAACAGAAATATACCTTTTCTTCTGATTTCTGAAATTAAATTCTAGAGTTCTGGATATGTGTTCTGCTATCTCAACTTGCGGTTTTAATCGAGCGAAATCACCCAAACAGAACTTGCCCTCAAACTAACCGTAAAGTCAGAATTTGCTTACGAATCCTGCAACGGTTTCGAGCGACCAATGTAGACAATATCTATGTCATAGTGTTAAACCACATTGCAATGGTAAAAGTGGGAGCCCTTTAATGTCGGTGTGGCGATGGTCTATGAAATTTTATTTCCTTATCGAAGCATCCTTGTCGTCTGAATTAACAATAGAACCTATACCACCATCGCGCGATCAACACCAAATCGGTCTCTAGGCTAAACTTTGCGTATCGTGAGAGCAACAGAAAAGGATTTTATAACTCCAGTGTTCTCCGTTACGAAAACCCTACTGATTAACATAAAAATTGAAATCTAAAAGAAACATCCTTCGGACTGTCTTTGGCATTCTACGTGTTTCCGTACACGTCGTGCTTTGAGCGCTTCGCATTCAACTGTAGTTCTGTCGTTTTTGCAATGAAAACGACCGTTCACAATAATGTTTGGCTAATATTGGTATATACAGACGAGATGTATAAGCTTTGCTCTGTGTAATGGACGTTTCTTTATGTGAAGGAATGTGTTGTGCAATGGCGTCGTCCTTCTTGCATTCCACTAGTCGTATCCTTCGCGACCATGAGTAACCATTGATACAATCTAACTTTTCTAGACATTTCCTTTCTCTTTGCTGACTGCCTGTTTTTGTGTATTTTCAGGGCATAGAACGCGTTCAGATGAAAGGGACCCGAATCATCCCTTCGATCAATTCCCCTTCTCCGAGCGAATTCCGGATCTAACAGGGTTAGACCGATTTCGACGCATTCCGGATCCAACTTTCCCTCCGTTCGCAGAACTTCACCCAAATCCACTGCAGCCGACCAAACTCGCGCCAGATGGAACTTCTGCGTTTAGTCCACTTCCAGGTATATTTCAGCTTTATTTACAATCTCATACCTATATAGATCAAGCTCCAAGATCCTGATACATATGCAGTTATTTTAGAATTATCGAATTCAGATTTTCCTTTACTTTTATGCAAGATACGTTTGAAATATCACAACGTTGCCATATGTGTGATATATGTAAAAGTTGTTGAAACACAAAATCTGCGTAGACGAAACAGGCTTTTGGGTATTAATGTGTTTATAAACGAAATCTAGTCAAGAATTTGCCAGCTTTTAAGTCTCATATTCCTTGACAGTTAAAAGTAACTTCTAGCCCAAAGAATAACCTTGCTAAGAGGAGCAGGGAATACAATAACTTGAATTCGCTTATTCAAAAAACCATGCCAATTTTATGTACCTCCATTTTTATTAAACTAAATTTAAAGCATAATTTGTTAAGAGCTTTCTTTAAAACTATGATTAAACTTTCATCTTGAAATGTAGTCACTTTGGCAGTGCTTGCAATTTTCTTTACGTTTCAAACTTTTAACAATGACTTGAGACTTGGAAACAAGAAAGTAACATAATATTTATACACCGAAATTAGTAAATTGTTCGAGTTCCTTCTTGTAATTAAACAAAAAGTGGATTACTAACATTTGTACGCACTGGGTTACAGGTGCACGCTAGTAATTTAATTTCAATTTTGTGCTCATAACTCAAACGTACAAACGAAATAAGTGCTTTTCAAATTACATTAATTATAGTGCCAAGTCTCTTGTTTGGATGGTTTTGAATTTTGAGAAGCGAGTCAAGAGGCCTTGTGTAGCCGAGAATGTATTCTATGAAAATTGCTCGTAAACATACATATAACGACGCACATGATATTTGGTCAGTGCAGCGTTGCATGAAAATAGAAGCTGAGTATAAGTAAAGCAACAAATTGAAAAATAACACTCAGTTGATTTATTCTAATTTTCCTTATTTTTCCGCAAAATCTGTTCTCTTCTTTATAATTAGCTATTCCCATTCATCTAAAAACCCCGGACTTCAAAAAGATGTTGCTTTTTAATAGAACCGTCCTTTAGTTCAACTTTAGCCTTTTGCTCTTTCGTATCTTGGTTTCTTTTGTTACAATATCATAACTACTTAGCTTTCCTTTGAAAGGGTATTCTGGAACAAAGAATCTGTTTTGAAAAATACCTTGGAATTTGCGGGAATAAGGAAATGAATTCCACAGCCCTGTCCATGCGTTTTGGTGATGCAATGTCTTTTTTAATAGTCAATAGACAAAAATCAGAAGGACTGATCATGTTTAAACGAAACGAGCACGGAGTGAAGCAATCATTTAGTTCGTCATTAAGCATTTTTTTTAAATGAAATTGTCTGTATTCCCGTTGCTATTAAGAGGCTAAAATATTGTCTTGTATCAAAGCTAGAAATGCCATCGATATCTCCTTTGAATATGGTCATATTACATTGAATTAATAACATTTCGTTCTTTAGAACTTGAAATTACAAATTCGCAAAGCTCCAATTTTGCTGCTAAACATGTTCCTTTAATATAAATCGTTCAATTTCAATCAAAGTAGCAAAACTCCTACATAGTACGAAAAGTAGCCTGTCTTTGTAACGAATACGATGAATAAATCAATGCAGCCCGACTAGTATATGATGTTGGATTTCTTATTAGCATGTGTATGGGTACTAATGAGGGAACTTTATTTGAGAAAAAACTACATACTACATGGAGAAGTAGCTAAAAGCATTTGCTTTCCAAGATCAGTTACCTTTTAAATAGTAGGGATGGCGTGTCATTAACAGCTCCACTTTAAGGACGAAAGATCTAAGAAACCTCCCTTCTTCTTCGTTAAGAAATTTAACCTCCATTTTTCGTTTCCCGCCACTGTTGGATGAACAGCGCATCAGGTTTTCAGCGCGCGTCACTTTCCAAACCTTTCTCGTTTGGCAAACCAAACTCTTTGAGACTTTTCGCGCCTGTTAGCGCTCGCGTCTAAAACCAAAATGACCTTAGTTTACGCTTGCAAAGTCACCTTTTCATTTTGGTAGAGGAATTGTGGTGACCGATATGGTTTGCCAGATTATCTCGCTCATATAACAGTTGGTTAGCCGAGTTTTACACAGTGTTTTAATGCGGTGAAGGGAGTAAAATTTGGTCGATTTTCACGGCATTCAGTACGAGTATTTAATAGATGGGAATCACTATTGGAACACGTCACTCTATCAGTGGTGTTTCTTGCCATAGGGATGTCTTTCCCCGAAATCTTCCATGTTCTATTTAAAGAGCCTACCTTGCTCCACATTTACAAGAACGCACTTTGGGATAATTGCTTTTATAGATCACGCGTTACCTTTTCGCCGTACAACGGATTTTTGTACATCGTTGGCAAAAAAAAAACACGTTAAATAGAACCTTGCTTTGATCTTTTTTAATTTGATACCTACCCGTTTTGGTTTGGGATTTATTTAGCATTTTGCTTTCTAATTTTTCTTTCGAAGTCTTCAAATCCAGAATGTTTTAAAAGGTCCCTTGGTGTTTGAATTATTTCTAATTCATCGCTCTGTTATTCTAAACGTTCCGAAGCGCGTAGTGAGACCAGGATTCGACGCCTTATTATAAACGATTCAAATCACATAAGCATGCCCTGAACAGTACTGTTCTTATTTCAGACCCAAACCAAATAAGACCGCCGTCTTCTTGGGGATTCCACGGCTTCCCAGGATTCATCGGATCCAGCATTTCGCCTCATCCTCAACCCGAAGTCCCCGTTAGCTTCGCGCCTCTTCCTCTACAACCTACACCTTTAGCTGCGCCCAAACAGGCAGTCAATCTGCAAAACACGACATCAAATATGCAAGTTCTACCGCACGTCTACCCCGATCCTAGATTTCAAAGTATGCCTACACAGTTTCAATTTCGTTCTGCCTCCACAACTGCTGGGACTCCAGGTACGCCTACGAGTTCGGGAGTGGACAGTATGAACACAATGCCGTTAGGTCCCCCAACACCTATGGAGGCTGTTTCGCACGGAATGCTACAAGGGGGCTGCCAACAGCTTGGGGTATCAACAGTAGGGAATCTTAACGGTTTAGGTAATGGACAGTTTATGAGTAACATTAATACTACAGTGAACAATGGAGCGATAAACAACGGTTTAACGTATCGTCCACAGCCTTATATGCCGCAAACGACGCCTAAACCTAACATGTCGCTAACTCAAACGACATATACGGGTCCTATTGGTCCCAGCAACGGCCTAACGCCCATGTCTTTCCCAATGACTCGGTCGCCGGCGATGCCGATGATGACACAGAGCGCGATGTGTACGCCGCAGATGGCGCAAGGAATGAATTCCTTCACTGGTTTTCCAACTCCTCCCAGATCTGAAGATCAAGGAATTGTCGGCTTGAAACAAGAACCCGTGGAAGGGGTTACGAACATGTCTAATCACGTTGTGAGAGGTTTAGAGCATATTGATCATAATGGATCCACGGACTCGGTATTAAGTGAGAGGAACGGGCGAACAACACCGAAAGGCGTTTGGAGACCGTACTAGCTGTAGCTTTAGAAAATATGCTCAATTCTACGAACAAACCTTATTCCAACCTTATACAGTATGATAATAAAACAATCCTGCATCAATTAGAATAGGATCTTCGCTCTTTTAATTGCTTTTCAACAAAATACAGGGTTGCCGAGAAAAAATATCAAAAATCCGGTAGGTAAAAATCTCAAAAGGCTATATCCATTTAAGTTGTGTAATGGAGTAAGCTGTCTTTCGCGGTTATGAGTAATATCTGTAAAATTGATGTAGGCTAGATATTCTGTCAATATTCTATCATTTCTGACATGCACAAAACCTTACGTGCTCTTATAGACATTGGATACAGTTTTTTAGAATTAATTGACTTTGGATTTAGTTGTTTAGCCATCCAGATGTCCAAATAATTCATCAGGACGGAATCATTTCAAGTCAAGTTCACAAATGATTACGATAGCCATTGATTCCTTAGAGACAATGTTTAAAACATATGTGTAAAGAAAAGGTTTTATTTATTTCCTAGCGGCTTCGAAACGCCTGGCAGTGGGGTGGCACTAAAAGCTAGAGTAATTAATATAAACCCCTCTGCAATTCTAAGAACAAAGCCGTAAGGTAACAAGATATGTTGCGTACTATACGTGTAAGCAGCAAAATTGTCCAGACTTTAAGTTTTGTGACATTTCATATTTAATGGTCGAACAAGTATTTGAAATTATTTTATTGAAGTTGAAATTGTTTCAGTTTATGTATGCAGAGCGTGCAATGAGAAACAGCCTGACTTGATCAAATGTGCCCATGTGTTCATTCACTGCAGTTATCTCAGACTTTCACAACATAAGAAAAATTTTTCTGTGCTCAAAGTCGTCGTGATTTCTTTCCTGTGTCTGGTTTTTGGTCGCTCAAAAAATGCTTTGAAATCTTATCGACAGTTTTTTTCCTCAATGATTTCTCTCATGTTTAGGTTCTCAAGATTGCACCTTAAATAAAAAAAGGTACAAAACAGAGACCAGATTTTTCATTTTGCGCCAGTCTAACTGAGTTTAAGTTAGGCACTTAAAATGCTCCGTACAATTTTATTTTATTGCGCAATTTTGCAGAGTTTGCAGTTAGTAAATTCTTTGCAAATACAAATAAAAATCTACCACGGTTGCGCTCAACGCAATGGAGAGATTTCATAACTGACTATGAGCATAGCAAACGATGGTGTTTGTTCTTAATAATTATATTCCCTTACTTGGAATGTATAACCGTATTTAATTAGTTATTTATTTTGTGTGTAACATACATTAAATGCCAGCGATATTTTTATTATTTACTCTAGTTAGGTTATATTCCCTTATTATACGACTGTGACGTCATTTTCGCATATAAGGCCAAAATTAAGTGCCGATACCCAGCCATATTACACGCTAAAAGTGGTATTACACTGCAAAAAAAAGGTAATGAATCGGTTTTGCGCGTCTTTTTGACTATGGTCATTTGTACAGGTCATATACGAGTCAAAAACTTGCGTTTCTAATGAATCTTGAAAAAAAAACATTTTTGTTTCTGTCAGTCGTATAATAAACAACTTATAAGATGTTTTTTCATGTCATACGGGCCGGACATTTTACTCGTTGCTCACATTTTTCCTCGCCCCTGCTGCGGGACTTGGAGAATACTTCTGCAACTCGTAAAATATCCGCCCGCATCACATAAAAACACATCTACTACGCTTCTCGGTTGAGCGTGGCAGGGTTGAAGTTTTGCGATGGAGTTTTGACGTTTCCAAGGGCAACGTCAAGTTATTCAATAGCAACTATAATAAAGCGCGCGAAGGTACGAAAAACAAAAGATTATGGCGACATGCTGACTAACGCACAATGGGAAAAATAAATTGCCCGTGCGCAGGTCAGCATACCATAAGAATCCTTCCTGAGGTATTTTGTTTTTCGTAAGCTTGGTGCGCTTATACTTGTTGGATAACTTCATGTTGGCCCGTGAAACGTCAAAGGTTTCACACCCAAATTTTTTTTCGTTGACAGCAAACACTAATTATCGCAAAACTTCGGCCCCCGCAACGATCAACTGAGACCTTAGTAATAGGATATATGTATTCAATTTATTTTTCGATTTCTTCATTTTGCAAGACAATGCGAAAATTAACTTTACTCTGCGCAAGGGTCCTACATATACTCTTGCAATGGATAAATCATATCTAAATTCTCACTATTTTGTACAAAGAATATATGTAACTATATAACTGCTAAACATTTGATTGCACAAATAATAAACCAAGGTATCCCTAAATCGAGAGTTACTTTATATGTGTAAAGCTCGTTTAAAGTGGTTTTTTTTCTAATATACCTTTTAAAATCTATTCTAAACATTAACATGCGCACAGACGATAAACGGCCACGCCAGCAAAGATTTTAACACGGTGCTTACTATTTATAGCCGAGATCTAATTATTTCTAAACGGATATTCGATCTTATTAAACTGGATGATTTAAACACAATAGTAAACTTTTGTACATAAAGAATACAGCATTCGTATTGCCAGAGTAAAGGCCGGTTTACACACGATTTCTCCTAGCATTTGTAGCGGCGATTTTTCGCGGCAGTTGCAAATCTTTTGTTCAAAATCGCATCAAGCTGCAAAGAGTTCGAATATGAGTGAAACCAGTACCACATGGAGCGACGAAAATCCGAGATTGCACTAGAATTTATCTTGTTTGTACTCAATTTTTCACTGAGTTGCACCTTGCGCGCGAGAAAATCGCTTTGAAAGATGCAACACGTTGTGATTGCGCCAAATCTGAATAAAACGCCTTCAGTGATTGCAAAGTGATTTCTCAAGACAGCCATCTGAAATCCACTCTGATAATTCGAGCGACCTGCCCTTCAGCTGCAAGAAACTGGTATTCCGTTGTGTAGTATTTTGGAATGCGCTAAGCTTGTATTGCGTAAACGAAATACGCAAAAATAGTTTCCCATAAATACACCACGAAGAAATAGCTCGTCCTGCAAATGCCTAATGCAATGTCATTGCGTTAAGCCTAGTTTCCATATAGTCTTATCTGTCGTATCAGTCAACCGTGAAACAAAAGAATAATTCCAATTTCTATTGTTTCACGGTCATCGACTGATACGACAGATAAGACTCTATGGAGACCAGGCCTTAGGGGTTACAATACGTGCTCATAAAACACCGTCTAAATTGGTGTCTGCTATACTACTCTCACAAAGCAGTTATTCAATTCCCGACTGCAAATGCATGTGACTGTATTATATACCGGATATTCACCCTAAAAATTTCCGATCTGAGACTTATCAATAAAGCCATAGGTAATTCCCATACGAGAGCTTCCTCAGTGACAACGCGTGGCTTCCGGGTTGCGACAAGGGACGCCGGTCCTGTGTACCGTTTGAAATAGCGTACAATTACATACAACTGGCCATAAAATCTAGCTAATAAGCGACAAAACGGGCGAATAACTGACTGCCGACATAGCTAACAAAAACATATCAATCTGCTAACCGACATGCGAGAAATAAAAAAGATCCGACTGACAAGCCAGACCAGCGACAAATTACAGAAATTTAAACGAAGTACTCTATTCAATTCAGCACATTCTCATTAGTAACACTGCAAAGTTTGGTGAGGATTGGTTGAATAGGTACTGAGATATAATTTAATTTTTCTAAATTGATTATTTTTATAAATAAAAAAGCGCATCGATGCACTAGAAAAGCGCCTAAAAAGCGCATCGATGCGCTACCAGCTCCGTTTTGATGTTTTTACCCATACATTTCTTTTTTTAAAGAATAAGCCAGAAAGCCTCAGTTTTGAAAATATCTCAGCCAGTTTGCGAGTAATTCGTCCAAAACTTTGCAGCTTTTCTAATACGGTTTGTACTGAATTGAATACTGGAATTCTTTCCCTGATAACTATAAGATATTATTAAGCCATATTAACGTGATATGGGTCTATACAGGGAGCCCAGCCTGAACTGCATTGAGCTAAATAACCCTGTAAGGCCAAGTAAAAAAAAATCATGTTTATCGTCCGGAGCTTTCCAAAAAAGTGTCCATGCAGCCCTTTTTATTTATTATTTCTTTTTGCTCCTTGTTTATGCCTTGTTTTATTGGTTTATGCCATATTTTGTGTACAAAATGACTACGACTGTTTCACTGAACTATTCTTAGGGTCAATCTATGTTCATATAAAGCATTTCCAAGCTCCTTAAAGTCACATTTCAAAAGCAATTTCTAACCGCTTGCGACGTTTGACTTCGTTTTAGAGACAACTTGTGAAAATAAAAAAATAAAGAAAAAACGATGCGGCTCCAAAAAAACGATGCGGCCGGGACGATTAACATGTATTTTTTTTTTTTTTACTTGGCCTAATGGTCGAATGGAATGTTGTTGTTCACCGAGACGACAGACATCATAACATCACGTATACTGAGTGCGGTGTTGTCCGATTGAGGCTGATCAGTCCCATGCGGGCACAGGAACAAAATACAAAGACATTGTTCTTCAATGTCTAAATGATACTAGGTATAACCGGTCGGAAATCCTGAAAATGCCATCCCTAAAAATAAAATGTGTAAATAAGCGAGAAACGCGACACTTTTTGACAAAATGTGCACGTTTGAAAAGTAAACCTTCGCTCCCTGATTGGCTGAAAAGTAACGGTCAAAACTGCAGCCAATCCGCGAGCGAGAAACGCGACAACTTCTCGACAAAACGTGCACGTTTGAAACATAAATTAACGCGAAAAAATCGTCACACTTCGTCGATGGACCTAAATGGTAGTATTGATACTATTTTTCCTGTTGTCATCATAAACTTCTACCATTTTTGAGTTTCGATATCAAAAGCAGGCGCGTCATATCATTGAATAATTGTCGTTTTTGTCGAATGCACTTGGGAGGACTGGGTCGAGTCGCGCGGGCTAGCTGTGGGCTATTTTAGCGTGGTCGCCAAGCCAAAATCAATGGTGGACAGATCAAGAACTCGAGTCTCTGTGATTCCTGCAAGTTTTCATTCAAAATTTCACAGTTTTCTTGCTACATTTGCCGAAATTCTTATCAAAAGAGGATCTCCTGTCACTTTCTTATAAGGTAAATGATTCCAAATATGGTTTTGGCCGTGAGGTATTGAAAAACGACAATTTTCGGTTGGAGATTGTTTCATATGGCTACCTGTACGCCACAATACGCACGTATGTAACTCGTGAAGCCCCAAAAATACAATAAATATGCAGCACAAAATGGGAGTGAGCTATGAAAACAATGCAGTGCATGGCGTACCTCGTAAAAATGTCTGGCTACGCGCCTGATAATTTATTTTGCTTGACTAGCGGCAGAAACAATTTCCTTTTTCTTTTTTAAAAGGATTTTGAATGTTGAAACTCAGAATGTTATACAGGAGTGTTTCGATCTGGCGAATTGATTATAAAAAGGCTGGTTTCCATATAATCGTATTAGTCGTCCGAGTTGTATCAGTCGTATGAATTGCTTTCATACGAACTCGGGCACATCATAATGGCATATGGAAACCTTTGTGCGATATGACTGGAGTGATACAGCTTCTCGGAAGATCTTGTGTGATTGGATAGGCAGAACAAAGAATCCCATTGTTTCCTCGTTCTATTGTATTACCCTGAGGGTATTATTCCAATAGACCAATCGGCTAACGGTGTTTACATCTTGTTGCCTCCATGTGATGATTCCTTTGGGCATGGTTACAATTTCATTCCTCGCTCGACCGAGTTAAGTGTACGAGTGTATTTGCAGATCCAACTATTAAGTAAAGTATCCACCCAGAGGAATCATCACATGATCTGAATTGGCTGGCAACAAGATGTAAACACCGTTAGCCAATTTGGTCTATAGGCTTAGATCTTACGAGAGCTGTATAATGACCCTATAAAAGGCTGGTGTCCATAAGGTCGTATCAGGTTGTGCCAGTCGTATCAGTCGATCGTTCTTTTGTTTCAGGCGGTCGACTGATACAACTTGGAAGAAACCAGTTTCGAGTCACACCAGTCGCATGATTTTTCGTGGACTCAGGTGACTAATACGACTGACGGAAACCAGGCTTGACGTCACACCCTGCTTAATAGTTTCCGTGGAACAAGTGAAATTAAAGCAGGAGCATAAATCTCCATTTACTTTTCCAGTTCAACATACGTTTTACTCGGTGTACCGGCGAACAGAAGTTTGGCTTTAGGTTCCGAACGAAACATTAGAAATAGATGAAAAATACCTTCGTTTCTTATACATAAGTAAATTAGAAGAAAGGAGATGAAATTCGGAGAAGTACTTACGATTTTGGGGATGTTTTCGGCTAATTTTGAGCGAAGGAAACGCGGGGAAAGAAAACCGAGCCGTCAGCTCTTCTATGGCGGGATCGACACCGATTTCCCGCCGTTTGCACGCGCGTGGTTTTCATTCCACAGGAATCCCGTGCGTAGCATCGAGATATGTACTGCCCGGACTAGAATTATAGATTTTGTCTACATCCGGGAAACGGGGCTAAACGGAAAAATATAGCCAGTGGGCAATACGCAAAATACAGCCCGTGCGCCAGCCAATCAGATTACAGGAAATTGTCAAGCCATATAATAAAAGCACATTACCGCTGCCCAGGGAAGCCTTAGCTGGTGAATGGAGACCGAAACACCATTTAATGTCTAGTGTTTCCTGATTTTCTTTTCTTATCGGTCACTATTCACCAGCTAAGGCTTCCCTAGGCAGCCGTCATATGCCCATATTTTCAGCCTCGTTTCCATGCAACTTTCCGCCAATTTTGAAAAAGGTCTATATGGTGATCGGTGTCCGCTTAATAGAGGTGACGGCTTAAAATAGTCGGGGGTAGAAGCGGAATATTAAATTTAAAATATTAGAAAATTTAGTTTGAAGACTAGAACATTTAGTTGGGCTATGAATATTCGAGAATATTGAAGTTTGAATATTAAATGCGGAAGTTTGAATATTGGATGTGGAAGTTTTAATATTGAATATTTGATGTTCAAATATTGAACATCCCTGAAGAAATATTCCGCTTCTACCCCCGAAAATTAGAGGTTCAGTTTACAGTAAACATGGGGAGGAAAATTCGGGACTTTGATAAGTGACCGCTTGATATAGAGGGTTACCGCGCGCTGCAGTGCCGCTTAAAATAGAGGTTCCACTATATAAATCAACAAATTTTAAAAATTGCTTTGCTATTTATGACGAAAAGTATTTTTCCATGTTATTCCACAGTAAAGGCTTTCTTGCGCGTTGTTGTTTGAAAACAATAAAATTTTTAGTAGACCATCGTTTCTACCCTAGTTCGCTACGATGACTCATTGATTGGGGTGCAAATAATATTTTCAAATAAGGAGTTTGTAGGTGAGTAGAAACATGTCCCTGTTGTTAGTTAGTTGTTATTTATTAGTGTTGAATAGGTTCGCGTGGATGAATAAAGATGATCTTAATATCAACCTCAAGTCGTGGGTAGTGGTTAAACAATACATAGTCCTGTGGGTTGAAGTCGTGGGTAGTTGTTTTATACTTGGAAGGCGATTTCACGTTTGCTCACGTATAGTTTATGCCGTGAGCATTGCGGAAGGAAATTGATTTCCCGTTTGTTATTTTCACGGTTTCCACTATTCGATTATTTCATTCGCAATTTTAATATGGAAGCCGTTACTTTACAACTGCGAGGGGCGTATCTACTTTTAAGCCAAAGACGTTAGGCACTAGCTAACACATTTTTCGCCAAAAATTGAAAATACCCGTGTGTTCGTTAAATTATTTTTCCAAGGCTAACATTTACGCTATTTTTGTAGATCTAACTCACGATCACTCACGATTATCATTGTCGCTAAATAGCTTTTTTAAAGGGTGAGTAACAAGCCAACATGTGAAAAAGTGGGAGGCCATTTGGAAGGAAGGTCTCTCCTCTTCATGTAAGCCAGCCAATGAGAGACAGCACCATGACTTTTTTGGTTCATTCGGCAATTTATTTATTTGCTCAATTAGGCCTGTTTCAAACGTCCTTTGTTCGCCGCGTAGAATAATTGTAAATTCAGGGGTGGGTTACAAGGAAAAAAGGACTGAATACGCCACTTGATGTGTTACACTGTTAAGTTAGTTTATTTTAAAGGCTACATACTATAGAGTCCTAAAGTGTAACGTCACAAATTTGAAAATTTTCGATTTAGCAATATTTGTTCCTTGATTTCAAAAGGGCATATCGATTGAAAGGTACACACCAAAAATGAGGTGAATCGGTTGAAACGCGACCGAGATATGGCCCGCTGAATACATAATTTTCTTTAACAAATCATTGTATTTTAACTGAGTCCAAAATACAGTGATTTGTTAAAGAAAATTATGTATTCAGCGGGTCATATCTCGGTCGCGTTTCAACCGATTCACCTCATTTTTGGTGTGTAGCTTTCAATCGATATGCCCTGTCAAAATCAAGGAACAAATATCGCTAAATCGAAAATTTTGTTTTTGTGACGTCATCACTTTAGGACTCTATAAACGTTAGTCTCTCCGTGCAACTTTTGTTAAATGTGAAATCAACTTCCACAATCATCACAGTATATCTATACTGAATACACGCAAAATCAATTACCAGGAACTAATGAGTACCCACGACTTTAAACCTACACCTTCTAATGACCCACGACTTCTACCTACTGCCACTACCCACGACCGTTTAGTTAGGCAAACTCTGAAATAAGCTGTTTCGATTTTTTTTCCCTATCACAGAGAATTTCTGCGGAAACCTGTCCATGGGGAAAGCTAAATTTCCCTAGGCGCAAGCATGGGAAGTGTTCGGAATTCAGATGGTGGGAAATCCGAACACTTCCTATTCTACCATGGGAAATTCAGCTTTTCCCCGGATGGGTTTCTGTAGAAATTCCTTGTGTATCGCAAAGTGAGATACAATCGAGAGCAAAGAGGAAGCTGAAATTCAGGCTAAATTGTCTCATCAGCAACTGTGCGTGACTATGAGAACGGGCTGCGTGGGATCGAGACTACTGCCCCCAAAAACGCTTTTCTAATGGTCCGTCCCTAAATCTGTCTCTAATTTTCATACGTGCGTTCTCTGTCAACATCATCACCAGAGCGCGCCCATGTAAAGTGTGTTCACAAGTGTTTGTCTTTCAACATGATTCATGCTATCTTGAAGAAGCGCATTTACAAGTCCCATTTCAAGGACCAAACCAACCTCAGTTATTTTTAAAATGGATACTAATGACACCCTTTTTCTTTAAATAGATTTAGCCTGGGTTAAAATGCGTCTTCCGCGCCTTTGGTGTCAAGATGCGGTTTTCATGAGAGTTGCGTGGTTGGTCCCAGTGAGCGAGGCCTTTCCCAGACGTCTGTGGTTTACGGCTAAATTCTTAGCATCGCGATGACTAACGTTATCTATGTTATATTCGGCATTCTGATCCTTAGAGTTGAGAATATGGCAATTCTAGGAGGCGCGTATCCAAGAATTATACAAGGGGGATAACTATTATAAAGTTTATAGCATGCAGGCATACGAGAAAAATGCGGTGACTTTTTATAAAGGATATATGAGAAATTTGCTCAAAAAAAGGGGGGGCTTACCCCCTTTACCACCCCTGGATCCACCCCACAATAATATCGTCAAGAACTTTCAACTTCAGAATTTGTGAGTCTTTTTTTCTATAACTCACTTTAGGCCCAAACATTGGTTCGATGTTGCTTTTTCTGTTCCCCTATTCACACACTATATACTTTATACAAATAGCTGTGCCAATTGTCGCTTATTGTAGCCCAATTTTTCCTGATTTTCTTGACTTTGCCAATGTTGCTTTAAAATCGCTCATGTCGCCAATCGACACGGCGATCGCCCCCAAAGTAAGATTTAATCTAAGCCAATCAGGTCCTTCCCCTTTTCCGCATAGTGCAGTCGACTGGCTTTTCGTCGCGATAGAAAGACAGAGAAAGCAAAGAGACTGCACTAGGCAAAGCGAGAGGACCTGATTGACCTGAAAAAAAAAAGTCGTGAACCAAAGCGACGTTTTGAAAGCGTGCAGCGCGAAGCTACGGATTTAGCCTTAGAATCCTATGATATCTCTTTTTTGTGTAATTTGAGGACGAGATATCATAGGATTCAAGTATATTCAAAGCGCTCAGTCGGTAGATTCCGCCGAAAATGGCACTCAAAAAGACGATATCGCCCTCGTCGCTATTTTCTTAGCGGAATCTAGCCTCCTGAAGCTTTGAATAATCATATAATGTCTAACTTCCAAAAAGTATAGAAAAAGGCAAGATCGAAACTGACTATCTTAGACAATCTATGAAATGCGATTAAGTGGCAGTATATAGGGCGTTTGAGAGCACCCTCTCGCGCGATTTGGTTCGGGATGACCTGAATGTGTAACAAATATGCAAGGTACCGCATCTCAAGCACGTCAAACAATTTATTTACACATTTCGAGTTTGAGTAGTTTGGGGTGTGGGGCCAGGAATTCTAGCCATACCGACGGTTCACGACCTTTTCGTAAAGTAAATTAACAAAAACTTCAAAACTGAATGTGACACTTGATAGGCATCATCCGAATTACAAATATGCTGAAATAATTAATTATACCACTACTTGATCCCTAGATACTGACAGCACGTACCTAAACTTGCCTTAAACTATTTAGCCTTATTATTTTTCATATAGCCATTTTGGTTCTCCTCCACACTATATAATATTTGGTGCAATCTCTCGAATAGCTACTCAAGGCAAAGAAGTACCAACTTGAATTGAGCACTGGTATTCAAAAGGTCCTTCATGTACGAACAAGTGTTTATATTCTAGAGCGGATTTCTGGTAACTGTATTGAAAGCAATCGTAAAGTGATTACCTCAATTCTGAATAAGACCTACTGTATGGGAATGATTAGTTCTCGCACGACAGCCATACGAAACCGCTACAGTACTTGATTAACAACCAATCAACCCAAATTATTTACTCTTCTTTATCAAGGATTAGGAAATGATTGTTTATCCAATGGGTGTTTCCGACGAAAACTATTTCAAGTACAAATATCTCCTCCAGTTGGAGGGGCAGGGGGTTAGACTGTGAACAATCCCAAGGACACACCCTTAAAACTTATCCCCGCAAGCGTTGAAATGTTATAGCTCAAGTGGATAATTGGCAAAAATCCGGGTTTGTTTATACGCCTTTAACTTCCTAAGAGGACAGCCATAATTTCCATCCAGATTAGTCAGATAAGCAACGAAGAGGCTTGACATCTTTTAGGTCTATAATTGCAAGCGGAAGTTGCTCAAATGATGAATGCATTTCAAGTTATGTAGCCCTCACAAACCACTCCTTTTCCATTCGATACAGAGGGAATTTCTGCAGAAACCCATTCATTGGAAAGCTGAATTTCCCATGGTAGAAGAATAGGAAGTGTTCGGATTTCCCATGGCTATCCATGTGAATTCCGAACACTTCCCATGCGAGTGCCTTGGTAAATTCACCTTTTCCCATTGCAAAACAAAGTGTTATACTTCTTTACCAAATTCAATCAAAATATCGCACTAACTCTGCAGACTCATTCAATAAATGCTTACTCAATTACTGACTCAGAATGTTGCTAGGCTGACCAAATGGCTGTTGTTTGAGGCTCTTAACATTTGTGCATGAAGGATACAGGATATTCATTTTATTTTGCACCATTAGCATTACATACATTCATTTAAAATAAACAAGTCGTCTATAGAAAATAGCTTCCTTGCTGAGCTTGTAGCAACGTTGGAATCCTACCGGCATTTCTTGTAGACTCCAAGGTCATGTTATCACAAACATCAAACGGAAGCATTTGGAACATTTTCCCTAAAGAAGTTCCGTTGTGGTGTGCTAACAAAACAAAATTGTTCTCATTGTTGGCGTAGATACCTCCATAAGCTATGTGGAATATGCAGTTTGGGCGGGAAGGGTCAAAGTTTGTGCGAAAACGAACAAGATTGATTAATAATATGTCGTGCACTTTGGCGAATTGTTTCCTTTTTATCTCGAAGCTGGCTTTACTTAGATTCTCAAAGTGATAGAAAGAATACAGATCACTTTTCGCCGGGGATTTCGCCGGGGACTTTCCGTTCAAAACCTACGGAGTTTTTAAATTAAAAGATAAGTTATCGAAGATAGTCCCATTCCACCCCTGTCGGGGACTCGCGTCATATCAGGTGAAAATCCGCTCGAAAAGCGTCGTTTTCGCAAATCTCAACTTCCTTATATGGAAAATTGTTTTACCATATTTTTGGAATCCCACAACCCTACTCCCGGCATTTTGTCCACGCAAAATATCCAAGAAATCCACCAAAACGTACAGACCGGCTTTCAGGAAACGTCAGCAAAATACTAGAGTTCCCCAAGGCGTGTTTAATCTTCGATTTTCTCAAACCCACTGTTTGGCTTCCGTCAATCCAACGCGTGAACAACTCTGTGTGATTTCACGGAGGCTTTGATAGATTGTGATATCATAGGGGCTAGCTAGGCAGCTTCAAAAACACAACGTTTCACTGTAAAATGCAAACCAAACTCAGAAAACATGCGCGGACTTGACTTAAAAGATTACATGGACGGAAGCCAAACGCAGTTTGGCGTTCGGAAATAGTAAATTTCAACCTTTGCCAGTTATTGTTCAAGTTAACGTTTTCACGCGCCCGGCGGGCAGACGACAAAATACTCAAAATTCTGAAAATCTGAGAGACACTCTATTTGCCTTTAAACATTTTTCTCGTTTCTATTTTCAAAACGATACCAAATACCCGTTATAACTTGAAATAGAAAGCCCGTGATGCCCGAATACAGAATCCTTGAATCCTTGTTTCATCGAAAATAATGGATGCCGCCTTGTTTGTCCCAGTCAAAGAGCCTAAGCATGAGTTATTGCGAAATACCACAGGTAGCTCATGAAAGTCAAAAACAATAAGTCAAAACTGACAAAAGATAACTCACGGACACCGCGGCAAAACGCATTTGCCATGCGCTAATGATTCGCTTCCTGTGAAATGAAAACAAAAGAAATAATCATACACAACAAAGATATAATTTGGAAAACGTATAAAGCTCCAGACACAAAACGTACGGCCAAAAATTGCAGAGCAACTTGAATATGACCATATCTTTCTCTGAACTTTTGCACCTCGCAATTTAAGGCTTGCACCCGAGGCGAAAATTCTGGTTTAAAGTCAAACTTTATCGTTCGCTGTTGTTATGTATATTTTTTCAATTGTCTTCATTTCACAGGCCAGTGAATCTTTAGCGCATGTGAACTGCGTTTTGCCGCGGTGTCAGACTCACGAGGTTCACAAAACGACAAGGGAAGCAGGGAACAGGTGATCCCACTTCACAATGAACCAGAAGGTTGATTGGCCAATTCAAAATACGGATTATAAAAGCGATTGTTAGCTTTCTAGTTGTTAGCTATCTAGTTGATATTCAGAATAGAAATGTTTCGTGCAGAAAGCTCGGCACACACCAAGAAACTAATTGCATAGTCCCAGGGGCTGTCCCATGTCGAAATGCCGGTCGCGGGAACAAAGAAAACCTGAGAGATAATTGGTTGGCTGTTGATGTTCATTTCATGATGCTGTCAACCTATATAAATTGTATGGATTTGGACAAATTTCAGGTTTTTGATATATTTTCGTGTATTATCGAGCGAATTGGCATTTTGATTTTTTACCAGGCTGAACAACTTTCAAACTACGAATGCCGTTTTCTCAAAGACTAAGTTGAAACATAAAAGATTCTGAGTTGTTTATGTAGAACGGTCTTATTTTACTTGTAACAAATATTCGCAAATGTTGAATAAATAACGTTAAACTGTTTTTGGCCCTATCCTTAACATTTTGACTAACCGGCCACAAAAGCCGAGATTTCCGATTCTTCCAACATTAATGTTTTATCAAATTGCCTCACAAAAATTGATGCGAGCAATTAATTACACAATTTGCCTGCAAGGAATTTTCGTGAGCAAAAAGAGAGACGTCACACGTGTAAAAAGCAGCGCACACCATACTTCACTTTGTTTTCAACGCGTTGGTCTTCTGAGTTTCTCTTTCTCGATTTGTTCCAAATCCATATTCAATGTGTAATTGTTTTGTTATTAATATTGTAAATTGGCAAATTAACTAAGACATTATCTTCATTAACACGAAACAGCCGGTGCTTTTCAGAATTCGGCGAGTATTTTGCGGTTTAGCGGTAAAACTTGGGGGCGTGTGCAAAATTATATACGTTAACAGAAAGCCATAAAAAGTGTGAAGGCGAAAATGGGAAACGTGTAAAGTGGCCATTATATCCACCACTGATCGAAGACATCTGAGAAAAGAATCAGGCTTTGAAAGGGATTCGAACCCTTTTTCACTTGTGTCAAGACATTGAAAAATCTATAGTAGATTGTGGGATTCAACCAAACAAATAAAGGGTAGTGAACTTAATTTACTAATGCTGCCTTTAATGTTGTCTAATTTGTCGTCTTCACGTCGAGTAATCTCTCTTTCTTACACGGTTTTTAAAAGCTCCATCATGAGACAAAACAACTTAAACACATATTTTGGCCCTAAAAGATACCAATCTCCCTCAAATGTTATTGCAGGTGAAGATCACCCCTAAAAGAGACCAAACCCCATGATTTAGAAAAATATATATCGAAATCCAGACAACCTCCACCCCTGCACTGAGCGAAAAAGAGCAACAATCTGATTGGCTTATAAATAGAAATACTTCATGAAACAAGCTTTCAGAACCCGACGAAACTCGGGGTGCTTTCTTTTAACAAACATTTCTGGCTTGAGTTTCTGGGAACCGTTCACCCCCCCCCTTCCCCCAAATCCCCCCTGACTTCCCAGGGGTATTTTGCGAGCAAAATATGGAAACTTCCAGGGAAGGTGGTTCTTTATTAGGCTGAAAATTAAGGGAGCTCCTCAACCCCCCGGTGCGGTTTAACAATACAATCAGAAAAATCGCCGGTAATACCGGTCAGAAATCAAACAGAAAGCGTCTTTCCCGGATAACCGAGAATGATGGAAAGCGTTTTCCCGAATTTTTCGAAATTTCAGGGTTCTGGGGTAAGCTAAAAAGGTTGTCCCACATTTCCGAAATTCCCCGGGTTTTGGGCTTTCCATTTGACTTCTTACCAACTTCCAAGATTTTTCAAAAATGGAAACCGCCCTCGGTGTATATAATGCTTACTGCGATTTTCATAGTTCTGCGAACTCCCCCTTGAGGTTACCGAACGCCAAACGGCGTTTTGGCTTCCGTCAATCAAATCTCTTAAGTCAAGTGCACGCATGTTTTCTGAGTTTGGTTTGCATTTTACGAGTAAAAAATTGTGTTTTGAAGCCTAGCTAGCCCCTATCAGTTCACAAGATCCAACTATAATACCTCCGTGAAATCACCCAGTTGTTCAAATTGACGGGAGCCAACCTGGGGTTTGTTGGTCGCATCTTTATCATTTTCTAAATCACTGAAAACGCAGCTTCGGGAAAAATTGAATCGTGTTGAATGAAGTTGAACTCCGTGTCGCCACCTTTTTCTTTGTTATTGAGAAAATAGCACAAGGTCTGAACATTTACGATTTAAAGGAAAGGTCATTTGAATATAGACTTGGCAATGTGTAATCGCGTTTGTAGACGTTTTGATTTATTTACAATTCAACAACAAATTCTGTTTTGACATCAATAAGATGAAACATATTGAAAGTCTTCAACCTTCGTTCGGTTGGGCCTTTAACACGAAGGTTGAAGACTTCTATATTCAGGGGCGTAGCAATGAATTTAGGTTAGCGGGAGGGGGGGGGGGGGGGGGGGGGGGTGAAAACATGGGACGAAAGTTTTCAAATTTCCTCCAGCAAATACAGTAACTGCGTGGGAAAATCCCCGGCTACGCCCCTGATATATTTTATCTTTTGCGAGCTTGCGTTTTTTGTCATTTTGAATGGCTAATGCTGAACTTTTAAAAATAAATATTGCAAGAACTTGGATGGAAAATGGAAAAAAAAACTTAAATATCTGGTAAAGTTTTCATAAAATGGCACGATTAAAAAACAGTTTGTGTCGAAGAGCACTTACTGTTTGAGAAAATGTACTCCGGCGGGCAAAAGATGGTGGTTGCGGTGGGCCAACGAAATGGCTAATAAAGTATAAATGAAATGCGTACATTATCTAGAGAACCACGTCGTCCTACAGTGGGTCCAATGTATGTATCAACCCAAGTTTAGCCCCCAGAACATATACTCCTTTCATTCTTTTGACATTTCATGTTCCAGTTCCAGTGTAGTCCAGTTTCGAATTCTCTACTGAAAAGGGATGATGGCGCATAAATACAGTGAGAATTCTCAATATGAAGTCCGAAAACTAGCAAATACCGACGAAAAAATGATGAAGCTTGAGTTCAGACAATAGACAAACTTGAGGAAAGTTTTTTGGACTCGTTGGTATTCGCAACCTTTTCGGCTTCAAATTTAGGCTCCCACTGTATTTGTGCGCCGTTGATACCCAGTCAGCGGCAGAGTAGAGAATTCGAAACAGGACTACTGCACATATGCACCTCTGTTCGGTTCGTGTTCCTAACTCTTTGCACATTGGGCCTTCTCATACCATTTGTTTGTTAGCTCGCGCATCTTTACCTGTTTGCCCGCGAGGGGGTAGAATTCGTTTCTAGCTATCCTTTCTGCTAATAGCTGTAACTATTGTATTCTCTAGCACGGTGGACCATCTTAGCTTTTGATCCCAGGAGCTTGCCTGGCAGAGCCACATCCGCTTGGGTGACACCAGCACAAATGCATTTTTTACATCTGTAAATTCAATTGGAGACAAATATATTGATATTCTTATTTGTTTTCTTATTTTCAGCTTTCATCGCAGGGCGTTCCTCCCAGCCTCGCGATAGCTTCCCTCTCTTTAATCACATAAAAGCTATTTTAAAAAGGTTGCTGTGCTTGTATTTGTCTGAGGACCTTGAGCGCATTCAAAAACGCGCCATGCGCATTATTTTACCAAAACGGGACGCACTGATGATATCCAATATTGACAATTTGTATGATGACGCGAGCTACTTTCTTCTAAGCTATTTAATGAGATCTTACATAACAAAGAACATAAATTAGTCAGTTTGCTTCCAGGAACAATAGAACATTCGATCATTCGACCAATATGCAGAAAAGATCGTTATAAGAAATATTTTATCTTATTGAAATATTCTATCATAGCTTTTTTTTATATAGTTTATATTTTATATTATAGTTTGAAATTTTTTTACACGTACTTCAGTTGCAAGACTGCAAGTTGTAAATATTTTTAATAAATATATTATATCTGTGAGCGCTCAAGCCCACATGCCAAGACCGATACGGACAATATATTAGGTAGAGCTCGTCCGTAAGCGTGATCTTGGTATTAGAATAAATCCTCATTGTTCTGATGCCCAAGGGCGGAACCCCCTCTGGATCCGCCACTGTTTGATTATATGACACTCATCTAAGAAATCCCTCTAATGGGCCTCTTTTAAATACACTTACGTTTCGTATCAGGTACATTCTGTAGTTTAAGTTTTTTCAGGCTTACGCAAACTTGAAACCTTGAAAAAGAAAGACATAGTTATTTTGCCTGAAATATAATTAATAACGTTTTGGGCACAATGTAATACAAATTTAACAATTATTCCTCGAGCCCGAATGGGTTCTGAGTCAATAGCCCATGAGGCCAAATGCCGAATGGGCCATCTGTTAGAGCGGATTTCACATGACTGTCAAGACTTGTTATGTAATTGCGATTGCTTTGTGTTCTCATTGGCTACTCGTTTTTCTCAGCCAATCAAATTCTGTAGTAAATACAATTGGGTAATTACTTAGTAATTGGTTCGGCTTGCAATTGGCCGAGAAAAAAGCCATTTAGCAGCAAGTTGTGATTTCTCGCGATTCTGATTGGCTAGTGATTGCTCAATCGCAATTGTTTTCACGACAGTCATGTGAAAACCGATCTAATACTCAACAAATACAACTTACTTGTAGTTCCGTCTCAGCAGACGTTTAAATGGGACGAAGTTGAAAGTGAGAGCAGTGACCACTAAACAGTCGTTAAACAGATAGAGCCCTGCGTCACCCGTGTGCTGATATACCCTATAGGGTACACATAAATAGACAATGTCAGCTTGTCAACACTAGGATCACAATTTGTATCGTTCTATTCTCATTCTGCATACTAATGAGCGCATCGCCAAAGTGCAAGGAATTCGTTTAAACTGGCCAAACCGGTTATTAGTAATGCTTTTCGTGCCCTGGTGTAAAGCTGGGACTCACAGTCTTGCCATGTGCCAGTTTCGCGCTCATCTCGACAAGACGATGAAATGTTTCGACCCCACCCTCCATCCCCCTATGCGGTTGACTGGCACGCCCTACGCGCCTTTCTTCGCTGCATACCTATTTCCACAGCAGTCGCAGACCCTCTTCCCATAACTTAGCTTTGCGATGTGGTAATGAGTATGCAGTGAGAAAGGGTAACTGTTTTATAAACACCTATTTCATAAAAGATTGCACCATCGCAACTGTTGTAGCCCGCGATGCATCATGGGAGCAATTCGGTATACCAGAACAGAATCATGGATGTTGGTTTTCAGGAGAAATAACCATACTTATCACCCTGTTTATGTCAAATGACTGTACAATACATCGCTCGCAACAAATTGTGTACTGGATTAACGCGAGAATTGCGTTCTTCTTAGTTTCTCCCATGACGCACCGCGGGCTTTAGCGACAGTTGTGACGGTGCAACCTTACGGAAATAGGTGTATACATATGAACCATGCATCATAATGAAGACGCTATTTCTCGTGTTTTCCTCGAGTTTGACAAACCAAACTAAACTAAAACCACCCAATGGCACTTACTACTTTGAGACACATTTTGACCTGAACTGTTTCGTTTTAGGCAAGAATATCATTGCGACTTATGAAGCATGGTTCATGATACATGGTTTCCCGAGCTGGTTGGGTAATGTCGTCGCTATTTTAGAAAGTCCAACACCAATTTCAGGAAAGATTGCACGTCATAACTTTATATTGTAGCCCGAGATGCGTCAATGGGAGCAAATACGTATACCAAAGCACCCTACTTATGCCCAACAGTTCTACAATAGATCGCTCGCAAGAAGTTTTCGTACTGGTTTAACACGAGTGACACGAGAATTGCGGAGCGATCACTGAATTATGAGCAAAACTAACCATGAAGACTATCCTATCAGATAACTATTTAAGAACATGTAAAGCTAAAAAGCATGGTCGGATGGATTGAAAGTAGCGAGATTATATACGATTTGTTTTGGAGGGTTTTAGCCCTCGCCGGCCATCGTAACGGGACGATACTTCTTTGATTTGAGAGATGCGCAGAACAGCTGCGCAGTTGCGTGACAGTCTCCCTTTAAGTACCTGTACTCTGGTCGTATGTCCTTTCCTCCAGACGTTGGGGGCGTCAGTAGTGCTATGTCCTCTGAACAAATCAAACGTCTTCCTCTCTCGGCTAATACCTGATAAACAACAAAATAAACGCCAAAAATGATGGCTTGAGTTAACTACTAGGGATAGCAAATGGTCTCCTCAAATTTTAATCTGTTCGCAATATTTGGCTATCGCTTGTTGAGTTGTTCGTTGAGCTAAGAAGGAAAGTCATACTAAGTTCATATTACCGGGCAATTAATGATGTTCTTTTGCAGCTCTTGCAAGGAAGCCTCGCGCTCCAGGCGCTCATCGTACTAAAAAGAAAACGAGTATGAGTGTAACGAGGTTGTGGCATTTGTGTGCATTGGACATTGGGCCGTTCCAAAAAACAACCGTACCCCCCTATCGAGGAGCTCCAAATTTTCAAAACTTGCTCTACCCCTGTGGAAATTCCAGACCCCTATACAACCCCTGTGGAAATTTGAAGCAACCCCTGTGGAAGTTCCTCATTCTCTTGTGGGCCTGTGGAAATTCCACAGTTGCAAATGAATACCCTGTGGAAATTCCAGGGTAAAATGAATGGCCCTGTGGAAATTCCAGGGTCAAACACAACAACCCCTGTGGAATTTCCAGGTTCCTCGATAGAGTGGTAAAGGATATAATATGGAAAAGCTCATTTCAAAACACAGGGCAAGGCCAGAAGTGGCCTCTGCAAAGCGGTAGTACACAGCTATCAAGGTCTACCTGCTTGAATATACTGGCGATGTCCTCTATTCTAGCGATGGCCTGAGAGATGTTCTTTCTGTCCACGTGATCAACAGGTGTGTATCTTAGGAACCTCTGCAGCAGGTCGATGTAACTTAAAAGCAAAAATAGGACATAAACGACGAACTGCATTTAATATACACGGTTACTTTCCTAGTGGATAACGGCCATGGAATATACCACGTATAGGCATGGCCTACCCAGGAGAACCCAAGGAATATGTTTTGGGGCAGGGGTACTCGTCGGGAACTTACGATTTTACTCCTAAAGGGTACCAAAAAGGGCGTGGCTTAGTTGAATTTGACTCCTAAAAGGTACCAACAAGGTGATATTGATAAAGTTGTTGCTTGGTTTTACCCCCCAAAAGATACCAGAGGCCTGATTTTAACCCCCAAAAGGTACGACGAGCACTTCCCACCCCAAAAATAGGAGAGTCCCAACCCCGGGGGATAGGTACGACGTTCCAAGTGGAACCCATTGAATATACACGGTATGTGCGGCTTTCCCAGGGGATCCCATGGAATGAAGTAGTGTAGGTACGGCTTTCCCAGGGAACGTATGGATATATACCCGGCCTGGATCAGCCTCCTTACCGCCTCCTTACAGCTTACCTTTCTAATCGTTTCCCTGGTGTGAGAAGAAGCTCTGCAAAACTAATCATTACAGGAGAGGCTTTTTAGTAACTACCATAGTATATAACTACCATAGTATCACAGTGAACTTATTCAAATCGTGGAATGTACCACCAGGTGGCAAAAATATATATCTAATCTATCCACACCTAGAAACACAGATAACACTACATCTTTCAGACAACACGCAACCTTGCCGTTGTCAGCAGAGCTGGAAATGTACTTGCTTTCTTAGTCGCCAGCTTGCGACCAAGTGCAAAGGACTGGTCGCCTGAACATAGCTTTTGGTCGCCAGTTAGCATCAAGCTTGAAAAGAGCAACAAAAATATTTATTTCCAGCCCTGGGCAGCCTCGTGAGGTTTGTCAGTTGAGTTTTTCTGCGTTGTTAATCACTGCAATCCGTCTGGACCAATCAGATCATTGACTAGTGCACTCGTTTGGCTTCCCTTGCCTTGTTAATCACTGCAGTCCGTGTAGACCAATCAGATCCTTGCCTAGTGCACCTGTTTGGCTTCCTTGTTAGACATGTCGCGACAGAAACCAATTCACTGCAATAGGCGAAACTAGGCAATGATCTGATTTGCTCACATGGTTTGATTGACTACGATGTTTTGGTAATGCGCTGGGTCACGTGTTACCTGAAACAACTGTAAGTATCAACTGCCTTTACCCCTTACCTTTGCATTTTAGTGTTTGGTTGTCTCTCGAATCTTTTGAGGAAGGCTCTAAATTGAGGATTTTGTTCTTTGCACTGTAAAACAAAAATTATTGTGTTTATTCACTTCCACTGGGCAGCAATCTCCGGCCTACACTTGTGTCTGCACTTTCGCAATTTTTCTGTTTTTATTAGTGCCCAAAACCCCGTGTATTTTGCAGATCATCTTCTTGCAAGTAGATGCAAAGTCTACAAAGGTAGACTTTGTTCAAAGAAAAGGTTCAGGAAAGTTTCTAAGGAAAGTTGCCGTTTAAACATTTAGTCCCCAACATCATGGATTTCGCCTCCCAATGTGACACTGAACTTTCTATGAAAACCTACAGCAGCCATACTTAGTTTTCCATATCTCTTTGTACCTGACCTGTTGTGCTTTAGGTAATATTGAGCAATAACTCGAGCTCAGTGTTCTGTTGAACAATAATCAAGGGAGGAAGAATGCACAATTACAAATTCAGTTTGAAAGGCGAGGAGCTAGGGCTGTTACAGAGAAACCTCGTGTTTAAACACAGAGATATATCGTGGAATATTTACCCGTTGTAAGGTTGCCAAAGTGACAGGATAGTTGTTCAGGAAGTTCGTGTAGGCTCGTAGTTGAGTAGTAAACTTGCAAAATATATCACCAAGGCACTGTGTATAACAAGACAGTTCGTATACATGAGATAAAATATATATAAAAAAAACAAGTTGCATGACGGATGAGGTACGCAATTCTACATTTTACGACTCGTTATCTAGCAGGATTTCGCAGGACTGTGAAAAGTGCCGCGGTGGCGGTACGGAACCTGGCCTAGTGTAGATGGAATGAAATCGTCAATGAAATCGCGTAGTCGCGGCACGGTCACGGTTGCAGCGCGGAACAACTTTGTGGCGGTACTTTTCACAGTCATACGAAATCTGCTCTATCAAGCTACCTCCTCCTTCCTCCTCCACCGTGCTGCTCGGAGATACCCTGAATTTAGGGTCTCAAATAAGCCATACTATACTACTGATGTAATACCCAGATTTAAAAGTGGTGGGCTCGGCCCATCTACTTTTTAGAAGAATTTCCTTACTAGCACTTCTTTAAAGGCCCATCACCAACCGAGAGCCTTTGCGGACTCTTAGCCAATCAGAGCACCCGAAAAACAATGGATCAATTTGAAAACAAAAGAAAACAGGGCACAAAGGCTCCCGGTTGGTGGTGGGCCTTTAAGGGCTAATTTGTGTCACTTCAGTGTCTTATGATATCAGAGGAAGCAGTGGCGTTATACATCAAGCCCCCACTTTCTCCCTTCCCAGAACCCCTTGCGGTCGCGCTTTATCCGGATTTAGCTCGCCCCGACTCCCTTCTCTTCCTTTAGAGCCGCTACGCAGGCTACTGACTCATCTATAACTTTCAACTAGTAGAAAACGAAGAAAAGATGTACGTACTTGATGTGAGTTCCAGTTCCTGTCATCCAGGCGTTTGGACAGTGCATCAACCATTGAACTATCAATCAATCAATCAACAACTTTATTATGGTGTCAATATCTTCTAGCGTGTCACAAGTAGCACACTAATCGGGGACACCCTAACAAATATATGAATATGAATATATAAAAAGTTAAATACAAGAAAATATTTGAATAATAAAATCTATCTATCTATATATATATATATATATATATATAATATATATATATATATATGTGAAATATTTAAGCAATAGAGAACGTTTTCCGTGTCTACATACTCTGATGCAAACACGAGGGGAGGTTAGGAGAATTCGAGACAGTTACGCAGCCACGAGACCGAACCTGTATATGGGGACATTAAACTTTCTACAGAACTTACTACATTATGATATATAATCCACTCGCGATTGTAAAGAGCATTTGATCATATACATAATGTTATTAATTTGCGGTATACAAATGCTAACATTTATTTATTTTACTTTAGTGTATATCTATCAAAAAGAGAGCTAGAGTATGCATGGAAGCCGTTTATTTCGCTTTGAATCTTTATTCGTTCTAGTCGAAATTCCCAAACCCAAAATCCGCGAAACTTTCATACCCAAAATCTTTTTCGCACCTCGAGACCAAAAGCCCAGACCACCCTTCCCCCTTTGGCTTAGATACATACCCGCTGATCCCCCCCTGAGGATAGATACCTACCCGCTGATGGACAGGAGGGTGTCAGTGTCTGTAAACAATGCGTTGATATTTGGCTGACTGAGGATTGCTCTGCAAAGAATGAAAATCAGACGTCGATAAATTTTTCGCTCACTCGGCCAGTTTCGAGTAAGTGAACCCACTAAAGGTGGATAACAGCGTGATAGTAGGACAACTTTTTCTCTTTCTTATCTAGGCAACCATGAACGAAAGAAAATACAAGCAGCTGCGCGCTGAATGGCTTCCCCGTCAGTCAATCACAACCAAGTAAAACGACTATCACGCGGTGAGCACGTGACTTGTTTCCAGGTAAAATCACTACTACCACGCGGTGTGCACGTGATAACTAATAACATAGCGACGCCTTTAGGTACAAATTTGACAGTGATTGACAGAAATGAGCAATTAACCGCAAATACAAATAATTTTCGATACTCATCTGAAATCCGCTATAACTAAATGTAAAGAGAAAATACAATGGGGAGTTTGCAGGTGCTGCGTGACATTTTGAAATTTGATCGCAAAAAAATAAAAATACCATATTTCCCGCAATATGTGAAAACCTAAATTTGAGGTGATTTCGATAAACACACAAGTTATGAGCGTCGGAAGTTGGTTGTTTTCCTATCCACCACAACATTAAACCTATAGAGAAAAAACCTACTTCGGACGCCTATAGAGCGGTTTTCACATGACTGTCGTGAAAACAATTGCAATTGAGCAACCACTAGCCATCAGAACCGAGAGAAATCACGACTTGCTCCTAAATGGCTTTTTTCTCAGCCAATTGCAAGCCGAACCGACTACTAAGTAATTATACAATTGTATTAACTATAGAATTTGATTGGCTGAGAAAAACGAGTAGCCAATGAGAACGCAAAGCAATCGCAATGACATAACAAGTCTTGACAGTCATGTGAAATCCGCTCTAACTTTGCTAATATTTACCCAAATCAACTAATATGGTAATTTCATTTTATTGGGATAAAAATTCAAAATGTCACGCAACACCTGCAAACTCCCATTATAGTTACATGAATAAGGCTGTTATGGTTGTACCTGTTTGAAGACAGCGCAGCTTTGAGAGGTGACTTGAACACGTCCTGTAGTATTGTCAATGCCTGCATGTACTCAACTTCAGACGACAAAATCTCACGCGCTATTGACGTGCGCTTCTCGCCTGCCGATTTGCCAGTCCCGACAGCAAACACCTAAACAAAGAAGTTGTAGGGTTTCTGAGAGTTGGCTAAGGCCCTGTCCACACTAACGCGTTTTCAAAAGTATTCGTTTTCAAACTTATACGGATTCGCAGCGTGTTAGTATGGACGGGAGATTTAAGAAAATAATGGTATTCATTGCCAAAACCGACCAACTAGTTGGTTTATACTAAAACAATTAGACCTCTCGTCCTCATGTGCTATGATTATCAATAGACCATTCGGCCTCATGGTCTATTCATCATAGCACATTCGGCCTCGAAGTATAATTGTTAAGTATTTAACAGCTTTCCAACGTAACAACGTGAGTTGGAAAGCGTGTTCATTACGGTCCGTGCTTCATTTATCACTTCAGTTTAAAGTATTTTCATTGTTTTCATTAAACAATAGTTTCTTACATAATGGTGATGTAATAGCTATTCATGATATTGTAATGAGCTATAGGTATAAATGCTTGTGCATTAGCATTTCATTTATCTCGCCTTTTGGACAGCCATTCGTTATCCAACTGAATATGAGTTTACGTGGTTTAGATGGATCTTCTGATATTGGCATGGATCCTGGCATAGATCCTGGCATAGATCCTTGCATAGATGCTGGGCCTTCTCGGCCCAGTACAGTCCAAAGTCCTTCTCCTGTCGTTTTAGAGCTTAAAAGCTTTCTTTCCGCTGAACTTTTCGCTTTTAAAAACGAGTTAAAGAGGCAGAATGACGAGTCTATAAACAATGCAGTTAAGAAGATCAGACTTGAAAACTCTGCTCGACACAGTTTTAAGTCAAAAGGAAACGAGGAGCAGTATAATCACGAAGAGAAAGTAGCTACTCGCATCGACTCGGCGATTGATGCCCTACAATCGAGGAAAATTTTGGAGGCTCGCGCTGCCTTAGAAGAAGGTAAGGAGTTGATTGCTCTTAGAATGAATATATCGTGCTCGCAGATCTACATGGATGGGACTTTGTGAACGAATATAAATCTATCCCGATAGCAGAAGACGATTTGGATGAAAAGCGGATTCGAAAAGTGCTCAAAGATGTCGAGTGCCAGAGAGAAAAGAAAAAGATAGAGAAGGCGAAGAAAAACAAATTTAAATTTGACAGGCGTCCTTTCTCTCGCTTCAATACTAATGAAATGCCTTCTTTTCCGAGCACATGTTTCCTCTGCAACAAGCCAGGCCATTTCTGGAGGAATTGTACTAGAGGAAGAGGTTCATTCTCCAATGTCGGCAGTAGCAGCAGTGCTTTCTGGCAGCCACGAAACTTGGTGCAGTTGCCCGCCCAATCAACGTGCATGCAGCATACATACATACACACATTTATTTATACACGGTTAAAAATCATCAGTATAACATACAAACATATAGATAAAATGATTACATGTAACTGTTTTCCATGATTGCCGTGTGTGAGTTCGGTAACTACAAAAATTGGGTGATACCTTCTTAAATTTCCCCAGTGAATCTGATTGTCTCAGTTCATCTGGTAGACTATTCCAAAGTTTGGCCCCGTTGTAACTGAAACACCGTTTTCGGTAGTTTGTTTTCGGCATCGGTAGTGCCAACTTATTATCCTGGTTTCTTAGATTATAATGAGAATCACAGGAAACAAACAGATCCCGTAAATATGAGGGAAAAAGACCATTGAGGGTTTTATACATTGCAACCCTAGGTGTTTGTTTCTTCTTGTGGACACGTCGTCCCAACCAAGAAGATTACGGAGAAGAGCTGAGCTAGTGTCAAAGGGCGATTTTGTTAAGACTCTGGCAGCGCGGTTTTGTAATTTTTGCAATTTATCATTGAGTTTGCTGTTATTCCATGCCACACTGGACTGCAGTAATCGAAATGTGGCTCAATGAGCGCTTTATAGATTTTGACAGCAGTGTCCAAGGTGACAAACGGCCTAATCCGTTTCAGGGCGCCAATGCCAGATGAAATTTTTTTCGATATCTCATTTATGTGTTTGTCCCAACACAGATTTTTGTCGATAAATACGCCCAATGATTTTGTTTCATCAACCCTTTTGATCTTTTTCCCCTCAATGTTTATGTTTATAGGACGACCATCAGCTCTGGCACTTAACCTTTGTCTAGAGCCCATAATCATGAATTCAGTTTTGGCCACGTTTAGGCTTAACTTATTGGCTTTTAGCCATTGATTTAGTTTTGAGAGCTCAAGGTTGATTTGCATCTCGAGTTCTTCAATGGCCGGAGCTGATATGCTTAGATTTGTGTCGTCTGCATACATTCGTGGGCAAGAGGTGCTTAAGCAACTAGATAGATCATTGATGTACAATAGAAACAGAAGTGGGCCAATTATGGACCCTTGAGGCACCCCACCTGTCAGGTTAGAGTTACCGGACAAGTGTCCATTGACGTTACACCTCTGTTTACGGTTGCTTAAATACGACTTGAACCACTTTGGCTGTCATTTGTCACCCCATAGTATCCCAACTTGCTCAATAAGATCTCGTGGTTTATCGTATCGAAAGCCTTTTTTAAATCAATAAAGATTACACCATTGAGTAGGCCTTTATCAATATTAACTGACCAACTGTCAGTGGCTTCGAGCAGAGCTGTTAGGGTACTATGGAGTGATCTGAAGCCTGACTGTTGATTTGATAGCAATTTATTATCATTTAAGTAATTATAGAGTTGATTGTGAACTATTTTTTCAAAGATTTTCGCGACTACTGGCAGTACAGATATTGGTCGATAATTATCAGGGTCCGTTTTCGAGCCTTCTTGAAAATGGGCGAGACTTTTGCTAATTTCCATTCCGATGGAAAAATCCCGCTAGTAATAGAGCGATTGAAAATGCATGTCAAGTAAGGAGACACAACATCGACTGCCATTTTCAATAGTCTACATGGAATCTTATCTAATGCTGTCGCTTTATTTTTATCTAGTTTGTTTATTAACTTGCGTACCTCAGCTTCTGTTTGTTACGCTTAGCGAAAATGATTTCTCAGTTTGCGTTAAATATGACTCGGGCTCAATCGCAGTGTCCGTGATACCGCTGGCCAATTTCTCGCCAATTGTAGAGAAATGTGAGTTTAAGGCTTCTGCCATAGCGGCAGGGGAAGTTATGCTGGTGCCTTCTATTTTAAGTTCAGAAATTTCAGTTGATTTTTTCTCGCGAGAATTTAGCTCGTTGATAATAGACCAGGTTTTGCGCATGTCGTCTTTTGATTTTTCGAGGTTACTAACAAAGTATTGGCGTTTTGCCTTCTTTATAGCGTTGTTGACTGAATTCCTTTCTTTTCTGTAATCGCTCCATATTGTTGAATCATTTGATTGTTCAGCTCTTTTCTTTAGATAGTCGCGCCTACGCATTTTTCCTATTAGATCACTATTGATCCATGGCGATTGTTTTTGCCTATTCTTTTATGGCGCAGCGGAGCGTGCTTGTCTAAGCATTTCATAAAGAGCAATTTAAATTCTTCCCACATTTCGTCAGGATCAGTCAACAATGCAATTTTACTCCAGTCATTGAGTTTTAAATCGTTAATAAAATTGACTTCATTGAAATTTTTGAGAGAGAGCGCTTTTCTATTGTTTTGGTTGCGCTTTTGTTAAGATAATGAATTTTTCTTGTCATGTAGACAAGTGAGTGGTCGCTAATACCCAAATGCACGACATTGGAATCCACAATTGTGTTAGGCGAATTTGTAATGCATAAATCGATCAGCGATTTTGTTGTTTCGGTCACCCTGGTAGGCTTGGTGATCAGTTGGCTAAGGCCATATATTTGTAACACATTCAACAATGAGTGCGAAACGTAATCAAGAGAACCTGGGAGTAAATTTGCATTACAGTCGCCAGTCAAGTAGAAGTCGTGACTTTGGGAATCGATTTTAGCGATAATTTCTTCTAAAGCACTGAATATTCTGAAACTGGCCAAGGAGTCCTTTGTGGTCGATACCATGTCGATACTACAAATGGTTTGGAGTGCGGATTTGAGATTTCGATTGCAAAAAACTCAAGTTTTTTCGTGTGCAAGATCACTGCGGATTTTGTAATTGAGGTTGCTACGCACATAAAAACAGACTCCACCACCATTTATAGTGCGATCTTTTCTGATGACCTCGTAGCCAGGTAGAGAAATTTCGTGATCTTTAATTGATTCATCGAGTTTTGTTTCGTTGATTGACAGAATATCTATTTTCTGTTCGGATAGATATAACCTAAGCTCATCGATATGAGTGGTTAGTCGGTTGATATTTAGACAGGCCATGACAAGGCCTTTTTTGGAAAAACTAGTGTAACTCTTTTTTTTCATTATCATTGCTAGACTTACCATTTAGAGAGTGGGACCTGCTTGTTACCTGTGATTGAGGGCTGTTACCGGACTCACAGGCGGCAATCATCTATTCCTCCTCTCTATCCCTAATAAACATTAATGAAGTTTCTCGCTAGTTGCTTGGTTCCTTCAGCGGTAAGATGTAGTCCTCCGGGTAAGCATGGAGCTTTCACATTGTTGTTGGCGATGAACTGCCATTCATTATCGCGGCAAAAAGATCGCAAGATCTTGTTCGCCTCGGGGATTTTATCCGTCTCAGCGTCTCAGCGAATAAGTGAAGTTTATACGAGGTCTAATGACGCTGATA